>CM021108.1:384254238-384807589 GCA_007115665.2 Sequoiadendron giganteum
TCATCAATTCAAGCTAAATCATTCTAACGGATTAAGGGTTAACTAAGTTGATATGAATCTGAATGTTTATGAGGTTTTTGATATTTTAATGTACATCTGATTCAACCCCCCTCTCAGTTGTCTTATGCATTCAACACTTGTTTAGATCAGTAGTAAACTTATTTTATTCAATAATATACTTGCTTCATACGAAAGAGTTTTAAAATATTAAAATAATCTCAAATTAGGAACTTGGATTTTAAGGAGTTTAATTTTAAGGTTTTTAGAATTATTTTGTTGTTCATATTAAGAATAGATCTCCTTTAGTTTTTCCAAAGCATATAATATTTACTAGTTGAAAAATTTACTATGTTTGCTTGAAAGTTCACTAAAAATGGTGAATTAAAGACTTCAATCATTATCGCATAATAGGGGGTTTTCAAATTTATATGTTCAAAATTATTAGAATACTATAAGGAAGTTAAGGTAGTAGAATAACTTCGTACACCAACCTTGAGAGGAGGGTAATGCAAAAAAAATCAGATCTTTACAACAATTACATAAATTGAATATAAATGAGCATAAATATCATGCATACCACAACATAGTGATTTATGTGGAGAAAACCATTTCGAGAGAAAAATCCTACACTCCAAAAGCTTCCCAATATATTATTCAAAAAACATGAAGATTACAATATATTTGCAGAGCAAGCTTCTCACAAGAGTATCACCAACTAGAGATTCTGAGGCAACACAAAAAATATCAAACTCTTAGAATACATCACAATGCACAGTTGTAATACAATACCCTCATAAATAGGGTTGCCTTTTAGAGTAAGACAAATCAACAAAATATCTATTGTCAAATCTGAAACCTAATGATGAACGGTCCAAATTTATAATACTCCCTCCTTGCAACCCCCTGCACTCAATATAATAACCCATTATAATTGCAAGGTTACGACACCATTTCTCCTAACAAATCCAAACACAAAGGAATTCAAAGAAGATGAAAAGTTTTGTATTTTTTCACTATTGAATTTAAAGAAAGAAACAAATCATAGTTAAATTATTTTCCCCTCTTATATGTTGAAAGGATAAGAGCTTGTTCATTAAAAGAAAAGAGTTTCAATATTGTTTTTTTAGTTTCTCTTTGCAAATATTTCCATTATTGGTGTAAAATTATTGTTTGTGAAAGAAAGGGAAAGAGATATTTCAAAATTATTGATTCATCTTTATTTGCAAAATGTTCAATCTTTGGACACTATTTTATATTATCAATTTGAAAGGAAAATAAAAAATGGTTATTTCAATTAAAATCATCATACTTGCATTTAGTATAAAAAACCATAAAAATATTATCCTATTCAACTTGCATTCAAAAATCTTTAAAATATCAAAAAGTCTAAAATATATTAGAATACAAAAAATAACATTTAAACATCAACCCAAAATTCCAAAAACAATCAACACTTCAAATATCGTAGAAAAATATCAAATATCAAACACTAAACTTGAAACCAATTGATTAAATAAGAATTATTACAAATGATCAAGACTTTAAAAACCAACAACAATGAATTTTTCAACAACTAAATCAAAGTGATCAGTGCTTCAACATAATAAGTTTTTTTCCACAAATAGATAAATGAAGTCAAAAAATAGAATGAGTTGAATAAGATAGTCCTTATTATTCACTGCCACTTGATCAACTCTTGCCACGTAAAAATAGTAAATTACATAATCATTCAATCAATGTGATCCAACCATGTGTGAGTCAATATTGAAGCATACATATTTTGGTGAACCCAAATTAAAGGAAAAATCCTTTGATAATTATTTGTATCATCCACTTTTCCATTTTATTTTCCTTCACCATCTCCTCTCTCGATTTATTCTATTCTACCTATGGTACCCATGAATACGTGTATTTTGGAGACATTAGGAGTAGAACCCTCCTAGGTATCTCTGCATCTCTATTTCAAATAGATACAACTATGATGGCACTAACTCAAATACTACCCAATGCAATTATGGTGGTTACATACAAACAAATTAGGACATGATGGAATTTAAAAATTCTACATGACAAATCAATACCAAGAAGTTCCACACACTATTATTACACCTAGTTATTCCCCCACATGGTGCCCTCACATGTAATGGTTAGATTAGAAATCTGCACCTACGATGTTAGTCTTGTGCCATTTTGAAAAAGAGGTAGAATAGTTAGAATAAGAATTGACCATTTCCCAAAAGGCACATAATTCTCTTGATGAAAATGATCAAAATGACCAAATCCTCAGTGTAATAATTATAACTAGAAATGCCACCTAAATAAGGATGATTCATCATTCACAAAATGATCAACCCCAAAATAATTAGCAAAAACACGTCTAAGGTACAAATTCAAACATTATGCCAATAGTGGCATGTTATGATGGTTAAGTTATTATGGTGTTGTTCTTGCCATCAACGTTCAAACCCCACTGGGGTGTAATTGTTGAATGTTTAAATTGGGGATGAGGTCCCCCGTTTTTGACCTCACCGGTTCATAACTCTAATTAAAAGTGTTTATCCCTTTACAAAAAAAAAAACAATGAAAAAACTATAAATCAACCAAGCTAATCCACTATATAGTTCCTTATCAATACTTTGGTTGAAAGAATTAGGGCACTCGAAGATAGAGGGGTTGAATAGCCTTAACAAAAATCTACACACAACAATGTGAGGCTAGTGGCTCCATAAATTCCCACCAACACAAATCCTTTCATTATCATACACATCAATGCAAACTAGGGGTTGCCCAATAAATCCCTTATTTCAACCCATATTAATGAAACACAAGTCATAATACTTTCTCACTTCCAACCCACTATCATTATTTAATGCTACAAATTCCTATCAATTTATTGGGGCACCTCAAAACTTGACTTAATACTAAATTCTCCCTCTTTGATCTCAATTAGTGAATCCTTAACTCCAAAACTATACCATATCATATGAGTTTCAACAAGTAAACTAGGATTTTACAACTTTCAAGATTATATGATATTCCCTACAAGTTCCACATGTGGGGAACTATCACCTTTCATTCATGACCTATTTTTAGGACTTGCTTAGAATATGTGAAGGAATATTTAGATCTTACAATCTAAAGTGTTGTTTTACTTAGGTCACTCCTTGACTTACCAAGGTTCAAAGAAGGGTATCCCAGTATCCACATCAAGGCTTGTGCAATGGATATCTAAGAACTTTTTCCATGGGACAAGCGGTTTCTCATACCACTCCAAAAGCATTAAAATAAATTTCCCTTTACTTATATTACCAATTATTTGAGGATTAAATCTACTCATTCTAACAACTTCTTAATGGATTTACAGTAGCATTTGACACGAAAAAATTAGTTAAGGATGGAAGAAAATAATTCCTAAATGTGAAATGAGATGATAAATAATTCATCACACATCTTGTAGCATGCTAGAGGCAAGTTTGATCCTTGTATGGATCACCAATAACTTGACAATCTCTTCTTACATGCCCTAAATAGGGATTCAACGAAAAAAGTAAAAACCATTCTAAATCATACGAGGAAGCCCTCGAGAACACTCTTAGAATAGAACAATAAATCATTGATAGTGTTAAGAGAACTTGTGGGATTATTGGAAGGTTTACTACTCAAGGCTAGAGTAGTAAAAAAACATGAGCAACAAAAACAATAATCCCTTTATGTCTAAGATTTTAAAGAGAAATAGAAGTGCTACTAGAAATGGGATTCCAAATTCCCCACTTGTAAAAATAACAATGGTGGTAGTAATTATAACTATAAAAACAAGTATGGTGATAACAAAAGCAACATAAATCAAGAAAACCAACCTGTTAAAATTACAATTAAACTTCTCACTATCAACCAAGGAACAACTAAATATTCTATTGGTCAAGAAATAACTATTATACCATGAGATGGTAAATCTTAAAACAACTAGCCCTTAGTGAAAAAGTTTTCTTTTTAATTTTTCACTAGGCAAGGGGGCATAACTGTTAGAGTAATTGGACATTTACTTTATTAATTAAATTTGTTTAATTACGTAAAGTTTCCTTTTAACTCTTTTTCACTTAAGCTAACATTAGGTACATAATAATTAATTACTTTATTAATTATTATTGTGCAAGCCTAGGGTTTTCCTTTTTTAGGGTTTTCATCTATATGTATTTGAAAACTATCTTTTGTATCATTATTCATTTTACATTTTCAGGTGAATACATTGCTCCACATTCTTGAGCATTTCTTTTGTTGCTTCTTTTTGTTTCTCCTTGTAACAGGTTATTTGCTTACAAAGATCTTTTGGACTTCTGTGGTGTTGTATCTTCTCAACTCCAACATGGTATCAGAGCTTCAGATCTGCAGCTACTTGTTCTTGTTTTGAAATTTTTTGTAGCTACAAGGGTTTGTTGCAAGTCGTTTTTTATTGGAGCCGTCATCATTTTTGTTTCAAAAATTCAGTTTTCACTAATTTGCAGGAAAAACGATTTTTGGGTTTTGTAGCCAGTGTCGAAATCTGAACTGGATATCTTTTAGATTTTGCATATCTTGCACAGATCTGGAGAAAATTATTGTTGAAAAAATGGTGCGCGTCATTTTTATCCTGGCTGAAAGTAAAAAAAAAAATCATTTTCTCATATTCTGCTTATTGGATCAAGAAACGATTTCTGGGTTTTGTTTCTAGCATCAAAATATTTCTGGGTTTTTATTTTTGTCTACAAACAATGAGTAGATTTTCCAGAAATCAAGTTAAAAATAAATGTTTTTTGCTAGAAAATTCATTTCTTGAAAGTTAAATTCAGTTTTTGAAAAATTCATAACTTTTGGCCACAGTGTCCATTTTGCGCAAACGAATAGGCGTTGGAAAGGTGTTATAGTGCTATTTCTAGATCTACAATCTATTTTACCAGTTCATTTATCAGGTATTTTTTATTCAGCTTTGTGTGTTTTTACACTTTGCTCAATTATTTGGTCATTCTGGCTCCTACATGAGTTTTGTTTGTGTGGGATGGGTTATATTAATTTGATCTAAATGCTGTAAGGTCAGATTTCTCAGTTTGTTTTTCATTTGAAGAGTTATCATGGGTTTCTCTACTCACCCCTCAGTTGTTCTTTTGAAACGGGGTAATTATGAGTCATAGGCAAAGAATATACTTACACATTGTAGGTGGCTTAATATTTTGTCTTATTTGTATGATCTCATACCTGAACCAACAACTTTAGAGGGCAGATTAACATGGGATATTATTAGAAATCACATTACAGGAGTTATATTGTCTAGTGTTGATCATGACACTGTGTTGGTTATATCGGACATTGATTGTCCTCACCCACTTTGGACACGTCTTTGGGAGATCTATGGAGACTCTATTCTATCTCCATTCCCAGAGGATATTGCTTCAGATTGTCTCATACCCATTGCTTGGAGAGAGAATACACCCTTTGATCAGGATACTTTAGAGGAGCTTGAGTATTTAGACACCCTTACATATTTTGATGGATCCGAGGTTTGTCTAACAGTTCCTACTCTTCAGACTGAGACTTCATCAACATCTCTTGTTGTTCTTGATTCAGTGCAGCAGAGAATCATACATCTTCCAGACATAGCTACTTTGGACTCTTATGTTGCAGACATATCTTTCTTGTTTGTTGAGTTCTATGTTGCAGATTTGGAGGATTATTTTGAGGACATTCATCTCCTCTACCTTGACAGTCAGGTTATCACTGTTCGCCCACCATTATCTATGCATTTAGAGGCTGCATTTCAGTATTCTCCACATCAGTTTGGATTTGACATTATTTGTTTCCATTCAGACAGTGAGACTCTTCAGCATCCTATCATGGCACACATCTTGAGACAGATTGGTTCATCCTTCTTCACAGGGTTTCTTTGATACAGGTCCATGGATCCGTTTCTTCCCAAGGGGAGGAATATCTTTTTCCGCTTCAGGATCTCCTTTTGGATTCTACATCATGCATCTACCATTGTGACAGGAGTTTCTTCATTGTGGGGGGGGCTTCTTCTCTCTTTCTATATCTCCTATGGAGATCATTGCACATGTACTTATATGATAGAAGCTGTCTATGGGGGGTATTATGTTATCCACCTCCTATCCTTCTTTCATTAGTGCATTGCATTCCTTCCTTGCATTCTATTTTGGGGAGGAGTTTTGTTCCCACTGGATTTTCTCCTTTACCCCATTTCATTTAGTTTGCATTGATTTTGTACTTGGGTACCTGATTTGGCCTTGTTGTCGAGACCCATTGCTTTTGCTTTCAGTAGCTTCTTCTAGGTTTTAGCTTCTCCCTATGTCCATCTTAAAGGGGGGTGTTAGAGTAATTGAACATTTACTTTATTAATTAAACAATATTTGTTTAATTACGTAAAGTTTCCTTTTAACTCTTTTTCACTTAAGCTAACATTAGGTACATAATAATTAATTACTTTATTAATTATTATTGTGCAAGCCTAGGGTTTTCTTTTTTAGGGTTTTCATCTATATGTAGTTGAAAACATCTTTTGTATTATTATTCTTTTTACATTTTTCAGGTGAATACATTGCTCCACATTCTTGAGCATTTCTTTTGTTGCTTCTTTTTGTTTCTCCTTGTAACAGAGTATTTGCTTGCAAAGATCTTTTGGACTTCTGTGGTGTTGTATCTTCTCAACTCCAACAATAACAATAAACTCGTTGGGACTATAACAAATTTATATCCATATCAAAGATACCTAAGGACCTTCAATATTTACTCATGGACATGCTCTTCCATTTATAAGAAATACCTAACAACAACTATTATCGTGGACCTATTCCTCCCAAAAATTCAAATATGAGGATTTACCATAATCCTTTTTCTGGTCATTTAAAACCACCTAGATGTAAACTTTACACCTTGATTAGGGATACAAGAGTCTAAAACTATGTTCATTTTGGTTAAACTTGTTTGAGATGAAGATTTTGGGTTTGGTTTATTGTGTATGGGTCCTCTACTTATGTTTAAGGGGTTAGAAGATATGAGTGGGATTGAGTATAAGAATAGAAGTAGGTGTGACAACTAGGGATAACCCTTATCCTTGTCATGTCCCTCAAAATTCTTCTTTTCTTAAATCCCCTTTCACTCTCTTTAATGTTATAATATCTTAAGAAACATGGAAAAGAGAGGAAAATACATCAATACATAGCCTAGGTTTATAATTGGTTCAATAGTGACTAGGAGCTAACCTCTACACCATATCATAGGGGTAAAAATATCTAAACTTATAGTCTATATACATTCTTCCAATCATCTAATGTGCCTATATTGTCATTGAAATTATAAAAAGAGAGAGTTTCGTAATCATAACATGGAGATGATCAATAAAATTATACTACAAGTATTACAAAAAATGCTACTATAAGATATATAAGTAGTTACAAAGGAATTAAATCAATAAGAAAGTTACTTTCAAGGATCACCCATCTACCAAGTAGGGTCCTAATGTGTGGACTACACTACAATATATCCTATTCTTGTGGACCCTACTGTACTATGTCTTATTGTGGGGCCTCCAACATTATGTTCTCTCTTTTCCAATTCACTCTCATCATTTTACTAAAGCATGCTATATGGGTTTCCTATTTGGGTATTGCCACCCTCTTTATCAAGGCTCTCAATCACTAGGGTCCATAAAATCACACCTCAAGGAATATTCTAAGCCTCTTTGAGAGACCTATATATTGTAGCTACTAGGGTAAATTAAGGGTGTAATTTTCCTAAACTATATAAGCACTCTACTAAAAGGATGGGACTAAACTAATTCCTACATATTTATGAAAGAAATAAATCTATATTAGAAGTATAAAACCCCCCTTGAAAATTACCAACCATATAAATATAGGGTTTCTAGTCACATTTGTATCTCTTAAGATAGTTATGATTTGAGTCATGACATAAAAGTTCCTTAGTGCTACCCATCTCATTACTCTAGGCATCACAATACATGAAACCAACAGTTGCATCTAATAGGAGATGATGTGCTCCAATATCAACCCAATAATCAAGGATGGATAATTAATAGAGTATGTCCTACACCAAACACTATATAAGTTATGATATGCTCACACCAAGATATCAACACCCCACACATAAACATGGCCATTCTCATTTTTTTTGTATATTTAGAGACCAAATATATAAAAGTACATGTGTATTCTTGTCACTAGTCGGTTTAGTGATAATTAGGCCCATATTTTCCTTCCATAAATGCAAAATGGTTATAGCCCCTTTACTAATCAAATTTCACCTCTCATAATTTGAGTTGGTGTTGCTAAATTGGAACACCAAGAATGTGAAAGACATCATACAAAGTAATAGTGATATAAGTGCAACCACATATACACCTCATAAATTTATATAGCCTATGCAATCATTCACTCAATATGTGCTATGCAATCCCAATACAACTTTGTGCACCCTATAGCATGAAATGCAACTCTATGCATTACTACTTCATACACAATTATCATGAGCCTTTACACAACACTTCTCCCCCACATATCATAACCTTATACATGGGTGCATATACATTTAGCTATCTATAATTTTTTCAGTACCATATGTATTTGAAACATGATTGCACTTGCACCAAATTATCGTGTCAAAGAATTATAGTACCATATAGGTTTGACACCTAACACCATATAATTTCAACACTTGGCATACTCATGTACATATGAAAATAATATTGTACAAGCATAATACTTGTCAACTATTGTTGAGGGACTAGTGAATGGATACTTTTATAAATACCTACACTATACATGGTACAAGTAGAGAATACCCAACCAACAACCTTGTTATGTACATCTCATCATCTAAAACTTATTTTATACAATCATTTACATTATAAAATTTTAAGATTTTATTGAATGTGCATATGCATTCTAATCTAGGGTTTCATGTTCATATTTTATATATCCTCTAGGTTACAAAATAATTTGTAAAATTTTCCTCTTAGCCACTTTAGAATCAAAGAATTGGTATCATAGCTTTAAAAAATTTATTTCCATGGTTGTTCAAATGTGCTAATAGTACCAATTGAAGGATTGTTGTCCTAGTTCAATATTTGGATCTTGAAACAAACAACAAGAATGATGGTAGATAAAAATATATCTAGAATATCAATACTTGCAAGCCTTGATTGGGTAACCTCTGAAACACAACACTAAGAACTCTTCAAACAATTACACAATGAAAAATATAATCAAGAGACATAATGCCTCAATGTAGTTGCTCCAATAAATACTTCTAGATAATTTAAACCATTATTCCACATAAGTGTTGGATTAATATGGATCTCACACATGTATTGAAAACACTAGACAAAAATAATCATCACATAAAACACGATGCAAAATATTAGATTCTCTATCATCTTACACTCAACCCTACTCTCATTGGGATGACTACAACAAGAAAAGATGATACAAGTAAGTTGTAAATCTATAGTCAATTGTTTTGTTAAACTTATGTACAATATAGTCACTTGTGACATAATACCCCTAGATTTATTTAATATTTTTCTCATTAGACCATTTATCTATGATCATGAAGGTATTTGCAACACAAATCCATAATGTTGGAGGATTCACATAGGTGAAAATTACTTCGAGCTACATGAAATGTCACCACAATCTAAAATCACTATATACATACCTACACAACTAAGTAAACATGAGTCCATGGCTATTCCATCACAATAACATCAACTTGACATTATATTATGTTATTAAAATAGATTTTGAACACACATCAGAATACTAAGAGTGGGTGAATCAATATTCTATCAAATCTCAAACCCTCTGGAGCAAATAGAAACTTAAACTTTACAGCACCAACAAAAACATGAAAGATGAACACAATGCATAACACCACACAACACTAGATGTACGTGGAAAACCCCAAAGGGGAAAACCATGGTGAGATATGTTGCTAGGAGATATTTTCCTAATCCAATCTCACAAATGAATAATAGTAACAAATTTCTTTTAGGGATTCAACCCAAGGAATCTAATACTCCTTGAAAAGAGGTTTTATGGTCACTCTCAAGGAAGCTACAACTCCCTACAGACTTTATTTTAGTGCTAAAACCAAAGGAAACTACTACTCCTTGAAAAGAGGTTTTATGGTCACTCTCAAGGAAGCTACAACTCCCTGCAGACTTTGTTTTAGGGCTAAAACCAAAGGAAACTACTACTCCTTGAACTAAGAACAAACTCTTAAAATATTACAGCATGAAAATCCTTCCACTATCTGAATCTGACAATTAGGCTCAATCCTTTTGATGATTGCAATTCTACTTTTTCCCTTTTCTTTTGATGATTACAATTCTACTTTGATAACTCTTTTGTAACTTCTTCAAATATCTTCTCTATGGCTTACTGGCTCATTGATTTTAGCCTTCAATAATTTTTTCCTTTGGCTCATTGCCTCCAATAAAAAATTAGGCACATTCTTCACTTCCCTTCTGTCATAGAGATATGATCAAATTGAATCCAGATGGTATCTACAACTTCCGCTCTTTCTCTTTTAGTAGCTTACAAAAATATCATAATTCATTACACATCATTGACAACACACAAACCTAGATCAAATAGGTTTACAATATATACATGATATTACATTGATTACATTACATATGTCGACTTACAATAAAGAATAATATAATTACAAGTCAGCCAAAGATCAAACAATAACATGAAATGTGTAGAGGGAAAGACCCAAAAGGAATACACACAACACTAGGAGAAGGAACACACTTTGGAAATTCCAACACATGCTTAACCTAGTCCTAAAAACTCTTCACAACTTTGGTCTTCAATGAACATCATTCAAACACTTCGTAAATATAAAATAGGTTGGCCTTAAGCAAAAAAAATGAAACATGAAGTATGCCAACCTTCCCAACATTGGAAATAAACATGAATGATAAAGTACTACTTGCACTTATTTTAGATGAGTTGGAATGATCCATACAACATCTTCAAGCACTCCATAAACTCCACTCAACCTTGAAATTGTGGCGTATACCTTCAACATACCCTAGTTGGCCAGGAAAAAGCATAACCGAACAACACCTTCATTTTGGACCACAACCTATTCTAGAGAAACCAGACAATACCTTACGAAGCAAAAAAAAACATCACATAATACTCAAGAACACTCACATACATCCCTTTCACAAATTCATACAGAAACAAGATGGCACAAGCCAACAAAAATTGAAACTAGTCATGGGACAACATAGTATTGAATTTTGTCACTTCAAACTTTCATTGCAGAAGGAAAAATGATATGAAACTCTGGATATAACACCTTATCACCAACAACTTAAATTTTTAAGAAAACAAAAATATCTACAAATGTGGAGGAATGAAAAACCAAACTTTGCACCTTTATGAGCATCCTCACAGATTCAACACAGTCTTCAAATTGTCACTCCCAAAACACCTTTCTTGTAACACACATGGAAAAATGAATCACAAATGCTTTGACACACTAAGAAGCTATCTTCCAAACTATAGGAGAAAAGAATCACAAGAGAATAAATGTGGAGCATTTCTTAAAGACTCTGGTAACCAAACAACTAGACTGCAACACTCTTTTGAAATCAACTCTCTTACACCAATGGCAACCAAACTGCAACAATCTTAGACATACTTTTGACATTAATGACAACCAAGATTATCAAGTTGTAACAATAAATACTTCACTGATCACACGTGTCTTCCCACATAATAAAAATACAACAAATAATCAACTTGGTTCCTAAATCCTCACTCACAAATAGTTTCCTATACTATATGTCTATTTAAGATAATGAAAAAATCTAGTGCCAAATTCAAGATTTGGTCAATAAAGGAATAACCAAGCCAAATTCTTCCCCTCATAGCATTTCGATTATGTTTTTTCCAAAGAAGTATGACATTTGGTGAATGTGCATCAAATATTGTATGCTCAACAAGATCTCAATGAAGAACAAGTATCCATTGTAGTGTATTGATGACCTCCTAGACTGGTTTTGTGGGGCATGCTACTTTACCAAAATTGATCTTAAATTAGGATACTATCAAGTTCCAGTGTAATCTAGGGAAATCTAGAAAATTATATTCAAAATGTAGGAAGGACTATACAAGTGGATGGTCGAGCCTTTTTTCTCTTGTAACATTTATCTACCTAATTAATAACACGTAATTTGCATTCACCATATCATTCATCATTGTCTACTTGAATGCCATCCTCTTCAACAAGACTTGGGAGGAGCATGTGAAAAATGTTTCATAAGTGTTGGAAACTCCATGTTGACACAAGCTATATTCCAATCTTCATAATTACACTTTTCACACCACATGAACTTAATACCTTAGTTTTTCATCATCCAAACCAACATCTATGCCAACCTAGAGAAGATCAAGGTGATCTATGGTTGGCTAGTTTCACACAATATTATAAATTATAAAGATTGCTCATGTTCACCAACCACTATGAAATTTCATCCTCAAGTTCCCATATGTTACTTGACCCCTTATCTAGATTACACATGCAAAGGTAACATTCCAATAAATTATTGTACAAAAATGTCCTTAAACAAACTTAAACAATGCCTTTATTTTGCATTTATGCTTGATTTTCTATATATTGTACTCTTTGAGATTCAAACTAACATGTCAAATTATTCACATCCAACATTATACTACTCCAACATGGTCATCCTATCATATATCATAGATTTTCAATGATATTATCTGGTGCTACTCCACTTATGAAGAGGATCTCTAAGCCAATTATATAAGTCATCAAGTAATGACATCATTATATTCTTGGTAAAGATATTATCATTCACTCTAACCATCATTCAATCCAATTTCTACACACACAAAGGAAATTAAAGAATGAAGTGGATGGCTCACCTAAAATTGTTTCACCTAGTGATCGAGTAATACAAGTGGGAAGAATATATTTCCTTGGTTGTCTTTTCATACAATATTTTTTTCCAAATCTCTTGGAATGGAACCTTTTGAGGTTTTATACAATATAAAATGGTGTACTCCTATTATTTTGGATGGATTCGAAGACAAAGTGGTTATCTACTTTAGTATGCTTAAGGAGATGGATGAGCAAATGGGGGCGATAAAGGAGAGATTGAACGAATATTCTAATTTATAGAAGAGCTATGTAGATAAAAATAGAAGTTTCAAGAAATTCTCAGTAGGGGAAAAAGTTTTCTTGAGAGTTAAACAAAATAATTATATCTCATATGGCAAGTTGGCTAAACTTTCTCCAAGATATGGGGGGAATTTGATGTTCTAGAAGCCATAAATTTTGTTGCATATAGATAAGCTCTGCCTTCAACTCTCTCTCAGGTCCATGATGTTTTCCATGTTTCATTTTTAAAACTTTATCATCTAGATGCCTCTAACATTCTTTATTGGTGAGATTTATAGGTTTAAGACCCGAGGGTGGTTCTAATATAACCCCTATGAATCCTTGATGAGTGAAAAATATAATTGAACAATATATAAGTGATTCAATGCAAAGTTAAATGGGACCAATATCTAGATGAAAATGATGCTTGGGAGGATATTACAAAGATGCAAAGATGATTTCCTTAGCTATTTTAGTGGTTTTTTATTCATAGTTTTACTCACTAAGATAATGACTCTTCCTAGAGGGGAGAGATGTCACAACCTTAATTTTGTACTATTATATAAAAAATTATATATATGTTTTAAATTATGATGTGAATACTTAATCACTATGTTGATCTATGGATAAGTGCTTAATTATGTTAATCATTAGATTCATTTGATATTATGTACTAATATAAACCAAGTGGAAAACCATTTTTTAGTAGATATTAATGTTGTACTAATATATATATATATATATATATATATTATTTGGAAAGGATTAACTATAATTGTTGCCTTGTGAGTATGATAGGACAAATGTGAGACTCTCATTCAAGAGAGAGAGAGTATCATCAAGAAGAAGCATCTATCCTTTTGAGGGTGACATGCATGAAAAACCCCTGCATGAAATCATATAGTTACACATAGTTATATTTGTATAGTATTGTATCTAGATATGTGATCTATTGACAATAATATAATATTATGTAGTTTTTCTGCATTTATAAAATTCAATTCAACCTATGATAGAATTTAATTGTTGTAGTATCCTTCCACCTTTCCATAAGTATGATTTGAGAAGAACCTGCAAGTTACATAAGCTTCTAAATTTTTCTATGCAGAGAATTTATGGAGAGGATTTCTATCATTTCTAGATCCTACTATTGAGCAAGGGAAAATACAAGCCAAATAATATTATTGTTACTACTTGTGGATTCAAAAAAACCTTATAAATATGTTCTATTAGTTCTCTTTTAAAACTTAATTAACATGTGATTGAATATTTTCTATTAAGTTCCTTCACTGTAGATGTGTGAGAAGATAAAGTGAACTTTAAACTACATTAAATTTGGGAAAGCATTCATAATGATAATAAAGTTAAATCATATTTTTCTACAAACATTTTGGCCACACTGCATATATAAACAATCTTGCAACATGCTTTAAATGGTTCCCAACCCACTTTCAATCACCATGACCTTCACAAATATCATTCACCTAACTATCCCTATATTTAGAAGTTATAAATTCATTACTATGACTTAGAATTATGAATAAAATAATAAAAAAGATATGATGTGCTATCCACACCTATTGCGTGTGATTGATAAGGATCTTGGATAAATGAAATTAGGGGTTGTGCTATATTTTTTTATCATTAGAAATTGATTTATGTGGCACTTAACCTTGAGTATCATTTTATTTTTGCCTATAGATTACCATGCCCCATTTATTCCTTCATTGGTGTTTTTCTTAAGGAGGGATACAAGAAAACATGAATTGTTGGTTTTGGGTATTATTTTTGTATCATTCTACTAATTTGGGTGTCGCATATTACCTCAAGTATTTTTTTTTGTTTTTCTTTCCCATTGTAGCTTTAAAATAGAAAAAAAATAGTCAGTTATAGTTTTCTTTTATTTATTTATAGAAAGGATAATACTTGTGATTTTCTTTGATAAAAGGCTATAATTTCTTATCATTAAACCCTTTATTAATTACTTATCACTATGGCATGACACATAGTGAACATATTGAAATAAAAATAAATAGTATTGGTTGTTTTTTATTGCACCAAGTAGGGTGCTAGAAATTTTTCCCATTCTTGTTTTAAAAATTCTAATGAACGAATATAAAGATTTAGATATTGAGAAATGGGAGATTACATCCTAGTTAAAAATTAGATTGTAGCTACACAAGCTTAGGTAATTCATTATATTTAAGGTATAGTTTTATTTTTATGAGATTAAAGTATAATATTATAGTCCCACATAAGAAAATATAAGGTTATTGTATGCACTTCTATAGAATATATGGCACAAATGTGTAGGAATAACTTCTGTAGATCCAAACAACAAATAATTATTTCTACTTATATATGCCATTCTGGATAATGTATGTCCATATAGACATATTTGAGTGGGCAATATAGAAGCCTAGATAATGATACATATATACATATATAGCTAAATATGCAATTATGAACAATGCATGGTTATATAATAATTTTGTGTAGAAATTATACAAGCCAACTAACTATATATACTAATATATAGTTGATGCAATTGTACACCTATGAGTGTAAATGTGATATGGATTCACACTATTGTATCTTTGTACTCACATATATGTAAAAATATAGTTACACCTGTAGTTTGTACACATATACAAATCTATAGTAGTATATAAAGATAAACTACTAATCAGTCATTTAGTGAATTTTATGAACTTGAGTGTAAAAACATTTTTTTTCTTGCTCTGGTCTTGATGAATATAGAAAGTATGATATTAAAATAATAAAATCAAGTCTCATAGGTATCCCATAATATGTAAATCTTGGAAAGAATTATGTATTAGTGATTACTTCTCTCTTAAACCTACATTACCAATAGACACATAAGTTAGAATCCCGTGATCAAAGAGCTAAGAATCTTAACTTAGTTTAAAAATATCAATTACCACACTCTATATATTAAGAACATCATTACTTCATGCTTTCAAATATAGATATTTATACTTGAAATAACATGGCATTAAATTTACAATTTAATTACAAAACCACCTGATGCATAAATAGGTGTTATTGTAGTGGCAAGAAATTCTTGGCTAAGTTGATTATTTGAACCGTTACATAGTTTTTACTATTTGAATTATGTTTTCCAAACTTGATGTTAAAGGACTATGTGTTTGGATAAATATTTTCTTGTTTACGTATTAGGGAGGAATGTACCATGTTAGTAAAATCAAATAGCATATATATTCATGCATATTAACCATTATTAGCTAGACTCTTTATGATCACTTAGGATTCTCTTGTGGAGTAGCACAGGGAAGATTCTAGCTTCATGGAAGGGTATACAATCACATTGATGACCCTCTCTCTCTCCTTTGAGGTTGCAAAGGAAGCTATTCTAGAAGAGGTCCCATTTTTAAGAAAATGAGCTATAATAATTCACCTCATTATTAGGAAAAAATTACCCTTTATTAGTCATCCATAACCTTTGTCATGCTGAAGTTAATATGATTATATAATAAATTATTTGCACTTTAATGTATGAATACTTTTCATCCTCTATGTGTTAATGAAAGTTTTTAGTGTTGATGACTATAGATAAAAGTTATATTTTTGTGAGAACATGACAATAGGTAATGCACAAGAAAGGTGGATTCTCTAGAATATCCTAAATTCTACATCTCCATAAGCTTTAAAATGTCACGACTCTAGAAGCTCCCTAACTTTTTATCAACTCTAGAATTCTTGCAGGTTGAATTTAGTCCTAGAAGAGTTCTAGAGGAAATTGTCTCATTTCCTACATAAGCTATAAATGATTGCTATGGATTATTGAATCTTAAGAGGATAAGAAAGATATAAGACTTATGTTAATAAATTATTTCCTCAAAGATAAACTATTTTATTTAATACAACTAAGGCTATATTTATGAATATATGTAACACAATTTTAACAACATTAGTCCATGTTTCCCATGATACTACAATTTAGGAATCGAGATTTAGTATAAATATATTTCCTAATGTTAAGTAAAGAATACACTTCATGCATGCATTAATATAGAATCATTTTATTCAACAACACATATTGTTTTTTCCCTATTTTACCAAGTATTGCCATACTTTGTCAATATTATTGTGAGTTGAATACTTATATCCTCTTGTGAGCTAGTCACTCTACTGAGGAAGAAGAATGTGTGGTAGTGATAAGTAGCTTGGTTATGCATTATATTTATATATGAGTAATTGTGTATCATCTATACCTACAAGTTCTATATATGTTATTTGTGTTTTCTATTATGTATTTTTATATGTTTACGTGACAAGAAAATTTTAAATTTTGTAGATAAAAAAGTTTGTACTATTTGTTAAGTGAATTGCATATGTTTTTGATGTGAAAATATTACATTTTGTAGATAGAAATAGTCTATATCAATTATAAATTGAAGATCCTACATTTTTGTAGATAAATAATTTTGTATTTTTACAATGTTTCCAAAGTCTTACATTATATAAAAAGATAAGAGAAATAGTAGAATTAGTTAAAAGAATTATTTCTAGCAAATCAATAGTTAAAAAAAACTATTTCATTACAAAAAGTTTAAACAATTCCTTTAAGCATAAGCATTACTTGTTTAGTTTAAAATTTTGTATTAGAATAGGACACTTGAATTCCTTTTGTAGCTAGCCTTGGACACCACCTTGGTTGATGTGACATCAATTGACTAAAGTATAGACTTGACAATACCTCATCATTTTTTGGTGTTGTTTCCAAGGACATTTGTGTGTTTTTTCACTATAAATTTTTAGGAACTTAATTAGTTTGCTTTCTAACAAAAAATTAAAAACAAGCTCTCTTTATTCTACATGGTAAAGAAAGAGGACCTCATGAAAGGTTTGTTTCCAAAATCCCTCAACCCCAAACAATAAAAAATTAAATCAACAAATGAAAAGAAAATAAAAAAATAGTTGAAGAAATATGTGAATAGTTCAACTAGTCATCCAGGGTACTCTTAAGATTTAAAATCAAAACCTTGAGGAAAAAACACTAGAATTTAATCCAACAAACATCATGAATAACAATAATGGAGATAATTAACATGAGGTAAGAAGGGTAGAAAGAATATCTACCTATCCAATTAACCTAAATGTAGATGGAGATGATCCTATGAAAAATATTTCCCTTGCCAATATACCTACCTTTCAAAATTTATCATCAAAGGACCCAAATTAGTTTCTCTTTGAGTTCAAATTCCTTTGCTAGATGTATGACTATAAAAATAATAACCCAAAACTGAAGTTGTTTCCCTCTACTTTGAAGGATTCAACCATGTGATGGTTCATGGGATTATATTCTGGGTCAATCAATTCTTGAACATAAATGGAAACATTATTTTTAGACAAATATCAAGATTATTTTTGGGTTAGTAATAAGAAGGAAGAGTTTATTCATCACAAGAAAAAATAAGGAGAGTTTGGAAGACTTTATGGATAATTCCCTTTATATGTTGAAGTGATAGGATGTGAGAATGTCATGCATGTTGAATTGGTTAAAACCATTTTTTAAAGGGCTAGAAGAGGACTACAGATGATTAGTTAATTTAATTGGTAAAGAAGACGTAGCCAAATTAGAGCTTGATGAGATCTCTACACTCTAAAAAAATTACTCTTGAACTAGAGGAGGAATAAAAAATTCTAGTACGATTAGGAGAAAAAATAGTATGATTAGGAGAAAAAATGAGATAGGAAAATTGAGAGAGGAAATTATAAATTTAAAAATAGATATCATTGTTCAACTAAATATTACTCTCAATGAAATATAGGATAAAAATAGAATATTAGAAACACTTTCTATTTATTGACCCAAATGTAGGAATAAACATTTACCATGAGAGTATCCTCTAGACAAGATATATGTTTGCCAACTCTATGAAAAAATTCATAAAACTAATTAGTGTGACTTGCAACAAGCAATTAAAAGTTCTAAAAAAGTTCTCCTTTAGTAGAGGAAGACATTAATTATGTGGTATAGCAACCTAGAAATAATTTATCCTTTGGTAAAACCTCAAATTCATCTTGGCATCCTCAACCTACTTGGAATAGTAATCAATAGAATGCACCTTGGCCTCGATATCAAGGCTTGTAATATTAGGAGCCATATTCTTGGGGAAATCTAGAGTGGATGAATCAATAATTTTCAACTCCACAATAAGGCAACCCATGACAACAATAATGGTTTCCTCCAAAATTCATTCCACAATAAAATACTTTGTATAATTAATTTTATTAGGGACCTTATTGCATATTGAATCGGAAACAACCTCTTCTGACACCTTCACAAAGTTAACAATAGTTCAACCAAGCTAATCAACCTCTTCTACCAACCAACTATTTTCCAACCCCAAAGTAATAGACAAAACACACCATTTTATTCAACTGAACAAGAGAATATGGCTATAATTAATGCAATACATTACAAAGTTGTGCAACTTAGGTAAGGAAAAATCTTACATCAACCAACCATAGTTGAAATAACTGGTGGAGAAGAAGAAATAATCCCAAAGTAAAAAACCTCATGAAATACTCATTGATGAGATTGGCTTTGGAACTACTCCAAAATTATCTCTCAAATCTTCTCTAGAGGCTTCTCTTAGCAAAAATATGAAGTTATATTTCAAAGATGCTCACTTAAGAATATTCTCCAAACTTCCTTCATATAAATTTTTTAATAATCCTTGGGAATACACCACCATAAATTTTATGAAGCCCTCTTCCAAATACCTTCCAAAAGGACACCCTGAAATAAAAAATGAACACACTTTCAAGCAAGATCCTTTTCTGGAGAGGCTTAAAAAGGCCAATCTAAATTGTACTTTGAAACCAATTGTTGTGAATGAGATCCACCTTCTACAAAAAATAAAGTGGTTAAACATTAAAGTTTCATTACATCAAGTAATCAAATAAATACCTGAGCTCAAACAACTTGTTAAACAACTATTCATAAAAAAACTAGGGAGAAATAAAAAATAGATTAACATTGTCCAAATTTATGGATATCTAGTTGACCTCCTTTTAGGCATATTTATTCCATCTAAATATGAGGATTTTGGTGGTCCTATAATTAAAGTATCTATTAGTAGAATTGAAATCCCTAATATACATGTAGATTTGGGAGTTATCATAAATGTTATGATAGTTGATGTGATGGAAATGTTATCATTAAAAAATATCCAATCTATAAGCATTTGTCTATAGATGGTAGATCAATCTATCAGCATCCTAAAAGGAGTGTTAGAAAATGCCCTAGTCATGGTTGAAACTTGGGAATACCCCATAGATTATTAGGTTATCTAGTTGTGAATTATAAAAGACAATTATCCATTGATATCGGAAAACCCTGGTTAGCCAAAATTGTTTCCCTTATAGATTACATATTGAAGGAATGATTATATAAAATGGTTTAAACAAAAAACAATTATCATTTTATCCTCCTGCCCAACCATTTGTAATAATCTTTAGAAAATATGAGTAGATGAGCCAATTGGTACTAGAAAATAAGAAAAAATGGGACAACTACTAATGGTTGTAATCAAACAACACCACAATGATATAGAGGATGATTTAGAATTAAATAATTCATCAAACGTAGATGATGAAGACATGGACACAAAATATACCTTATAGAGTCACATCTAAATGAATATAGTGGAATTTGTCTAAAATAGAAAGGAGGATTTTCTTCTAGTCTTTCATTTTCCTTTTGCTAATATAATTATGAGAAGTGAGTGGTTTTTCAAGGATATTGATAGGTTGTTGTAAGGTGCTAACACTTTAGTTAAAAATATGTCAATTTTGTCGACTGGGTAGTGTTCAAAGGCTGTATGCAATAGGGGATATTTTGGCCATCTCTCTCAACAAGATTTTTTGAATTTTTAAAATGGTTGAAAATAGAAATCAAACTAGAAAGCACAAAATTGTTTAAGCTAGAAAGCATTCAAATTATTACTCTAGAAAGCATGTAAATTATCTAAGAATTAACACTAGCAGTTAAACTTATGAAATTCAAACAAAGGCAAAAAACTACTAACTGGAAGTACAATCAACTTGTAATTAACAACAAAAGTGGGTGCTCCAAAATTTCAAGTAAACAAAACTTAGAGAACATAAACTTAAAACTACGACTTGCAGGAACACATGATAGAGTTCAACACAAAGTAATATTCATCTAAATATGACATGCACAGGATGGAAATAACAACATTAACAATAAAAATACTTATCTACTCTATGAGATCCCTCAAGTGGCTAGCTCTCAGGCGTTCCTACGATTAGTTCAAATCACATGTGGCACTTTCACAACTTCAAAGAAAATCCATTCATAACACTTCCATTACTCATAACAGATTACTTAGAATAAAGACTGGCAATATTTATTCATTCATATCATAAAAGTGTAACAACACAGAGAACATAGTTGAACAATATTCAAAACATATCATAACAACATATCCTTGTCTTGGTAGTTACATATATATATATATACTGTACCACTACAAAATCCTAATTTTTAGATGGCAGGAGAATACCTTGAAAAAATCTTAAAAAAATTTACAACTAACCAAATAACTGATATTCATGACATAAAACATAATAAAGGCTCTGAGTGGAGCCATAAAGTCTTAAACAATTTTTTTTCATAAAACTTTAAAAGAGGTCGCTCCACTATGCACGCCTAAATTTCTGGTGCCCAAACTTCTGACGCTCTAACTTTAATTGCTTGAAGTCCACTCCATTCATCATTTGTGCATAAGTCTTGTACAATGAATTAAAATCTATACCATCATATCAACATTAGTTAGCTGATTCCAATCAATTTGAGAAATAAAGATTTATACATCATTTTATAAAAAGTAGACAATTATTGCTCCTAAAAATAAACACATTGGCATGGATAAGGTGGTTGGCAAGAACAAAGAAGGCTATTTAGCTTATCATAATCATGAGGTTATTTATACCTCATCACCCTCCCCTTCCTAAGCCTAAGCAAGTCCTCTTGCTCTCTGACGAGTCCTCTACCTCTCTGCATACCTTTTCCTATTCAACTCATCATATTTGGAACTAAGATCATATAAGTCCTCTGCCTCTTCATCCAAATGATCAAGATTTTTAAGAAAACCTTTGTTGAATTCAATCCTCATTTTCCATGTATATAAGTCCCCAAGACTTTGCTTTGTAGTGACAAAAACTACAAGGGGTGGCTGAAGGAGCAATGGAGGTCTGTACCGCATCCCTATCCACTTGGTTTTGTGCTACTGTAATATTTTTGTTAATGATTCAACCCTTAAGTAGGACCACCTTAGATTGGTGGGGGAGATTATATCCATCCTTTTGAGATACATGGGCAGGGGAGTGTACTGCTCCTCACAGGAACTCCATATGCCCTTTCTATTAATTGTGGCCCATGAACTTTGAAATTTTCAAAGCAAATCTAGAGATTGCCATCATATTTGTTCCTTATAGCTTCATAGCTTTTAATCCCTCAGAATTAGGCTTTGAAGGCAAAGGGATTTCGGTTGGGATATCTCATTTGAAGTCCTATAGTTCTTTTTGCTTACAAATATTCTTTGGTTCTCTCCTACCAATGGATTTGCTTCTACATATTAGACATGAAGACTCTAAGTTGTACCTCCCCAACAAAAAGGTTGATAAAGAAATCAGTGTGTTTTTCCAAAAATAGATTATGTATGAAAAATTCACACAATAAATTTTGTTGAACAGGGGTTTGCTCATTGAATTCTTTTAGGAACTGTTTATCATCAGGTTCATGGGGTAAATTGTAATAAATACTCAAAAGCTTCCTGTTGTCTTCAATTTTGAATTCTCAAAATTGGACAACCCATATGAAATTTTGCCTAGAATTTCTTCAAAAATCTCTATGGCACACAATTTGAGGCACCAAATTCTTCAATTGAATTGTGCAGCCATTGGTCTCCTTCCTATTTTGCCTTGTGCAAAATTTGGGAACATTTCGACATGTTTTTCCCCTTGTTTTGTCCAATTTCGGGATTTTTGATCACCATTGCAAGTAGGGATCTTTGTGTGTTAAGGCACGTTTTACGAGGTGTTGAGGTTGTAAAAATTTGGATTTCAATTGATGGTTCCCTTGGGTATCCTTTCATCAACTCCCCTTTCCTTTTTTGTAAATTTCTGAGTCATTTTTCTTGTGTTTTTGGTCAAATTCGGGGGGGTTTTTAAGATAGCACAGCAAAAATAGGAAGTTTTAAGTCAAAAAGTTCCTAAAATTGCTAAATGAGCCAAAAGTTCCTATTTTTCCCATGAGTAAAAAGAAAAGTTGCTGAAAGCTTTCAAAAACCCGATTTTGGTCTTTTTTGTGCTTTTTTTCACTTGTCTTTGTGGTGAAAATATCCGATTGGAGAAATTCACCCAAGTTTTGAAGAGGAGTTTGTGTTCAAGTTTGATTGTTTACCTCTTTTGGTGGATCTTTCATAAATTCTTTAGCTAAAATCACTTCTTAGTTTGAATATTAAGGCTCTCATTTTTGCTGAAGATTGTGCAAAATATCTAAGGTTTTCTCTCTGTTTTTGGGCTTCTCATTTTCAGGTATGGATTTGTTTCCTTTATCTTTTGTCATTTTTTCTCTTAACCAAGTCGTATCTTCTCTTTGGCAAAAACGTTTGTGTCTCATAAAAGATTCTAAAAAAAACGGGTTTCCTCTTAAGCTAAATCGCGATTTTGTTTGGCATCTTTCCTTTGACTGAGTTTTTGTGTCTTTTTTGTCTTTAAATGCAAGTTTTTAGTCAAAAAAAGTAGTGTTTGATAGAAATGCGAAACACATTTTTATTCTTGAGGCTATTTTTCTTCATGCTCGAAATGTCAAAAAATGTCTTATTTCAGCCAAAACGTCTTTGTCTCAAAATATTTTTAAGTAAAATGTGTTTCTCTACAATAAAATCGTGGTTTCCCTAAGAGGTGTCATCCAATATGGCTTAAAATGAAATTTGTGGAGTCTCACTTCTAGAGAACACGTTTTTGACAAAAAAATGTCTTTTTCAGCTATGGAATGTCATATGCCTTGCATCTCAAATGTCATTATCACAAGAACCATTTAAGTAGGAACATATTTTCCATTTCCATTAGCCATTTTCCACTTCCAGTTGTCTTCACCAAGTTCACCTCACTCATTCACACTCATCTCCGTTTCAGCCTCATTGCCATTTTTACAAAATAGGGCTTTGACCTAATTTCGGGTTTTTATTACCCAATAGCATTTCAGGATTTTTCATTAAAATTGCAAGTTTGAAGTTGCAAATTGAAATTTGCAATGACTTCTTATTTTTCCTACCTTGCGCTTTATAAAACTTGCAGTCAACCTTCCAAAACCCGAGATTGAGCTTTGGCCTCACTTTTGCAGCCCCTTTGTCTCATTCTTGTTAGTCTTGTTTGCACACATGACCTACCAAATCAATAATATAAGGCATGGGCCTTATTTTTCAAGCAAATTCCAAGGCTGGAGAATGATATAAAGAGAGAACAACAACATGACGAAGCCACACAAGGAGTTGAACAAGTGAAATGATTGAGCATAGAATACTTTCAAGACAAAGATAGAAGAATGTTTTCCAAATAGCAGCATGAAGACCTAATCAAGGATGATGTAGTTCAAGTCATGTCTTTAGACACTTAGAATAGTTTCAATTATGTACTTGTAATTTAGTTTGGACAAATTACATGTAAAATGGAAAATTGTAATTGCAAGTAATCATATTACTTGCAAAGTTGTAAAATGTAATTTCATGTAAATCATTACAAGTCAAATTACAATAGGACTTGTAAAGTTGAATAAGTCAATTGCAGTTAGTTAGTGGTTGAGAGAATTTCTCAAGTTTGTTGGGATCCTCCCACCTTTTTCTCAAGGCCTCTCTCCTATAAATACTTGAGGGGGTCTGTTGTAATATCTATCTTTTGGCAATGCAACAAAACTCTGCCAATTTGCATGTGCACTCTAAGACTTTGAGCATAGATGTAAATCAAATTACAGTTAATTAAAAGAGGCAAATTGCTTTCAAA
This sequence comes from Sequoiadendron giganteum, assembly GCA_007115665.2. Lineage (NCBI taxonomy): Eukaryota > Viridiplantae > Streptophyta > Pinopsida > Cupressales > Cupressaceae > Sequoiadendron > Sequoiadendron giganteum. Next base: position 384,279,529 of record CM021108.1, read on the forward strand.
CTTTGTGTTGATTGAAGGTGTTATGTGATGACATTTTTTGCATATTGATTGTGAGTTTTGTGGTGTTATACAAGAGGGATTCAAGCTGAATTTTACAGACTTTGAGTTGCTTATTGTGTTTGGAGTTTTAGATTGGTTTTTCAAATTTGATACTCCAGACTTTGAGCTATTTGTCACGTTTGAAGCTATTGTAGAACCCTCAAGCAAAGGGGGTAACTTGCAGAATTTGTGCTATTTTTATTTTATATGTTTGTGCATAAAAAGTGCATCATGTAATTAGACTTTGAGCTGCTACATATTGTATTTGGTTACTAGAAAACCATCTAAAAAGGTTGATAGGAGAGTAAGTTGTCAAAGAATTTGAGCTTTCAATTTGTTTTCCCGTCCTAGAGGAGCAACGAAGGACTTTACGCCTTTATGGAAACTTTGCTTCTTTATTTATTTACTTCATTAATCATACATGCTTTCAATTGTGATTCTTTTTTGAAATAAGAGAAAAGAATAAGTGTCTTTTCTAAAAAGAGAGAACAAGATAGATTTTCACCCAGATTTAGAGTAGATTTATAATTAAAGTTTATTTCTGAATTGTTAAAATAGAAAGAAAAAGGGGGAGCCTTCCCTTTGAAAATAGGAGAGTTTATCTCACATATTGTGGCTGAAACCACAATTTTGTACGCTTTCCCAAGTATACAAAATTTTCAACCAACACTTCCATATTAACAACTTTTCCTTTAAAAACATGGAATATAACCGAGATGGTTTTTTATAGGCTAGTAGCAATTCCCCAATCTAACATGCATCGATTTTAGCCTGGTAGAGTTTATCATAAGATACTTTCAATAATATTATTTCATGCTTAAGTTTGGAATTTTCTACCCCCACTTGTCTCAATAAATAACATCTTTCCATCCACTTATCCAACAATGGGGGAATGTGAATTTGAAACCATTCCATTTTAGTTGGCTCAATATGCACTTCTTTTGATTCCATCATTGGTTTCACATTGATTTTTTGCAAATCCTGCTCTAGCTCAACAGTTCTGCTCAAGGTCGCATTGAGTTCAAGTTTATGTTTTTCTTGTTCTTCTACAAAGGCTTTGAGTGATTGCACTAGATTATCAGTTAAACTCTTAATCTATTTATATTTTTTAGATAAACTAGCCAAATACTCCTTATTTTTCTCATCAATTTGTTGCACTTGAGACTGCAACTCTTCAATAGTTTTATCGTTTTGTTCTACTTGAGCCCTTAAAGCTATAATTTCTTGATCTTTTTCCCTCAAAATTTTAGTTTGTGTGCTAATTTCCAATTGTTGCTTATTTGTCTTCTCCTTATTTTGCTGCAGTCTATATTTTAACTAAACAATTTTCGCCTTCAATTCTTCTAATTATATTTCTATATGGTCAGATATTTCAACTTCTACATCAATGGAAAGAGGAAAAATAAGGATCTCTACATCATTACCAGTTATATTTTCTTCATTATTTACCTCTAGTGAACCTTGTTCTGTGTCATTGGCAACCAGGGGAGACAACTGTTCTACAGACTCATCCTCAAGAAGCGTATAGTTTGTAAATTGTTCCCCTATCTTTGCTTGTCCTATCTCAAGTGGAACATCCTCCTTTTCAAATGTAGGAGGTTTACTGTGAACCAGGGTTTTCTTTTCACCTAACTAGGTTGTCTCTTTAGATGGCTAGACCATATTCTCATAGGACTAGGCTACAGTTTCATGAGGTTATCAATCTTGTCTTTTCTTTTTAGGAATATGTGGTTGATCACAAGCCGCAACATAGCTGATTTTAGTAGCCAATTGTTTGCTTCTCCTTAAAGGAGGAGGGCTTTGCAATTTCATTTTAAGCCCCTTTTCCTTTTTGTGGGGGTGAGTATTCCCATCTTCAGAATTCACTAAGTCCACATTTTCTTGCTTCTCTGGGGTTTTTGAAAGGTTGGATGGATTTTTCGACGCTTCGCTGTTAGGAGCTCTTCTGGCATTTTGAGGCTTAGGGGAAGGTTCTTTCAAACTTTGAGCCACCAATCTAGATGGTCTACCTTCGTCCAAATGTCTTGTGGGTTTAGGGTTTTCAAAATTTTGAAGAAATTTCTGCCATTTTTCTTTTCTTTTTCTTTTCTTCAAGAAATGATGTTTACATATTAGATGAATGAGATCATGATGTTTCAATGGGCCTGTACCAATTTTAAATCTCTCTATCATACTTACAATGGAATCACTAAGGAAGGTGGGAAGGTTAACCCTTAATTCAAGATTTTCAGCACCATGGGACAGGTGAGTGAGTAATCGAAAGGGGGGACCAAATATGATGTCACATTGTCCTTCACATGCAAAGTATTTGATAATCTAGGAAACCGCCATTCTCCATGGTTCTGCAATATAAATTCTCTGAAACCCCTTATTTTTCCCACGAGTATTCACAACTAGCAAAGGATGAGGTTCTCCCTCCCTTATGAAGAGTTCTATCATTCTTTGATAAAAAATGTTTATAGTTTTTGTTGAATTCACACCTTCATTTTCAATGCCAGACAAATGAGAAATGATTTGAGGGATTACCTAAAACTTCTTTCCGTGCACTTCTACCCATCCGAGAAGTTTTTTGCAAATTCCTTGACCAACTGCATGTTATGCCCCTCAAATTTCTTCATGAACTCAAGCCAACCTATCTTCTGAAACAACTCAAAAATATTATTCAATGCAAACAATTTATTTGGGGAGGTTGGTTTTTATTTATGCTTAGCCCCACCCATTCTGTCTCTTTCTTGAAATTCTGCTAAGTATCTACTGAATGTCGTGGCACTTTAATGGTGTAAAACTATTTGAACAAGATTGTTATGCAAATTAAAGAAAATGAAATCTTTCAACCACTTGTACTTTGACATTGCTGATGGGACATGAATTAATTGTTGCATTTGGCTTCACTATATTAGAATCATTATTTTGCATGGGATAGAGTGCATGAATTGCCATGTCTCAAGTGAAGGTATAATCTACACAATTTACTAAATTTGGGAATGAAGGTGGAACATGCCAATTTATTCATTTTTATTCACAATAGTTTACTTAAAATAAAATATGTACATACCTCATTTATTGTTATTGATTTAAAAGTCGCTTTACCTATGCTGACATAATAGTATCATCAGATGGGATGATGAAGGGTTGTAATGAATTTACTATGGATGAATATGGGATGGCTAATAAGTATCATAATTATTATGACGAAAAGTGGTCACACAATTTTTATTTATTATGGTAAGAGATGGCAGTGTAGGGCATGAATTTCAAAAGTGATGAAAAAATTTAATGATGATCATGGGTATGTCATTGGACTGTCAGAGAATTTGTAGAGGAAGGGAAATTACAAAATTCTAGAGCATCGCTAGAAGATGCAGCCGGGGGAAAAAAATATTCTGGAGCATTGTCGGGAGATGCAACTAGGGTGGAGGAGGAAAATCCTAGAGCATCACTGAGAGATGCAACCGAAAGGAAGAAGAAAATTTTTGGAGCATCATTGAAAGATGCAGCCAGAATGTAGGAACAAAGTTATGGAGCATTGCTGAAAGATAACATCAGAATGCAGGAATAAAGTTCTGGAGCATCGCTGAAAGATGTCGTCAGAATGCAGAAACAAAGTTCTAGAGCATCATTGAAAGATGCAACCAAATGCAAGAACAAAGTTTCAAAGCATCACTAATAGATGTAGCTGAAATGCAGGAACAAAGTTCTAGAGCATCTCTAAAAGATGCAGCCGAAATGCAGGAACAAAGTTCTGGAGCATCGCTAGAAGATGCAACCAGAAGGAAGAAGAAAAATTCCAGAGCATCACTAAAAGATGCAGCTAGAATGCAAAAAGGAACAGGATGAAGCACATTGTACTTAACACATTCTAGAGAATTGTTGAGAGATAAGTTAGACTACAAAACAAAACAGGGAATGGAACCAATCGAACAAACAAGTTCCAGAGCATCGTTGCAAGATGCGTCAAAATTTGTATTCGATGAAAAATAAAGTTTTACAAGAAAAACAAAATTTAGCCAAGTCTAAAAGGTCAAAAATACAATAGAAATGCCCTGAAGTGATTATACATACACATGCAAAGGTTTTTTTTTAATTTTTTAATTTATAATTTTGTTTTGCTCATATATATTAAACTAAAAATTACAATGGCTCTGCTGTAGTAGAGTCAATGCATTGTATTTCTCCTTGCATTTTTATCATTCTCACAAATTCCTCCTTGTTGACAGGTTTGTGGTAGATTCGTAATTGATGACCATTGACTAAGAGGGTTCGAGTGTGACCATCAATAGGTTTGAGTTGCACTGCTCTGTTTGGAAATACTTCAGGAATTTCATATGGCCCCAACCAATGAGTCCTTAGTTTCCCTTGGTGATCTTTATATCGAGAATAAAATAACAACACCCAATATCCATTGTGGAACTCTCTTTCATTTATGTGTTTATCATGCCAAGCCTTTCATTGTTGTTGAACTAGCTCAATTTGGTGGACAACTTCTAAACAGAGTTCATCCAATTCACTGAGTTGTAGGACTCTTTCAACTTGGGCTTGTTCAAGGTCTAATCCTAACTCCATTTCCATCCTAAGAGTTTTAAGTTCAAATTCGATGGGTAGAAGAGGTTTCTTCCCAAAAACTAACTCGTAAGGAGTAAAACCAGTGGATGATTTCCAAGTTGTATTATAGGCCCAAATGGCTTCAGGTAATTTTCTGGCCCAGTCTCTTCTCCCTGATGAAATTGTTTTTGTTAAGATATTCTCAAGTTCCCTGTTAGTGACTTCTACTTGACCATTTGCTTGTGGGTGATAAGGTGATGAATTTTATGGCTTACCTAGAAATGATCAGTAAAGGCTAGCAAAACTTTGGACATAAACTGGGGTCCTTGATCTATGACAATTGTTCTAGGGGCTCCAAATTTGAGAAACATCTCGTTATATAGGAACTCACCAACTTGTTCTTCCCTAGCAGCTCTCAAGGCCTAAAATTTTTCCCACTTAGTCAGATAGTCAGTATAGACCAAAACGTATTATTTTCCTTGTGAAGAGGGATCTATGGGACCGATAAAATCCAATCCCCACTTTTCAAATGGTTCAAAAACTACCTATGGTTGTAGAGGCATTTCATTGGATGTAGTGGGCTTTTCTACTCGTTGGCATTCATCACAACAACAAACATAGTTTTTCACATCTTTATGCATAGAGGGCCAGTAATATCCTGCACCCAAGATTTTATGACACATCTTCTTGGCAGAGTAATGGTTTCTGGAGGGGTCATCATGATAGGCTCTAAGGATGTTGTATGTTTCATCTGACTTGACACAACGTTGTAAAACCATATCAGGACCACATCGAAATAGCATTCCATTAATCCATTTGAATTGAGCACTTTCTTGAATGAGGCATTTCTTTTGTTTTGACATAAAGTCTAGTAGGAACTCCGAAGTGGCTAGATAGTTGGTGATGTCAGCAAACCAAGGGGTTTTAATGGAGATGGCAAATAAATTTTCATATGGGAATTCATCTTGCATAGGAGCAAAATCTCCATTGTCTTGTTTGATTCGAGATAAGAAATATATGACTATGTTGAACTTCCTGGGTTTATCAATGATGGTCACATTGAATTCTTATAGAAGCAATAACCACTTGATTGTTCTTCCATTTACTGTATGTTTGTTCATTAAGTACTTGATAGTTGAATGGTCTATGAACACAGTTACTTTGTACCCTATGATGTAATGTCAAAATTTATTGATTGCATGCACCACAACTAAGAATCCTTTCTTCGTAGTGGTGTAGTTCTATTTAGTGGGAGTCAACCTCTTACTAATAAAATAGATGGCATATTTTCATCCATTCTCATCTTCTTGACCTAAAAATGCTCCAATAGCATCATTGGAAGCATTTGCATAAATATGGAATGAAAGGTTCCAATTAGGTCCACATAGGACAAGAACAAACATGAGTTTCTCCTTGTCTCAAACGATGTTTTACATTTTGTTGTCCAAGCAAAATCTATCTTTTTGGAGGAGGGAAAACATGGGGGATACAATCTTGCTGAAATTTTCTATGAATCTCCGATAGTATCCAACATGTCCTAAGAAAATTCTAACGTCAGTTTGGTTCTTTGGAGTCTCTAGTTGTTGTATTACTTCAATTTTCTTAGGATCCACTTTTATCCCTTCAATGAAAATGTGGTGTCCCAACACTATCCCTTGTTCCACCATTATTAGACATTTTTTTGTGACTTAGGGATAGCCGATGGTCCTCACATCGCTTCAACACCTTGTCCAAATTTTGAATTCCTTCATCAAAAGTGAAACCGTACACGATGAATTCGTCCATGTAGACTTCCACACAATCATTCACTAGCTCAACAAATATGGCCAGAATAACTCTTTGAAATGTTGTAGGAGTGTTGCATAGCTTGAAGAGAAAGATGTGATATGCGAATGTTACCTAGGGGCAAGTAAAAGTTATTTTGTCCTGGTCTTCTTTTGCTACTTGTATTTGGTTATATCCACTAAATTTGTCTAGGAATGAGAAATACTTCCTTCCAACTAAATTATCCAAGACTTGGTCTACGAAAAGTAAAGGGAAGTAATCTCTATGGGTAGCTTTGATGATCTCCCTATAATAAACACACACTCTCCACTTCCATTTTTCTTTGGAACAACTACCAGAGGTGAAACCCATTTGCTATTAGAGATAGGATAGATGAATCCTACTTACAAGAGTTTCTCAATTTTTTTTTTAACAATGTCTTTGAGAGCAGGGTTGATTCTTCACTATGGTTGGTGAATAGGTCTAACATCTTTAGTATAGATGTGATGGGTACGAAAACTTGGGTGTATTCCTCTCATGTCTGTATAATCCCAAGAAAAATCTTTAGATCTATTTACCAAAACATCAAATAATTTGAGCTCATCTGACTCTGTCAACCAACTGTTGATATTTAAAGTTTTCCTGGTAGTAACATGATGGTTTTGACTCTCGGGTAGTTGGAGGTGACAGTATGAACTTCTCTGGTTAAGGTTTAGAGAGGAAAACTATGTGATATAGTTTTGTGGAGTCTGGCAATATCTTCAAAGTAATGATCCATTTTCAAAATGATATTAGCCAGAGGACAAGGTAACCTTGTGAAGTTGGTGTAGTCATATTCAGTGTGATCAATGTTGATTGGATGCCCTAAAATCTCTCCCACTTCTAAAATTTCTTCAGCACTTGAGTCTACAATAAGATTTTGCATATTTTTTTCCAGTTCATCTTCCAACTCTTCACCATATTGTTTAATGACTACCATAGAAAGTGAGGCTAGATTCTCTTCTTTGTTAGCACCATCTGGTTCAACAACCCAAACTCGGTTATGTTTAGCAGGTTGAGTGGGGGGATACATGAATAAGTGTTTTCTATTGGGACCATGTGAAATGGTCATTTCTCCCGCTTTGTAGTCAATCTTGGCTACAACTGTAGCTAACCATGGTCTACCTAATATTATCATATAACTATCCTTGGGTGTGAGGGATTGGATTATTTGGAAGTCTACTGGATATTCCCAATCGTCAACCTTAACATAAACATTTTCTAGGACACCTTTGGGAATAGCTATGGATTGATTTTCCATTTGTAATATGGTAGTTGTGGGACACAAATCAGTGAGTCCCAATTTTTCCATAACATCCATCGTCATGACATTAATGGTTGCTCCTAAGTCCACAAGGGCATTAGGTATTGTTACCTCAATGACTGTCATTGTTATGAGTGGATTGCTAGGGTCATCATATTTTGGGGTTGAGGTTTTTCCAACCACAAGGTCAGCTAGATATCTATTTAAGCGCATAGTGTTAATCTGTTTTGGTTTCCTTCTTGGTGTTTTTATGCACAACTATTTAATTAGCTGGTTTAGTTTAGGAATTTCTTTAATTTCTTATAACAAAGGAACCTCGGTTTGGAGTTGTTTAATTTCTCGTATTAACATAGTTTTAGTGGATAAAGTCATTTTTGGAGGGTTATTCAAGGCAGTTTCTTTGAGGTGATTGAGAAAAGGTGCTTGAGTTTTCTTTTTCAAGGTGGGATATTTCTGTAAAAGATTTGTTGAATGTCGACCATCCTCTTCTTGAGGTAACTCGAGATTTTTAGATGAGGATTGTGGAGGAGGCTTTTCTTGATTACTCACTGGGTTTTGCTCTAAAGGTATGGAAGGTTTCTTAGTCCTTTTAGAAAATTCTTCATTTGATTCATCAAGGATCTCTACTATGGTAGGCTACTGGAGTGTTTTTCCTGACCTCAACTGCAGGTTTCCACAATGGATAACGTTAAGCCCAATCATGTTTTTTTGTTTTGTCAAATACACTAGGGTATTTTGATGATTATTCTTTGGATTAAGAATAGGTTGGGTTGAAATTTTTGGTTGGTTGACCTGCTCATTCTGTTGATGGTTTTGAGGAGCTGGTAAAAGGTTCTACTGTGGATTAGGCATCGTCCTTGGCCCATTATAAAACTAATTTAGAGTTTGATTCCATTGAGGAGCATGGTTTTGAGGATACCATATTGTCGAGTTTGGTTTGGCCATTGATGGTTTCCCCATGACTAGTTTTCCCATTCAGGTTGTAATGCCCCGTCGTGTGATCCCCAAAGGACAACAAAATACCACACTAATTTTATTTTTTTGAAAGCGAAACATTGCATAAGATGAATATGTACATACATTACATGAAGAGCAACTATATGTTTACAACATCATCTACGTCTTCTGGGGTACATGGGTTGGCATTACGAAACTGAACTTTTACCAAAATGAAAGCGAATGAAATCCAAAATTACATGATGATGACACACAACCATCCATGAGCAAAGAGAGGAAAATGATACATACGACATTTTATTAGATTTCATTTCATAGTTTAAAATAACCGAAATTACATAATGATAACATACAATCATCCATAAACAATAGAGAGGAAGTCTATACACCATTCTAGTACAATTCAATTCATAGATCAATAGTACTATTGTGGAGCATATTTCCACAGATACAACACATCAGATAACGACCACCATAAATGGTTTACAAAGGTAAAATAATACTTTACAACCATTTCAAAAGAACATCACATCACTTCAGGATTACATCACATCACTTCATGCATCAAATACAATAATGTTGCATAAATGAAGAATAAGGTACAAAAATGGTGAATAGTCTTCAACAACGTGAAGCTTTGTAAACTTTGCATCCACTTCCGCATCGCGAACACAACTTGGGAACGCAATGGGGTGTGTAGCATGTTCCACTCGACCGCATGGACCCGAAGGTCCACCCCCCATGCTAGGAGATGACAAGAAAGGACCCACAACAAAGACAAACAAGCATAACGATCGCAAGACCAAACCACAAGATCAACCAAAACATATCATACAACACTCTCAATGATCACTTATAAGGTGATTTCTTCCAGAGGCATACAACAAAAAATCAAGGGATTCTATGACACCAATATTCATATACTCCCAATTGAAGAGTACGTAAATACTTGGGTTCCCAAAGCAACTCACATCATGGGACTCCAGAATGACTATGTAAAATCTACAAAGGAGACAATTGTAGAATAAAAGTAATACTCATGACAACAATGACAATCCACCAAGCACATCTCAACTTGAAAACCAATCCAACAATTCAGTTTGAACAACCAACCAAATTATTCACACTCTTGCTAATTAACTACTTATACAAAGAGAGCACTTATTCAAGCATTACAACCAAATAACAAGGCACAAACAATCAATGAAATGTGATCATGAGTACCTTCGCATCTCATAATATATTAAAATAAAAATACATAACTAACATATGCGACAAGCTCATTAACCATAATGAAGGCATTTGCAAAAATTAGATCAATTAAAATAGAGTCTCATATAGATAACATTTAGGCAAGCATGGTTCCATTAAGCAATATAAATTCTTAACAAGAACTAGGTTTTCTCAATAGCTTCCAGGATAGTATAATAGATTGACTAATGGTCATACTCTAACATTATTCAATGTCTACCATCTAGTAATTAATCAATGCCACCTTTGTATATATATATATATATAAATCTTTTATCAATACAAACAGACGATCACTTAGATAACAACTTAAGAATTAACGAATAAGTAACCGATAAATTTTTCCAAACTTAAATATATCCTTATTCATTTTATTAACTTCCAAATATTGAAAACAATCACCTAAGCAAGGTTCACTTCAATGTTATTATTAATTATGAAAATATTAAATATTACCCCTTGACTTCTAAATGCACTTCAACATAATTTCATAACCTAATATACAATTCAATAAACTATCTATATGTTCATGTATCTCTTTCTTGGATTAATAAAATGATCATGGAATGAATTTAGATATACAAGCTACAATTTAGGATACAAATTTCTAGAATACCATAACATTTTTGCATAGTCCTAGTGTACCCTTCCTCTAAGTGAGAAACACAACAGTATGGTCCATTTTTAACTTGTTAAAGTAAATTAATATTTCCAAATAGCTTACTCCAATATAATATCATTTTAACTTCTTGAACTAATTTAACTTTTCAAAGTAAATTAGTATTCCCAAATTTACCTACTCATCTTAACCTATTAAAGTAAATTAATATTTACAAATTTAACTTTTCAATTTTAAGTAAAAAGAAATGAATATTGATTTCTTTATATTTTCTCTTTTATTCACCAACGAGTCACTTATTACAAAATAATTACATTCCCTTCCTAATCTATTTTTCCTACAAAATCAAGTATTCTTAAGGCAACAATATCACTTAACAAAAGAAACATAGTAAAACCCTCTTATTAGTTGCAAATACCACATATAGATGTTCAATTGTTTAAGAATACTATGGATAATTACTAAGGCAACCTTGACACGCAAAACTCCACTTTTTCATTTATTCTAATCTAACTATTTCAACTATCCAATTTAAAAAATAAAAATAAAAATACACTAATCAATCATTATTTAGTCTCTAAACACAAATATTCTATTTACCTTAATAAGTAATTTAAAATATTAATAGTGATTGTCTTTTATAATTAATAAATTATAAAATATTCTATTTATCTTAAGAAGTAATTTTAAATAATAATAGTGACCTTTTATAATTAATAAATTATTCCATTCATTTATATTTATATTTATATATATATTTTAAAAGAAAGAACCTAAAGTAAGGAAGAGAATATATTTTCTTTATGTAAATAATACTTAACTTTAGGAAGAAAACCAAACTGACAAAAAGGTAAATCTCTTTTAACATATAAGGTAGAAATAAATCTTAACCTTTTTACATACTTTTATTTAGAATTTGTTATTTCGGCTTCTCACTTTTAAATGGCCTTGTAACCCTAATTTAATAACTTATAGATAAAATACGCTTATATAAATTAACCTTAATAAATCTCATAACTTAAAATTTATAACTTTTAATTCAAATAAAATAATTTAAATCTTTATCCTTTTGAACAATTATATTAACATTTTTCCTTTTTTAATCAAATAAAATTAATGCCAAATAATGATTCTCATTGCTTAAATTTAACAAATTTAAATATTCTTTTCTAACAATTATCCAAAAATAAAAATAAATATATAAATTTACACTTATATATATATATATATATACTCATATATATTGATATATTTATATATATTTATTCATAAAAAAATTTCCTCATAAAATGCCAATATGAAACACAAATATAAAACACAAATATAATAACATAAATATATTTTAACTGAAGTGTCCATATAAACAAGTTTCATATTATCTTTCCCTCTTATATATTTTACAGAATTAATTATATTTAATGGAATTAATTAAACAACCCTAGTTAAAAACTAACAAAATATTTATTTATAAAACACCAAACATATACATATAAGTACAGTTATTTTATTACGCCAAAGACGTGTCCTATTTGAGAATAGGGAGCTAAGTTTGTGTATCGATGATGTGCATTGTTCGAGAGGGGAGGGAATATGGTTGAACCGTGCATAGCCATTGATGATGATTAATTGTGAAAAACATAGAAATTTGGTTAAACAAAACGAATATTAAAAAATTAACAAAATTAAAATATTATAATTAACAAAATTGTAGGATCTTCTCACATGAAAATAGGAATGAATTTAGTTTAACTGTCAAAATGTACCTATAATATAGTATGATATAATATAATATAATATAATAATAATATAATATAATATAATAATAATATAATATAATATAATATAATAATATAATATGATATAATAATAATATGATATAATAATAATATAATATAATAATAATATAATATAATATAATATAATATAATATAATAAAAATATAATATAATATAATATAATAATAATATAATATAATATAATATAATGTAATGTAATGTAATATAATAAAAATATAATGTAATATAATAAAAATATAATATAATATAATATAATAATAATATAATATACATAATATAATAATAATAAATATATAATAAAATTAATATAATATAACATAATAACATTAGTATAATAATAAAACAATAATTTAATAATTTAATACTACAATTAATCATATTTTATTAATAATATATTATTAAGGATAAATATAATTTACTACATATAATATTTCAAAAATCATATAATAAGAATAATAATATTATAATTACGTGGAGAGGCGTTATAAGTGAAAGCAATGAAGGAATATATTCTGTAAACTTTTTGAACCTGCATTGAAAATGATAGGGAGGTGGAAGTATGTGCTGCATTGAAAAATATATGTTGATTGTTCATTATATAATTTAAAATATATGTTGATTGTTTATTATATAACTAGCACTTGCACCCCAATAAGGTGCAATACTTATGCCGATAGACTGAGCCCACATTATTTACGAACTTGAAAAGCAGTGGACGACGTGAAGAAAGCAATGATCTATCTCACCTATCCTTCTCTACCTCTCCCTCCCTCCTTCCCCCCTTCTCTCTCCCTCTTGCTCTCTCCTTCCCTCTCTATTTCTCTCTGTATCACATATCCCTCTGTACCTATCCATCCCTCCATCCCACTTATTTCTCTGTCACTCTCTCCTTCCCTCTCTACTTCTCTCCCTCTCTCGCTTATTCCTCTCTACCTCTCTACCTCTCCCCTTCTCCCTCTAATTCTCTATATCTCCCTTATCCCTCTCTACCTCTCCCTCCCTCCCTCTCTCTCTCTCACTCTCTAGCTCTCTCTTTCCTTCTCTACTTCTTTCTATCACACCTCTCTCTCCCTCCCTATCTCTATCTCACTTATCCCTCTATACCTCCCTCTGTCCCTTTACCCTCCTCTCTTTCTCTCTCTCTCTCTCTCTCTCTCTCTCTATCCTTCCCTCTCTACTTCTTTACTCTCTCTAGCTCTTTCTTTCCTTCTCTACTTCTTTCTATCCCACCTCTCTCTCCCTCCTATCTCTATCTCACTTATCCCTCTCTACCTCCCTTCGTCCCTTTACCCTCCTCTTTCTCTCTTTCTCTATCCTTCCCTCTCTACTTCTTTTCCCTCCTCTCTCTCTCTCTTTCTCTATCCTTCCCTCTCTACTTCTTTTCCCTCCTCTCTCTCTCTATCCTTCCCTCTCTACTTCTTTTCCCTCCTCTCTCTCTCTATCCTTCCCTCTCTACTTATTTACCCTCCTCTCTCTTTCTCTATCTCACCTATCCCTCTCTACCTCTCCCTCCCTGCCTCCCCTCTTCTCTCTCCCTCTTGCTCTCTCCTTCCCTCTTTATTTCTCTCTATATCACATATCCTTCTCTACCTATCCCTCCCTCCATCCCACCTATTTCTCTGTCACTTTCTCCTTGCCTCTCTACTTCTCTCCCTCTGTCACTTATTCCTCTCTACCTCTCTCTCCTTCCCTCTCTACCTCTCCCTCCTCCCCCGCTCTCTCTCACTCTCTTTGGCTCTCTCTTTCTTTCTCTACTTCTTTCTATCCCACCTCTCTCTCCCTCCATATCTCTATCTCACTTATCCCTCTCTACCTCCCTTCATCCCTTTACCCTCCTCTCTCTCTCTCTCTCTCTCTCTCTCTCTCTCTCCTTCCCTCTCTACTTCTTTACCCTCCTCTCCAATTCATTACAAAAACTACACTTCCTATACAACTCTAGTTTTTCATTTTTCTATTTATTTATTGTTTGGATTTTATAATACATAACAAATTTTAATTTTATTAAAAATTTATTATATTATTTTATTTAAAGAATCTTTTTTATTTTATTTATTATATAAATTATTTTATTTCATTTTATTTATTATATAAATAAAAATTAATTACATAAATTATTTTATTTTTTTATATTATAGAATATTTTATATTTATTCCACATGTCTGTTCTTTCGTAAGAATAAAGTAACATATCTATGCTGGCTAGAGGGATTTAAATTTAAAAATTAGATATGAAAACCTCTTTCCACGAAATGCGTGAACGGACAGAAGAATAATGATTAAAATCAATCCACTGGGCAATATTTATTTGTTTTTATTATATGCCAATCCATTTGAAAAGACATTAACTGGGAGATTCAAAGATGGGCGTAGATGGATGAACGTTTTGAAAAAATGAATCGAAGCCTCGCATCTGCTCGTGTACAATCGTAGAAAGTGTAGCGGCCTCTTTCACCGTGCATAGTACAGGGGACTCCTGAGGTAAGCAAGGGTCAAGTGAACAGAGCTTGTAAGAGTTTTGCAGGCCCATAGTACTCTCCGTCAATCCGGCAGCGGGAAACTTGAAACTTTTTTGCGGCGTCAGACTGGAGGAGATTCCGGTGGGGTTCCTTCACATAATAGTCTATCGGCTAATTACATATATCAAATTTTTTAGAAAAGTATATAAAAAATATAAATAAAATATAATTTAAAAATTAAAATATAGTTTAAAATATCAATTATATGAATATTTTATTTTATTTTAATTATTTAATTTAATATCTGTTGATTGTTTATAATTTGATATATAATTTTTAAAACAAACAATAAATTATGAAAAAATAAAAATGTAAAGTAAAAAGTGATATAAAATATTTTGGAGAAAACTATGTTGATTGTTAATT
Organism: Sequoiadendron giganteum; assembly: GCA_007115665.2. NCBI lineage: Eukaryota > Viridiplantae > Streptophyta > Pinopsida > Cupressales > Cupressaceae > Sequoiadendron > Sequoiadendron giganteum. Next base: position 384,294,682 of record CM021108.1, read on the forward strand.
ATATATAAGTATAATATCAATAGAATAAATCATGCATAATATATAATATAGATATTTTATAATATCAATAATTATATTAATTTTTATTGTTACAATTTTGAAAATCTATTAGAAAAACTATTCCAACTAAATAAAATGGTTATTGATAACGGTTGCTTCTTTGTAACGTAACTTACATATTGAATATCAATGCACTTGCTAGGAGCTATTGATGTAAGTTTTTTTATTCTTTATTGGTTGCATTCGTTGGATCTGCAATAACAAATACCCAATTTCATAGTCACTGCATAGCCAATGAAATCAATTGCTATTTTTGAATGTTATTTTTGATTGAAATGTTTTGTAATTGAGAAATTTGTAACCATTGTGAGCATTATTGGAACAAGGGTATTTTGTTCATTGGTTGGGTTCATTCTAGTGTTTCTTCGCAGTTACTGCAGTTTTGAATAGGTATAATACACGCGTTCTCTATTTTTGCAGTTTTTCGAATCAATGTTTCGTATTAGTGAAATCGAAAGATGAGGCTAGGAGATAAGTCACCTTACACTTTTATAAGGTGCATTGAAATAAATGTCGGGAGGAAGTTCCCTGCCTTTCTTCAAAGTAAAGGATTTCGGGTTCCTTGACATTGCCTTTGTTTCCCTAATATCTTGGTTCCATACTTACAAAACTATTGGAAATTTTAAGAGATGTATGGAGACGGAGAGTTTCAAGAAAATTACTCCCTCCTCTAACCAAATTCTAAAAATGGCCTTGAAAATCAGGGAGAGATATGCGGTAGATTAAACTACTTTTTAAATTGTTTAAATAATTAGCGCGTGTAAGAGCATTAAGATGTAAATCTGTCTAGAAGGTTTTCAATGGCATCCCCTAATTTATTGTTGAATTGTTAAGATTATATTTCTATCTTTTAGGAATTTGGTTGTGAATTATGTTGTTTTTTCATCGTGTAAAATTTTATTATGAGAGGGTTTTATATTATTTATAATTTTTTTTGTTATTATGTTGAAAGCATTAAACAACGAAAGCAAACAATGAGTATGTTTCAATAAAAACTCCACAACATATATATGTGTTTTTTACTTTCAGATAAATTGTTATGTAAATATTATAATCTGTCCTCTGATCTAATAGATGACAATTTTGAAATGAATTTAGAAATCTTGTTTGGTTGCCATTTTAAAGATTTATTATTGCAAATCAGTTTTGGTTGTCATTGTCAAGATTTATTATTGCAAATCAGCTTATATAAAATCTTCACTTATATGTTAAAATATATTAATTGTTTGTTGGGTATTTGAAGAGTAGATTACATATAATTAGATAAAGAATTAGTAGAACATTCATTTGAACATTCATCCATATTTTATTTTGAATGCAAGGTGGTAAGTTTATAAATTTAGAAATGTAATAAAGGAACTTACTAAATTTTATAAAAGTAAGTTTTAAAATTAATAGACTTCAAATTAAAAAATATTCAAGATTTTTTAAAAATAAGATATCCCTTTATATTCCTTTTTATATGGACTTGTTTAAGCAATCTTTTCCAATCAGAAATATTATTTATCATGATACAATATTGAAAAATATGTGAGGTTTCTAAAATTTAGATAATTAATTATGAATCAACATACTAAAAAATAAATATATATATTCATTGATATCATTATACAATATTTTTTCACACTAGAATAATAATTAAATTATAAAAGAATGAAAAATAATTATTTAAAAAAATAAATCTAAATTAACTATTTAAAATTAGAAATTAGAAAATTAAATTAAAAAAATCTTAAATTTACAATTACATAAAAATATGTTTCTAAATTATTATATTTAAATCATAAAAAATATAAGAAAAAATATTTCATATTCTATTTTTATTCAAAATCAATATATATTTATAAAGAAATATTATAAATTTAAGTTTTCACTTAGAAATATTTTATTGTACAAAATAATAACAATTTAAATATGCATCTAAAAGAAAAGACTTTTCATAATAAGTGCACATTTAAAATCATGTTAAAAATTTAAAAAATTAAATACAAAGAAAATATAATAAATTTATGATAACAAATAAAAATAAGTTCTTAAAACAATTGATATAATATTATTGTTTTGGTTAGGGTTAGATTACAATTTAATTAGGGTTAAGATTATAATTTTGTCAAAGTTAAGTTTCAATTAGGGTTAACGTTCAATTCAGCATATGGTTCAATTATGGTTAAGGTTAGGTTTAGATTAGTTAAGGTCAGAGTTCTTATAGTTTTATAATTATTTATATGTTTAATTAGGATTATAATTACAATTTGCAAGGTTAGGGTTTAGTTAGGGTTAGATTTCTATGATTACTTAAGGCTAGGGTTCTTATATGTTTATAATTATTGCTATGTTTAATTACAATTAGAATTACAATTTGCAAGGCTAGGGTTAGACTAATATGAGGGTTTTAGGATGAATTAAGGTTAGGGTTTGTATAGTGTTACAATTACAATTATAATTCAATAAAGATTAGGGTTAGGGGTGGGGTTAGCCTTGAATTATGCTTATATTTTGGTTAGGGTTACAGTTCATTTAGTAATAGATTAAATATATTGTTATAATATTCAAAATATAATAATTTATAAGGAGTGGACCATGGTTAGAATTACGGTTAGGGTAGGATTAAGGTTAGAATAAATTTTTAATCTAATTAGGGCTGCATTCAATTTTAATAAATTATGGGCTGCCCCAAAATATAGATTAATGGTTATAATCACTTTAATTTTAACCCTAATATGAATATAATAATCATGTTAATTACAATTATGGGTGCATTAGAAGAGGATTGGAAGGATATAGATTGCACATTATATCAATGTGATTAAAGCTTGATGTAAAAACACACATAGTTAAATGGAAAACACTTTTACACTTGAGTTCAATTTTAAAAATAAAATATTATTAACTTTTAACACTTTGATTAATTAAATCAATTAAATAAAATTTATATATTTATTCAACATATTTTTGAATACATATGTTTTAGTATATTTAATGATCCATTTAAACACAAAATATATAATTAGGTCAAGATAGTTACCAATTTATTGTTAAAAAATAATTAATGTTAATTTTTACCATTTGAAAACATGGTGATTACATATATTTTTGGTGGGTTAACGAGTATTCTCTTGTAAAAATGTAAATAAAAATAGAAAAATGAAAATAGTTGTAAATAAAAGTCAATTAATATTATAATTAGCTTATTTTATCACTCTTAGGTTATCTTATTTACTTAAGAGCTATTTTACTTTTTACTATTTAAGGATTATTTAATTTTATTTTGTAATAAGAATAATAGGATATTACAATAGTAGAATAATATAATAGTAATATCAAAGTAATAATACAAATGAATAATATAATAATTTAAATATTAATAGTAATGTATTAATACAAATATAGAATTATAATAGTAAATATAAAAAATAAAATCATAATATAATAATGTTATTATATTATAAAAATATATAACAATAATAATATAATATTAACAATATATAATACCTAATCCAATAATTTATTAATATAATAATAATATAACATAATGCAAACTTGATATATTAATAAAATAATAATAATATAATAGTAAATGTATAAAAATAATAAAAAATATATAATAAAAACTAAATTAATAGTAATAATATAATATTATAAAAATAGTAATAAAAATATTAATAATAATATATCAACAAAATCATTTCTTAAATGACCAACCAATTTGATCTTATGTATTGCACAAATGTATGAAAAAAAAATTAAAACATTTTCTCCCTAATTAACTTTCCATACCTTTCGGTGTACCCATTGCACAACATTATAATTACGCCGAAGGCCTGTCATATTTGAGAATTCTAAAGTCAATTATGAAATCAACGATCAAGAGTTCACTACAAGGAATGCAATACAGTTGATTTAATCTCGTCCCTAGAATCCTTTTAAGTATTTTTTTAATAATTTATTTTTCCAAATTATATTATATACAATATAATTACATTTATTATTATATAAAAAATTACATATGATATAAATTGTATAATTATAAATAAATATATTATCAAATAATAAATATACATAAATATCAAATATATAATTTTATAATATATATATGCATTCTAGGATTTGATTTAATTAGATTTTGGAAAATAATAAAGTTTCAGCAATCAAATTTTAGCACTCATCCCACTCATATGCATTAAAAATAGGAAAATTATAATAATTAAAAAAATATTAGATCAAAAATTTCCAAATTCACATTTTACTTTGAAAAATCATAAGGAATGAGCAATGTACTTTTTTCTTTCTTATATCCTCTACAAATATTTTTTTATTTTTTTATTTTCATATTTTTTTTTTGTTGTTAAGCAAATAACAAATTATAATCTAATACAACTTTTCAACTTAAAAAGCAATGAAATAAATCATATTTTGAATATATAGATTTTTCAAATAAAAATTACTATTATGTTATTTTTCAATATTAGATTTAATATGTTATAATATTAAATTTAATATTAGTTATATGAATAAGATTCAAAATTTTCAAATGATTTTATTTTTTAAATTTATATAAAATTAATTCTTAATAAAAATTTATAAATTATTAAAACCTTATTAATAAATTATAAGTTATTTTCCAAATGAATTCATTTAAAAAAATTACTTTTAACATTTAAAAATATGATATTTCTAAACTAAAAAGATATGAAAAACAAGATACATAGGAGAGTATTAAGAGAAAGATTAGACAAAAAATACTAAACATAAAGTCTAAAAACATAATACAACAAAAGAGTAATAAAAGAAAATAAGTAAATAAATAAATAAAAATAATGTGGGAGGTGATTTGAGGGAAAAATAGTAAGAAAAAAATAATAGAAAAAATTAGAAAAATATTAAAATAAGAATTCAAGATTAAGATGTGAATGTTATAAAATATTATTACAATTATAAAAAATGAGTTACAATCAAGTATAATTAGGAGTAGGGAAAAAATTAAAAAGTAAAGAGAAAAATACAAGATGATATAAAGAGGCTTGGATAAAAATGGATGAAACAAAATCCATAAAATGTCATAAAATAAAAGAAAATAATATCTCATATCTATAAACTAAATACTTACCTTGACACAAACCATAACCAATGCATAGTACATATTGTAAGCACTTTATTAAAGAAAACATTGACCATTTTATAAAAATCTCATGTGCTACCATACATAGTTAGATGTGGCAATGAATACAAATAATTACAACATAAATTTAACTAAAATTGAAATTTAATCTTGTTAAATAATTATTTTTTGATTTTCTTGAATATTTATTAAGGTTAGGGTTACAATTAATAATTTTAGGGATATAATTCAAATAATTAATTTTAGGGTTATAGCCTTTATTTTTATGTCGAAGGCATATCCTATTTGAAGTTTTCCCGTCTAACTTCACCGATCAACGACGTGCAATGCTTTAGAGGGGATGGAATACGGTCAAAATGATCCGATCCATTCATTCTGAAAATGCATGGAAACCCTAGGTCACTGTTTGTCTGTCACGCTTGCTTCACTAGTTCAAACATGAGCAACAAACTATTCTTTTGCTTACTTGTGCGGCTTAACTTGTGCTTCAAACACCAAGCCATTTTCGCTTTAATTTTTCAATTCTTGGTAATAGTACTATTAGCAACAATAATACCCCTTCTAAAAATATCTTCGCGCACTTTGTTACCACTAGATTTAACATATCTTTAGTCGACGTCGCAAAAGTGTTAAAAATGTGCCCTCGCTGAGGCGGCTCAAAACATTGGATAAGGTTGAACAACTCGTACAACCAGAATCATCTCAAAAAGAATGAAATACGAATAGAGAAATGCAAAACAGGTAATAGTAAATCAAATATGTGTGTCAAGAAAAGTAGAATGATCAGACAAAATAAATCATAACATTTGAATGAAAAAGGAAAGTTTCACCCTTTAAAATCATGGTCCCGATTTGCTTCAATTGGGATGTTAATCATAACACACAAGTTAATATTGTGAAAAAGGAAAAAAAATGTATATTTCAAAAATTACACTATGAATTTTTATCACGACTCCTCAAATGTCAAGATAATCTAGAGCTACCTACTCACAATAGGAAGATTTTGGTTTCATCCATTTTCTTTACCTTTGTCTGTCTTTTCCCAACATAGGACAGAAAGGGAAGATCCATGCATCCATTCAATCACAAATTCACATGAAACATAACCTAATTACTTTAAAAAGAAGGCCCTGAATCTCTATCAATTAGAATGCACAACAGATATGTGAAGGAGGAAACTAAAGTTTCAAAAATATCCTGAGATGTAAATGAATAACTTGCATCCAATGCATCTTCAATCCAGTGATCCAAACTAACTAAACCCTCAAATACTACATAGAGGCACTTCTAATGTAGAGTACACCTTTGTGTAATAAAGGGTAGAATCCATACAAAATATAAGATAAAAGTATTAAAGAGTTGACCTTAATCATGGAAACATTCAAGAATTTATATAAGTTCACGAGCGGGATTCAGAGATAGAAACACGTTTACTTGATTGAAAACAATATTTCTTGTATAGAAAACCTGATTAATAATTCACCATACCCAACTCTTCTAGGTAGTGAGTATGCTTTGTGGGAAACAAACATCCCTATAATTTAACATACCTAACTCTTTTAGGTAAAAGGGTATGGTGATGGTCTATGAGAAACAAGCATCCCCAATTATGAAGTGAAATGTTAATTTAGCTTCAGGTGAGGCTACTTATAATGGTTGGAAAATTGCTGCATTAAATAGGAGTGGCTCCTTTATAAGACTAGAGACAATAGAAAGACATTTGAACTTCACAAAATGAAGAAAATTTGGTGGACAATCAACACATAGTGCTCTCCACTTGGACAACAGTTAGAAGTAACAATCCACAAGTACAACAAATTTAAAATTTGAATTCAAGAATTAAAGAAGAACATCAAGTCAAGCAAGAACAACCAACATGCTTTAAGTTGATAAATGGGATTCGAATGGAAAAACTGCTACAATCATCTTCCTTGGGGATTGATCAGCTATGAAAATTCTGCAATCATGTTCACTTACCCCACTACGCATGCCAATGATAATTTCTTCAAGATGGTTTGGATAAGGAACATGCAAGGGAATCTCATCAATTCAATTGGTGTTATCTAGATCACTTAGCCTTGCAGTCTCCTAAAGTTGAAGGGCATACTCCAAATTCCATAGCACATTCCCCATGGAAGGCTTGTCAATACCTTGATCTGCCAAGCACTTTTTAGTTGTCTCTCCAAATTTTCTCAAAGAGTTAGAATCGATGCTTCCAACAAGCTTAGGATCAATTAATTGGTCAAGCATGCCTCTTTTCTGCCAATGCATAGACCACTCTGCTATATTTACTTGGTCCCTTGGCAGTGCAGGATTGATGGTTGGCCTAGCACATAGTACCTCCATTAGAACTACTCCAAAAGAATAGACATCAGATTTCTCAGTCAATTCTTTCCCTCTAAAGTACTCAGGATCAAGGTATCCAAAGCTACCCTTCACAACAATACTCACATGGGTCTAGTCCAGAGTGGGTCCATTCTTTGAAAGCCCAAAATATGCTACCTTAGCGACAAGATTTTCATCTAACAAAATTTTTATCATCTTCACATCACGATGAATGATACCTTGATTTGCTCCAGTGTGAAGGTAATGAAGACCCCTTGTAGACCCTATGCATATATCAAGCCTTTGTTTCCATGACAAAGTAGGAAGATCACATCCATATAAATGACTCATAAAAGGTCCATTTTCCATATATTCATACACCAAAATCATATCACAACGCTCCTCACAAAACCCAATAAGAGAAACAAGATGACGATGATGAAGCTTAGACAATATTTCAATTTCAGTTCAAAATTCAGCAATCCCTTGTCCTGAGCTTGGATTACCTCGTTTGATAGCAACTTTGGTGCCATCATCAAAAACACCCTTAAATACCTTACCAACCCCACCTACACCCAGGATTAATTTCTCATCAAAGTTATTAGTAGCTTCTTGTATCTCTGCAAATGTGAACTAGCGACCAAGACTTGAAGGTCTAGAAGAACCATGGCTCCCTGTGGATTGTTTGATTTATTTGCTTCCTATTGTCTCTGAATTTCCACCATGTAGAGGGAGAGGCAACCAAGTTGTAGACGTGTTTTTTGCATGAGATTTTTGATGCTTAAAGAGAATGTAGATTATTGTTAGCTACCCCAGAGCTGCAAAAGCTACTGCAACAAACCCAACTACTGGACCAACCTTGTTATTATTTTCTGCTATCATAGAACCATTTGGAGAAAAATATCCAACAAGACTCTTGTCAGAGTTGCTCATCTTCATAATCTCCGGCCCATTTAATATGGCATTATAATATAAATCATATGTCCCAGACCCAATTTTGACATAGAGATTGTTTGATCCAGAAGAAGACTTAGCTACAAAGTCTCTATAAAGAGGCTCTGATAGGGAAGTTGTTTCCTTTGAGATATCAAAGTAATAGATTGCAATGTCATGGTTGATGTATACATTGAAGTAAAATTGGTTAAGTGCTTTGCTCACAAAATCACAAAAATGCATGCGAATGAAATATTCATAATTGGGATCCACAGAAAAAATCCAAGAGATATTGAATTGTGGATTTACTGTGCTCAGATTAGCCATTTCTTGAAGTGAGGCATATACCATTCGAGAAGCAATTTCTTGGGTAAGTACACGTGTATTGTATTGTGTTACTTATATTAGCACTTTTGACAACATTGCTGAGAACTAGGAATCCTGTATCTGGTTGCCAATGTCTCCAAAGGTTGTCTTCATCAGGGATAATCTTAGGTCCACCCATGTTAAGCTTGTAGACTGTTTCTAAAGCATGTGAGGATTTATCCTCAGAAGTTGGGGAAAAGGGTACAGATTGGGTTATGTTTGGTATTTGATTGGATGCAACAAAAACAACTCCTATGGCATTGATAAATGCTAGAGATTTGTTTGAAGGAATAAAGTTAAGGACCAAAGTATTTGAAGCTAATTGATTTAATATTCCTTGGGCACATTTGAACCATTCTAGATGAAAAATTTGTTCAAGAGACCAAATTATTCGGTTGCTACAAAAAAAGCTGCAGATGATAGATTGTACTTCTGATAAGAGAAAGGAAAGAAATATAGGCAAAGCATACCTTGATGGAAAAGCAATTACAGTCTCAAATAATGAGAAGTAGTTTGTGCATCAGAGAAATAATGAGAAGTAGTTTGTGCATCAGAGAAACAAGTGAAGCAACTTGCATTCGACCTATCCTCAAAAGTGAATCAACTCCCTCCATGAGGCGTCACTTCATTTCTCTTTGCATTTTAATGTGTGTGTTTTTTTTTTAATTTCAATAACTTTTTCCTTTATTTGGTGTTTTTCTCGTCTTTGCCCCTCTTATGCATATTTATTAAATACCTTATGAATAGACATAATTTCAATTTCAATTATTCAAATGGGAGAGGGAATGAAAATAACTCTTCAAATTCCTCTTTACGACATTTTGTTCATGTCTTGACCATGCCCCACATTGTCCTCAATATAAACACCATAACATGAAAACTAACTTTTATCGTCTTAACAATTTGGTGTATTTCTTAAATCTTAACTTCCTTTAAAATTATATAGTTGACCTCTAACTTCGATGATAGTTTTAACAAAATATGTTAAACTAGGTAGAATTTGCTAAATCTAGTAAAATTCTAAATTTAGTGACATACTAACTTTTCTTTTAGAGGAGGTTATTCTATTGGTAGTTTAATTTTTGATCTCAATTTTTTAAAGCTTTGTTCTAATATGCTAAACTTGGTAGAATTTGCTAAATCTAGTAGAATTCTAAATTTAGTGAGATACTAAATTTTCTTTGAGGAGGTTATTCCATTTTACAATTTTTTTTAATTTGGGGTAATTTTTTGAGTACTTCACAATGGTGTACATAGTTTATGATTTGGGTCTTGTTTTTCTAGAAATCATAGTTTCTCAAAAAAATTGGCTCATTTTCATTTTGGGAACTTTTGAGGTTCTATTTAGGCTTTCTACATCTCTCTACTTCTCTTCTATCCTCCCTATGTTTTTCTCCCTCTCTCCCTCCCTCTCTATCTATATATATCCCTCTCTATCTATATCTTGAATACCTCTCTCACTCGAACACACACACTCATTCCTTGTTTCCTCCTCCCTATCTATATATCTCTCTCTCTCTCTATATATATATCTCACACACACACTCATTCTTTGTTTCCTCCTCCCTATTTCTCCCTCTCCCTCTCTATCTTTATCTCTCCATCTTTCATCCCTATCTCTATCTCCCTCTCTCTTTATTACTTGTCTCTATCACCACCTTTATCTAACACTTACCCCCTCTATCTTTATCTTCCCTTCTATCCCTCTCCCTATCTATTTATATCTAATTATCTCTGCCTATCCCTCCATCTCTCATACTCTCTCTCTATTATCCCTCTCTCTATCTCTCTATATAACACTTCCTATATCTTTATCTTTCTATCTCCATCTCCCCCTCTTCCCTATTCCTCTCTCCTTCCATATCTCCCTCCATATATTAATCTCTGTATTTTTCTCTTTTAGCCTCTCTATCTTTTCATGTTATATCTATCTCTCCATCTCTCCTTTATATCCCCATCTCTCCCTTTTTATAGCCCTATCTCTCCGTCTTTCTATCCCTATCTATCCCTCTCTCTACCTCTCCCTATCACCCCCTCTTCGTATATCTCTCTACTTATACTATCACCTCTCTCTTTTTCTCTCCCCTCCTCTCCCTTCTTCTATATCCATTTATACATATCTATCTCCCCATCTTTCTCCAGATCTCTCTCTTATTCATACACACAGTCACACACACACACACTACTTGTTTCTCCCTCCCTATCTCTATCTCTAATTCTTTGCCTCTTTATCTCTACATATTTCTTCTTCCATTTCTCCCTCTATCTCTATCACACTATCTCTCCATCTATATATACCCTTATATCTTTCCCTCTCACCACCTCTCTCTATATCACTTTTCATCTCTATGTTTATTTATCTATCCCTCCCTCTCTAATTATCTCCCTCTCCCTTTCTATTTATTTATCTCTTCCATATATATCTACCCCTCTATCCTCTCTCTTTATCTCTCCCTCTCCTCTCCATATCCCTCTCCATCTCTATCTCTATATTCCCTCCCCCCCTCTCTCTGTATACCCCTATTGGAAAAATGACACGACCTTGTTAGTAATGAAGCTCAATTATCTACATGGTTCAAAGTTTTGTTTTATTTGTGTTTAGATCCTTATAAGTGGATGCATATTTGATTTGAATCTATCACTTCTCTATTGAGACCATTGTTGCACAAAAATCATTTTCTAAATGACCTACCAACTAACCTCATGTGTATTACACAAATGTATGCAAAAAAAATATACCAAAAATTTCCTTAATTGACCTTCCACACATCTTCGGCGTACCCATTGCACACCAAGGTGCGATTTCTAGTTTATATTCACTGAAAAATGCAATTTACAAACAGTAGCAAAATAAATTCATTTCCACCGAAATAAACAAAGGATAATAATTAAACAATTACATTTTATACACCAATTTCACTTAGCTATTACAACTTACTTTTACCCATATATATATATATCCATTTAATTTGAAATAAAATAATTACTGTTTTAAAACATCAATTTACTCAAAACATATAAACATATATATATTTTATATTTATATAAATACATAAATTTTTAACCTAATCTACTGTCTCAAACAACGAGCATGCTTAAACCAGTTATAAACAACTTTATATTCATATATATATTTTTATAAATGAAGGAGATAATGTATGACTAAGTAACCATTTTAAATTTTATATGTTAAAACCTTGTTGTGACAGAGCATAGTAAATGCTTACATTTTCAATGAATTAATACCCATATATGTTTCCAAACTGTAGCAATGATCCAGATTTACACACATACATCTGTTTATTTATAAATAAATATACATATATATATCTGTGTTTTAAAACAAATATAAAATTAAAGCTAAATGAAACCCCCAAGCAAAGACTAAATATATATATATATATATATGTATTAAATTCTTTTTAGAAAAAAAAGAAACAAAACCAAGCTGAACGCTAATACCTGGAAAATGAAGTTTGAAGGTGGTGACGGAGTTGAGTCAATCTCTCTTTTGTAAAACGACTTCCTCCAAATTCCTTTCGGCTGTAAAATTCTTCTTAACTTGACAATTCCCCAAATGATCCTTTTCACCAAATTCCCCAAAATAAATTAAAGATGAGTTTCTAAAGTTTTTTTTAAATTAAATAAATCTACGTAAATCTTTTACTTATATTATTTTTTTTTTGATTTTATCATTTCAAATATAATACTTTATTAAATACCTCTCATCAAAATACTTTAAATTTAAAAAAACTTTATTAATAAGTGGATTATTAATCCACTATATTAAATTTGAAAATAAACATTATTTATAAATACCAATTTATGTTTTATTTATATTTTTCATCTTTAATAAAGTAATAATTTAATTTATTAGTTTAATTTCTCTTCAAGTTTGTTTGCACAAACATAATAATATATATATATATATATATTATTTAAATATTTTGTTTAAACAATAAATCTTAATTTATTATAGTTAAATAAATACTTCCATAATGTTTAATTTAATTTGATTCTTAGGTCATTTCACAAATAACCTTACTAATTAAGTTTGATGCTTAATTAAATTAATAACCATCACAAAATAATGATAACGCGTAAAACAAATGACATAAGATAAAATGAAACACAATGAATCACAAAATCACAAATAAATACTTACACAAATTTCTAGAACGATCGATACGGAGGGGCGCTATACAGGTGGTCCCCAAGGGTAAGGTCCCCAATTAGGTGGTGCTTGAGGCCAAGGTGTTGCCCACTAATTATTATTCCAATTATTTGGGGGCCGCCAAGCGGGATTTGAATTCTGGTCGTAAGAGAAATTTCCTCCAAGTCTTTGATTCATAAGATTGATCTCCTCTTCAACATGAGATGTCCTTTTCTTAGAATTTTTTATTACATTTAGGATCTCACATTGATCAGTGGCATGAATCTTTTCACAAACTTGGCAAATGTTAATTTTTTCCAAAGGACATTCTCTTAATAAATGTTTGTTCTAACACCTAGGAAAATAGATGGATAAGGTCTCAGGATTATGTGTTTTGGATTGTATTCCATCTAGCTTGGTGTTTAGCTGAACAAGAATGTTAGTTTTGAGATCTGTTATTTCCTCACGTAGTTTACCTATTTCATTGGAACATATAAAAAGACTAGATTTATGGATACCTCCTCAAGTACAGGAGAAATTCTGGCATAACTTAGTGATATCATCGAGTCCAAGTTGGGACACATCTCCTTTCCCATTAGATCTAGAATTCTCCTAGCATCTTCATTAAGTCCTTTGGGAAATATGGTCTTCAAAATTTCTAGAATTATGGCTTCTTCACCACATCGTTTAGATAAGAAGATGAACCTATCCAGGTAATCTTCTAGGCTTTCATCTTCATTTTCCCTTAGTTTGATCAAATCCTCTTTCCTATTGTTGACCCTACAAAAACTTTGGTATTTATCCAAAAAGGCAAACTCCATATTGATCAAGGTGGAAATAAACCCTAAAGATAATCCCATGAACCAATGCATTGCAACGTCCTTCAAAGTGGAGGGAAGAGTTTTAGTTTTTGGTTATCATTTTTGTAGTCATACGTCCGACACAAAACTTTAAACTCAAAAAGGAACTGGTCAGGGTCTTCAAAGGATAAGCCTTTGAAGGTTGGTAAGATGGATGGTGATTTTTTTTTCATGGGTGGATCATCATCTTCATTGAGAGCAATAGGATAGGTAAATGGTCATGCTCCCCCTCTTGGGTTATCACCATCTCTATAGTTTCTTCTCCTTTCACTGAAATGATTATCATTGTTGTTATCAACCATGATATCGATAGGGATGCTTTCTTCTTCAAAGATTTGCTCTAATGGCTGAGTTTCTGGGGTATGTTGGGAGGTCTCAGGTTGATCATGCTCGATCAATTCATCAATAAGTTCTTCAATTGGGACTTCTACCTCCTTGTGTATGGTTGGAACTACGATTGGGGGGTTTTTGGTATGAATCTTCTGTGCGCACCTCATTTCCTAACCATGCAAAAAAAGAAGCCTAACAACTATTATTTTTCTAAAAGAGGTATCCAAGCAGTCTCCTATTAACACTAGAAAAGGAATTATCCCCGATAATGGTGCCAAAAAGTGACATGCTGTTGTAAGGTCCTAACACTTTAGTTAAAAATATGCCAATTATGTCAACTGAGTAGTGTTCGAAGGCTATATGCAATAGGGGATATTTTGGCCATCTCTCTTAGCAAGATTTTTTGAATTTTTAAAATGGTTGAAAATAGAAATTAAACTAGAAAGCACAAATTTTTTTAAGCTAGAAAACATTCAAATTCTTACTCTAGAAAGCATGTAAATTATCTAAAAATTAACACTAGCAATTAAAATTATGAAACTCAAACAAAGGCGACTAACTACTAACTGAAAGTATAATAAACTTGTAATTAACAATAGGAGTGGGTTCTCTAAAATTTCAAGTAAACAAAACTTAGAGAAAATAAAGTTAAAACTATGACCTGCAGGAACACATGACAAATTTCAACATAAAGTAACGTTCATCTAAATACGACATGCATAGGATGGAAATAACAACATTAACAATAAAAATACTTATCTACTCTATGAGATCCCTCGAGTGGCTAGCTCTCGGGCATTCCTACGATTAGCTCAAATCACATGTGGCACTTTTATAACTTCAAAGAAAATCCATTCATAGCACTTCCATTACTCAGAATAAAGACTAGTGATATTTATTTATTCATATCATAAAAGTGTAACAACACAGATAACATAGCTGAACAATATTCAAAACATATCATAACAACATATCCTTGTCTTTGTAGTTACATATATATACTGTACCACTACAAAATCCTAATTTTTAGATGGCAGGAGAATACCATTGAAAAAGTCTTAAACAAAATTACAACTAACCAACTAATTGATGTTCATGACATAAAACATAATAAAGGCTCTGAGTGGAGCTGTAAATTCTTAAACAAAAAACTTTAAAAGAGGTCGTTCCACTATGCACGCCTAAATTTTTGGTGCCCAAACTTCCAACGCTCTAACTTCAACCACTTGAAGTCCACTCCATGCATCGGTCATGCATAAGTCCTATATAATGACTTAAATTCTATACCATCATATAACATTAGTTAGCTAATTCCAATCAATTTGAGAAATAAAGATTTATACATCATTTTATAAAAAGTAGACAATTATTGCTCCTAAAAATAAACATATTGGCATGGCTAAGGTGGTTGGCAAGAACAAAGAAGGGTATTTAGCTTATCATAATCATGAGGTTATTTATACCTCATTAGATATCACCTATAATGAAACCACATCATTTCCCCCTGAATACTTTAATGAGTGATACCTACACGATCTCCTCTAGTCATGCAAAGACTAAATAAATCATGATATTACCAAGAAAAAACTCTAAAAAATTATAATATAGCTCATATAACAACCTGAGATTTAGTTATTCAATGTTATGTTCTAAAGATTTCACTTGGAATTATAAAAAACATGAGAGAAATAAATTTAAAGATACACATCATATTTACACTGAGAAGGTTCGATTGGTTCATCAACCCCAACATAAACTTAATCCTACACTTGGGGAAATAGTCAAAAGGAAGATTAAAAACTTCTACAAGTAATATTCATTTATGCAATCTCTAATAGCCAATGGATTTCACCTCTCGCGGTGATTCTAAAGAAAGGAGGAAAATGGAGAGCTTATGTGGATTATAGAGAACTCATTAAAGCAACAGAAAAACACTATTTTCCTCTACTATTTTATTAATCAAGTTTTGGATAATCTGAAAGAAATAATTTTCATTCTTGGATAGATTTAGTGGGTATAAATAGACATATGTTACCTTAGAATATTGGGACAAACTTTTCATATAAAGTTCTTCTATTTGAACTATGTAATGCTCTTGCCACATTTCATAGAGTAGTATTGGCTATTTTTGTTGAGCTAGTAAATGATTATATAGAAGTATATATGGAAAACTTCTAGAAAATGGAAACACCTTTGAAAATTCCCCATATAACTTAAATAAAGTCCCTCAACAATGCAAAGAATACCAATTGTTCCTCAGCCATGAAAAATGTCTTATCATGGTTCAAAAGGGGATTATGTTGGGATGTCATATATCGGCATGAGGCATCAAGGTTGATCCTAAAAATATCAAGGTAATACAAATATTAAAAACCCCAAAGACATAAATAAATATACATAGCTTCCTTGAGCATGTTGGTTACTACCGTAGGTTGACAGAAAACTTCAACAAAATTGCACTGCCCATGTTATCTTTAATTCAAAAGGATGTTGAGTTTTCTTGGACCCAATAATACCAGACTTCATTTGAATCCATCAAGGAAAAATTTAAAACTACCCTAGTTTTGTGTACACCCAACTAGGCACTACCATTTTATATTTATATAGGTACATCAAATGGCAACATTAGTGTGCTCCTTGGACAAGAAGATGAAGATGGGGAGAAATATTCAATTTATTTAATTAGTAAAAACTTGACTCCTATTAGAATAAATTACTCTATTATAGAGATGGATTTCTTAGTTGTTGTGTACATCCTCAATAAATTTTTCTATTATATCACAGGTTATAGGGTAATAATATACACATACCATTCAACTATTAAATACTTGATAAATAAACCTATCAAGAGTGGATGGATAATTAGATGATTGTTGCTTCTCAAGGAATTTAATATAATTACCATAAATAAACCTAGAAAATTTAATCTAGTAGCATATTTATTATCTAAGATACAACATGAGAATGGAGGAGATGAACCAGTTAAAGACGAGTTTCCAAATGAGTAGTTATTTGTTATATCTATGCATACCCCTTGGTTTGTTGATGTAGTTGATTATTCAGCCATGTGAGCATTTCCCCCTGAATTTTCTATAAAAAAGAGGAGATTGGTTAGGAAAATTAAAACATTTAAATGCCTTAATGGTTTTCTATTTAAGTGTGGTCCTCGTCTAGTTTTACATAGGTGTGCCAAAGATGATGAAGCTTACAATATTATGAGAGCTTGTCACTATGATATGTTTGGAGGGTATTAATTTGTAAAAATAACTTTATACAAGATCCTAGGTGCTAGATATTACTAGCCCTTAATGCATTAATATGTTTAAAAAATGTTCGATATTATGACAAATACCAAAAAATGGGGAGATCAACATCATCTAATGAAATTCCCCTCCAACCTCAGGTGGTTTTGGAACTGTTTGAAAAGTGGGGATGATAATTTATAGTTCTTGTTGATCTACCATCTCAAGGAAAATAGTAGATAATTATGTGTATGAACTATCTTACAAAATAGGCAAAAGTTCAAGCATTCAAAATAGCCAAGGAAGACCAAGTAGCAGATTTCCTTTACAACATTTAATATTCCTTAGATTTAGATAAATTTAAATATATTGTGACAAAATAGGGCCCCAAATTCAAGTCAATGGTTATTTTCAATTTCACTAACCATTTCCAAGTAAGTCATAAAAATTCAACACTATACTATCCTCAAGTAAATAGTTAGGAGGAAGTGACTAATTAGGAATTGGAAAAAATTCACACAAATTTAGTT
This sequence comes from Sequoiadendron giganteum, assembly GCA_007115665.2. Lineage (NCBI taxonomy): Eukaryota > Viridiplantae > Streptophyta > Pinopsida > Cupressales > Cupressaceae > Sequoiadendron > Sequoiadendron giganteum. The sequence continues at coordinate 384,312,600 of CM021108.1, forward strand.
TCAACCAAAAAGAAAGGTCGGGCCAAAAAATTGAATGAAGCTATTTAAGCATATAACACTACCTAGAAATCATCTTTAGGATTTTCACCATATGAACTATTTTTGGGAAGAAACCTATCCTGCCTATTGAATTTGGGCTCCAATAACTAATGAAAACTATGGATGTAGGTAAAAATACAAATATATCTCAAGTTGAATGCATATTGTAACTAAATGAATTAGATAAAATATGATTGGAATTCATACAATAAACTAAATTGATGCATCAAGAAAGGAAGTCATGACATTATCATCATATCAAGGAAAATAAATTTTTCAAAGGAGATTGAACATTATTGTTCGACTCTAGATACAAAGATCTTAAAGGAAAGATTAAAATATATTGGTTAGGACCTAATGAAGTGGAATAAGTATTTGATATTGGAGACATGTATTTAAATCCAATTGATGGAGATATAAGAACACTGCTACTAAATGATCATAGACTATGTTTGTAAAAGAAAATAATGAGTGAGGAGGAGTTCATTCATATAGTCACAAGATAAGTTGACCTTTGTTGCTTAAATGGAGTCTTCTCTTCACCAAAAAATAATAGGTAAATACTTGGTAACTCTTTAAAAAAATTGTATGTGTGTGCATAATGATCCCTTTGTAGTTCATTTTTCCTCTAGAATCATTCCTTCAATGATGCTTCAAGAGAATGTTTATGTTTCCTTCAAAATCATCCTTTCAATGATGGTCTAGAATAATGTTCATATTCTCTTCAAAAACACCCTTTCAATGATATTTTGGAAGATAGTTTATGTTTCCTTTAAAATCATCCCTTCAATGATGATCCAAGAGAATGTTCACATTTCCTCTAAAAGAATCCTTTGAATGATGCTCCAAAAGATAATTCATATTTCCTATGAAAGCATCCTTTCAATGATACTCAAAAATATTGTTAATGTTTCCTCTAGAATTATATTTCAATGATGCTCTGGAATATTGTTCTCATTTCCTTCAAAAATATCCTTTCAATATTGTTCCAAAATATTTTTAATTTTTTCTCTGAAAACATGATTTCAACGATGCACTAAAAGATTGTTCATGATTCCTAAAGAAACATTAAATTTCAACGATACTCCAAAAGGATGTTCACGCTTTCTTCAAAAGTATCCTTTTAATGATGCTTTGGGAGATTTTTCATGTTTCATCTCAAAGTATCCTTTCAATGATGCTCTAGAAGGATATTCATGTTTCTTTTAGAAGAATCCTTTCAATGATGCTCTAGAAGGATGTGTGTGTTCCTCTAGAAGTATCCTTAATCCAAAAGGCCATTCATGTCACTCTAGAAGCATCATTTTAACAATGCTCTATAAGGTCATTTGCATAATTTTCTAAAAGCATGATAATTCTAAAGTCGATAAAAAACTTGATTTTATGTTTTCAATAGTTAATGTTTTTTCAAATACTCCAGTACCGAGTTATGCAAATTCTACCCTTTTAATGTCTAAATTTGGATATTTAGTTTTGGATGATGCTTGGCAACCCAACATCATTACCATAACAAGAAAATATTGTCGAGGTTTGGATTTTGAAGGCCTATAAGTCTTGTTAATTTTTAGTCTGTTATGTACAACAACCTCATATAGAGCTTTGATTTTTGAAGTTAAAGCATATTCCATCTGAGAGAAGATTATCATAAACCAAAAAAATGTTAATACATAACACATAACACATAGGTGGCATAACTGACCTAATCAACACCTCTTTGGCGGATTATGTGAATACAAAGAAAGTGATTGGAAGAATGTATAAGCTTGAATAAGACCAAAATAGTTGATAATGCCAGCTTGTTCAATGCCAAAATGAGCTGAATGAAATGCTATAATAACTAGTGGTAAACCATCCAATTTTACAAAATGATTATGCATACAAATTAAAACTCTTTGGCGGTTAAACCATCTGAAGTTTACAAGTTATATATGAATAATGCATACATATTGAATCCTCCAGTGGTACTATTATCCAACGTTTACAAGATTAACAATCATGAAATGCATTACAAAATAGTATGAAACTGCTGCAACAATTGATTTATAATTTTGATCAGACTTATAACACTATTGCTAGCACATAAATTTTCCCCAAATACTTAGATTAAACATATAATATCATTCCCACCACATCAAATCATTAATCCAACTGAAGTGTACCACAAATAGTTGATTTAAGAGATAGATGTAGGTTTGATATCACAAAAATTAGGCTAATGCACTGCTGATACTCGCTAGAAACACCATCCACACAATTTTAGCCACTAATCAGATGCACTCCAACACAACCCAAATAGCACATGTAAGGTTGAAAAGACTACTCCATCAATACATGAAGACCCTTACTATATGAGGAATATACGAAATTAAATAGATCAATCTTACTCATTTTACTGATCTATCTTCAAAAATGGAAAGAATGAATTTTCTTTCCCATTATAAAATAGCTGCAAAATACATATGATATTTGACATACCATTATAAATAGTGGAAACATATTTGCAATGGCCTACCTTAATTAAAATTAATCAAAATATGATTGTTATATTTGTATTTACCACAAATTAATGTTTATATTCCACTTTTAGCAAGGGTCCTCATTTACTAAATAATGCTTATATGACTTCTATCAAATTTATACTTCAGTTAATTGTAAGGATTTGAAATGTAAAATTAATTAAAATACTGTGAAACATTTTTACAAAATTAAATGTAATAGATAAAATTCTTTGGGTGATTAAGGAGTAGTTTGGAGGATAGCTCAATAAATTATGGATTTTGACTTAAAAGTGAGGGATAACTGGCTCATTCTTGATACCTTTGATCTTTAATTTATTTTTATTATTGGAAGACAAGATAATTTTAACTCACTTGTGAAAGATATGGGTTTGTTGTAGCCCATCTATTCCACTTGTATGGTCCAACAACATGCAATATATACAATAGGAAAAATGAATGTCGATTATTAGACGGTCAATTGTACAAATAGTTACAATAGTAATATAGCCAATGATTGTACAAATAGTTAGCATAATATTTCTATAGTATGCTATGATTATACAAATAGTCATTAATTTTGGAAAACTAATAACTTTAAACCGACCTTCTAATAACTATTGTGAGGAATGATGGGCTATCAACTTTTGGTTAAGTTAAGTTGATACCTTTGATCTTTAATTAAGGATTAATAGTAGAAATCCATAATGGTGTTGAGAGGAAATTACCTAAGAGAAATACCAGGATCTATTATCATTCCTTAAACATCTAATTGATAACTGGTATGTCTATACCTTTGATCTTTAATTTATTTTATTTTGATTCTATCTTCTTCTGTGAAAAAAATAATGGTATATATTACATTCACTTTTTAATATATGGAAAATTAATAACTTTAAACTGACCTTCTAATAACTATTGTACAAGAGGTTATTAGATAATTTTAATAACTGAATGATGAAGCAAAGATATATTATGATAACCCTGTCAGCCTCCTACAATGATTTAACAACTAAGCCTTTACAATTGTGATTCAAAGATTGGACATCTAACCTGAATAGCTATTTCAATCATCATGAAGGTGCATTTAAATTTTCAACCCAGGGACATAAAATTGAAATGGTTCAGCACTGTATGTGCACTAGGAATCCAAATTAGCCATATTAATCCTACAACTAAGAAATACACAATGCTGAAAGTAAATTGCTTGGAAGTAAATAACATAAGTGTTGAGAATTAAACTAAGTTGAAATGCATGACAAAAATGAAAATCTGAGCGAACAAATAGGAAACTACTCTGTCTACTTTGGCTGCAAGAACATACACAAAATGGAATTCTAGTGGCTGCAGGAACAGACAGTGCCAGATTCTTAACTAATTACTAAAAAAAAAATAACAACTAAACTAATCTAAGGTACGAGATGAAATAATCACCAAGTGGGCCCCTTTGGATGAGTATCCCCTAAAACAAATGTAAACTTAGATGCACAAACTTATAACTTCATTTCATTCATTAGAAAAAATGAGTACAATTGAGCAACATGAATGTATTACTGAAAAAACTAAGAGTGCGAGTACATCATCAGATTGAGCAACCTCCAATTAGACCCCTCAGAAGGAGCATCCAAGTCTTATTTATCTAATCACCTAGCAAGGAAGTCAACTCCGACAAAACCGAAGGATGCCACATTAGGGAAAGCATGAAAAGTGGAGAGGCGGCTACGCATGCACATAATCTGTCAGGCATGTTTACCTTAACACGAATCTAGCATAGTAGTAATGCCTATATTTTCTCAACAGACAATTAAGACCATTTACAAGGCGGTTATAGTTTGATTTGGATGAGGAATCTCCCCACCGTCGAGAGTCTTCCTTCATTAAATGTCCACCTTGTTGACCGGTATGGCGGATGAACAACTAGCAAAATCTTCCTTAACTGTAGGCCTTTAATTATATTTGCATGAAAATATTAGTACGCACAACAACTACATATCTGTAACGATCTCAAAGTGACATTCATTAATCACATGCAAAATTAACATAGATAGTTCATATAGCATGTCAATGTCATTCAAAAGTTATGAAAATAAGTTCATGTCCAAAGTCTATTGTTTTAAGGAAATATTATAAAAAGGTCAACATCCAAGCATCAAATTCTATGTCAACTACAACAAATGGATAACAAACTCTATCAATAATTGAACCATAAACTAGACTCATCAAACCCTATGTTGAGAACACTGTAGGATAATTCATACTCTAACATATTTATTAAATATCGTTTGGAAAATACTGTTATACTTCAATTATTAGACTAACTCTCAACACCATTGATTATAAATTTATGCTTATATGATCTATATCAAATTTATACTTCAGTTAATTGTCAAGATATGGGCTCTACAAAGTACAACTTGGGTATTGAGATTAGAAGTGTCTGGATTTGTAGAAAGCATTGTCTTGGTTAGAGTAAATATGTTTAAACTATTTTATAATACATAGTTGAATCCAAAAAAAATCATACTTATTTTATTATGTTCTTTTATTCTTTCCACTAGAATAAAGATTCATAGTTATAATTTAACTATATGTAATTTAACTGTTGTAGAATTTAAAAAGCACCAATTAGGTTTGACCCAATTGCATATTACGTATAACTAAATGAGTACAAAGTTAAAGTCTTTGATTATTAATCATTGTTGATGAAAGGAAGAGGTTGATCATTTTAATTTAGATATATTTCAAAAATATGATAACCGACTAGGATAAGCATAATTTTTTATTGATTATAATTATAATATCCTACCCTTAAATCAATTGAAAATGGCAAAGAAATTTTTGATCTAATATAATTAGAAGCATAGGTTCATAATGTTGTTGACTTTAGAACATTTGGTATTGTTGGGGCAGATCCTAACACTTCAAGAAGCAACATTTCATTGGTGTCTATAAAGAAATTATGAATGCTCATCTCTCCTTCACTAAAGTTATCCTATTCATGGTTTTCCCTTAATGCAAAACCATTAGACCTACTAGTAAATCACCATTATATCTTGTGATTGACTAAGTTATTTAGTGGAATCAATAATTTTTGAGCATTCATAATTACCCTATAGCCTAATGTCTCCCATCCTTATTTGAATGTATTGCATTCTTAGCTTTACGCTCATCCGATGTTAGAGTCTTTGATTGTTTCCTCAGCATAGTGAAGAATTCTATATGTATCATGAAAAAGACAAATATTATTTCCATAATGGTATTATAGAGTAAAGTAATCTCATACATAAATATTAAAGTAATCATAATAGAATTGGTTATTATAAAGAGCTCAATTGATTTAATGAATTAAAATATTTATATCTCCACATGTATTCCCAAGAGATGTGCCACTGAAAATTGGTTTTCTGGAAGTCATGTGGAAAATGGGAAAAGTTAAGGCCATGCATTTGGTAGGACAAAGGAAGGGAAATATTTTCCCAATTACTGGTCATTATTGTGATTTGTAATGACCAATAATTTAAATAACATGTAATAGAGTAAGATTGATTTGGTTAATGCTCCAAATCTTAGGAAAGATGGGTCAGTGAAAGTTGATCTTTAAATAATATAAAGATAGCTACCAGCACATAGTGATGTAATTTTATCTTGGATCTATTTATTATATCTTATGATTGACTACTCCAAGCATACACACGCAACCTTGCTTTATGTGCAAGGTTGGTTTCATATTTCATTGTGATCATGTCTATATGAGGCTATTGCACATAACAAACTAAAACATAACAAGACCTACAGGCCTTCAAATCCCTAACCCAAACAATCTAAAATGGATCATTTATGTGATTTTCAAATGATTCTTTTGACAAAGGAGCTTCAATATCTAAAATAATTTCAAAGCTATGTCTTCAACAACTCCAAAATAGCACATGCAAGAAACTCCAAGTAAAATAAGGATAAAGGACTTTGAAATTCTAGTCACCATTATCAAATAAATGATCCTCTTTAAATTAATTATGAACTATACAAAAAATCAATGTCAAAAGAATCAAATTCTCAACACGTGAATTATGATCTATCACAAAGGGATGATAGAGATATGCACATTAATTATTAATTAAGAAAGCAATGATTATTATATAATCAATTAATTTTCACATATCTCCCCCATTCATAATAATCATCCATTGATAATTTTATGTCACCTTTCTCTGACTTGTGTACAAGAAATGTGGTGCAATAACATTCCACACAAATAACTATTCATAGTGCTAAATAAAAATGTTTCCTCATCTCATTCTTTACTAAAACCGAACTCCTATTTGAGCTCATATTCTCATAGCTACTTGCATTATAAATTCATAAATTATGTAGAAATAATAGCCCTATAACAACATATTTCCATAAAAACAAAAGGGTGTAAAAAGAAACATAGAGCTAGATTCTTGAGAAAAGATACTACAATATCAAGCTTTAGCAAAAAAATTTGAGCTACAAGATGGCTAATTGTTTTATAAAATTTTAAGGATACCATCAAGATTTTGTAGAATATTTTATCCAAAATTATTCCAAGGGTTCCAACATAGTCTCAAAGAAAATTTAAGGTCAATATTGAACTCATAACTCAATTTTATGAATTTTCTCTAAACAAAATTGATCTTCATAGTGAAAATTAGTAACTTATCAAGATATTTTATCTAATGTTACAAAGGAATTGAAAAAAAATCTTTTTTATCACTAAGAAGAAATGGGAAAATAATAGCATCAACAAGGATATAATCCCTACGCCATTAAAGTGTATCATAGTTTGGATGATGAAGTATTTCACTTGTAAAGGCCAATTCAACATAATTATGGGTCCAACATTTATAATGATGAACCACCTATGCCATGGATTTGAAACCCCAACTTATTCATCCATAAAAAATCTATTGAAAAAATAAGTAGCCTAAGAAAACCATGATTTATAAGAAAACATAGAAATAATTTTCTTAGATGATGAGAAAGAAACATGACAACTAGGAAAAGAAAGAACTAGGGTTAACCTCCTTCCCTTAAGAGGAGAAAGCACCAAAAGTTTGAACCAACCCTTAATATAGAATAATAAATAGAGAAGGAAAACCTTGAGAAAAAAACTGAAGAGAAACCTCTTCTATAGTACCTCTGGGGGAGAATAGTTCACCAATTAATAAAATACCAATATGAGAGCATAGCCCAATTTTTAGGAGACAACAATGTATTTGCAAGAAATGTAACTTGCATCCCCTCTTCAATGTAGCCCAAATAAGAAAAAATTACCCATGATAAATTTAGAGGAGAAAGAAGAGAAGGTTCAAAAAGAAATTCAATTTAAACATTAGTTATAAAGGTAGAGCAAACAGTTTCCAGGAATAAAGGCAAGAAATTGAAAATTTGAAAATAAGGTTAAAAAAAGGATAGGAATATTTCATACTTGAAAGAACAATTTAATTAGCCACATGAAATATCCAATGAACAATCTAAAAAGAAGGGAGTTCAATTTTTTTTGTTAAAAATTAAAATTATAAAGTTGCAAGAATAAGTTACAAATATGTAGGGCAAATGTAAACAATTGAAAGAAGAAAAAATTGAAGCTTACAAGGTAGGTGAATTGTTACTTACATATAGGTAACTCTCCAAAGTATACATTATGTTCTTGAATAAAACTCTTAAGGTGGAAATGTTACACCTCATTATCTTGATGATAAGGAATTTTTAGAAGCAATTATAATTATAGCTGTAAAATGACAAAACCTGTTGTGTAAATTCTTCACACAATTTACTAGTTGAGCAATATACTAACTTTCTCATTAATATTATTATAATTCCAAGTAAGGTCACATATTTAAACCATTAAAAATAAAGTAGTGTGGTAGAAAAGGACAAAATAATATCATAAGGAAGAAGAAATGGTTGGTTTCATGATGAGGAATCAAAATCACAAACCATAGGCCTTCCAAAAATACTTTGAGACGAATATTACAATATCCTACCATGTCTAAAAAATAGACTAGCAACATGAAATTATGTTATGAATCCATTTTTTATGTTATCAAAAATCTCCCAAAAGTAGCCTTTGAGGTTTGTATAGAGATATATAACAACCTCCCTATACAACTGTGAAAGATAAATAATATCTTAAAAAAAATTATGGTCCTATTGGCACCCCATTTTGTTGTGTCCCATTTTACCCTATTATACTCTAATGGCTTGCTCTTTGCCCTTTTTCCCATTATTTATAGTTGGTATAATAAATTTTAAATGAGTTATCTATTGGGAAAATACGTCTCAACCTTGTAATTGCAAAAGGTTTACTGTTGATAGGTAAGCACAGGGGGGTGTATGGGGTACCCAGTAATTACAAAAGGTTTTTGAGCTAATATAATTTGATGGAGGTAAGGTGTACTTGGGTGATGATTCTTGTTTAAATATTGTTGGCCATGGTAAATTTAGAATCAGGTTTCCTAATGGTAGAATAAAAAGGATTAACAATGTGTTTCATATCCCTGGATTGGCACAAAAATTATTATCTATGAGCAAATTAATAGATGTGGGTGTGCATGTAGTTTTTTCTGATGCATGATATAAGATGGTTAGAGGTGCTATGGTAATTACTTGAGGTGTTATATATGGCATGTTGTATAAGCTTTATACATGCACTATTGAGTTCAATAGTACTTATGTTAAAAATAGGTATGTGGCTACTTCCTTGGAAGAGGTGAGGATTTTGTCTTCAACAAATGGTCATGGCTTATGGGTACTAAAGGGTGTTATTTATTCTGAATCAAAGTTACCTGCAGACAAAACTATATTATGACACAAAAGACTTGGCCACATTGGAGAAAATGGTCTAACCTGATCTTGAAAAATAAAAACCTTGTTGAAAGTTTATCTGATTTATTCTTGAATTTAATTTTTGTGAGCATTACATTTATGGAAAAAAAACTACGTTTAGTTTTACTCGAGTTCTCATAAATATTATGGTGTATTGGATCTTATTCATTTTGATATGTTTGGTCTTGTAGATGTTCCTTCAATTGGAAACTCCATATATTATTTTTCATTTATTGACAATTTTAGTAGATCATGGGTATATTTTCTAAAGAGTAAATCTGACGTTTTCAATTGACTTAAAGAATATAAAGAAATGGTTGAGTTACAAACTGGAAAGAAAATAAAATGTTTGAGGATTGATAATGGTAGTTAATTTTTCTCTATTTATTTTGATAGGTTCTATAAAGATTGTGGCATTCATAGACAAAAGACAACTTTGTATTCTCTACAACAGAATGGAGTTGTAGAAAGAATGAGTAGTACACTAATGGAGAAGATTAGGAGTATGTTGAGTGGTGCTGGTCTAGAATAAAGGTTTTGGGTTGAAGTTATTTCCACTACTTGTTACTTGATTAACAAATCTCCTACATCAAATCTTGTTGATAAGATACCTATAGAGGGGTGGTCGGATCACAATAATTCATTAAGACATCTTAGAGTTTTTGGTTGTGAGGCATATACACATGTGCCAAAGGAGAAGTGAACAAAGTTGGAGAAAAAGGTTATGAAACATATCTTCATCGGATATAACTATGGTGTGAAAGGATGCAAGCTTTGGGATCCTATAGCATAGAAGGTAATAAATAGTAGAAGTGTTATATTTAGAGAAACTAAGCCTTCTTTCGTTACATTGTAGTCATAAAAAAATAGACAAGAAGATGTAATTCAACTTCCTTCTACACCTAAGAAAGTTGAATTGAGGCCCCTGGATAGACAAGAAGCTAAGGAGAACTCATCTAGCTTTGAATCTTTAGAAGAGGAGGAAGAACCTCCAACTTAGTTTATCTGTAGGTCTAAAAGACAGAAACAACCACTTAAAAGGTATTCACCTGATGATTGAAGATGTATTTTTATTTGAATAATAACATGTATGGACCTATATCTATAGAAGAGGCATTAGGTATGAATGATACAAATTCTTGGAAGATTATTATAGATGAAGAAATAGCATCTTTAGAAAAGAATGATACATGGGATCTTGTACCATTGCCTAAAGGATGAAAACCCATTGGATGCAAATGGGTGTTCAAGAAAAACATTGGTTTAGATGGAGGAATTGATAAGTACAAAGCAAGGTTGGTTGCAAAAGGTTACTCTCAACTTGAGGGTGTTGATTATGGTGAGATATTTTATCCTGCTGCAAAACTGACATTCATTAGATTTTTGCTTTCTATTGTTGTTTCTTATGATTTAGAGGTTGAGCAAATGGATGTGAAAATGAATTTCTTTCATGGTGATTTGGAGGAGGATATTATATGACAGAACCAGAGAACTATATGGTGGAAGATAAAAGTAATTTGGTTTACAAATTTGAAGAAATCTTTGTATGGACTAAAACAAAGTCCTAGGATGTGGTACCAAAGATTTGATACATGTGATGAGTTTGGGATTTGAGCATTCCAAATTAGATCATTGCATTTATTATAAAACTAATGGTGATTGTTTCCTATTTATTACATTATATGTTGATGATATGTTATTTATTTGTAAAGGGAAAGGTATGATTTCAAAACTAAAGTCTCAACTTGTAGTTAAATTTGAAACAAAATATCTTCGTGCAACTAGGCACATTCTTGGGATGGAAATTATAAGAGATAGAGTGAATAGAAAGCTATGGCTTGGCCAAATCAAGTATGTCAATTCAATTTTACAGAGGTTCAACATGCAATATTGTAGACCATTATGTTTTCTTTTTTAGTTGGAACAAAGTTATCTATTTCATATTGTCCAACATCCCCATCAAATATGGAAGACATGAGCAAAGTGTCTTACCATAATGTAGTTAGAATTTTGATGTATGTTATGGTTTGTACTAGACTAGACATTGCCTAAACAGTGGGAGTTATTTCTAGATATATGTCTAATCTTGGTAAAGTTCATTGGGATGTAACTAAAAGAGTCTTCAAATACCTCAGAGTATTCCTTGTGTTATCATAGTAATTTTACTGAATACAATATGATATTCCTAGTTATGTGGATTCAAATTGGGCAAGTGATGTTGGTAGAAGACAATCCACCAATACCTATGTGTTTACTTTATTTGGTGGTAAAATTAGTTGGACGAGTAATCGATAGTTTGTAGTTTCTTTTCCCACTACTAAAGCTGAGTATATGGAAGCGACTCATGCTTGTAAAAAAGCCATTTGGCTTAAGAGACTATGTTTAGATATTGGAATAAAGCAAGGCACAGTGAAAATTTATTGTGATAGTTACAATATGTCTAGCCAAGAACCTGGCAATTCATGCCAAGACCAAGCAAATTGATGTACAATATCATTTTGTTAGAGCTATGGTTGAAGATGGCAAGGTGAAACTCGTTAAGGTAGAGACTTTGATGAATTTTGTTGATTATTTAACTAAGCCTGTGAGCATAGAGAAGTTTAGATGGTGTTAAGAGTCTATGAGCCTTTCAACCCCTATTAATTAAGAGGTGATGTTTATATTCCCTCCTATTGTTCTTGCAAGGTGTTCAAAAAGTGGGAGATTTTTTGGGAAAATGTGTCTCAACCTTGAAATTAAAAAAAGGTTTACTATTGATAAGGAAGCGAGGGGTACTACCCTTGTGGGGTTTAGGGGGCTCATCTCTTGGTGGGGGTTTTTGGGGCCATGCACCTTGATGGGGGTTTGGGGACAATGCCCCCAAAAGCCACATTTTATGTATATTTTATTATTGTAAATCTAGACCATTCATCATTAGGTCTCAAGTCTAATAATAGATATTTTTTTGGCTTGTCTTGACTTAAAAGGAAACCCTATTTTATGAGGACATTGTATTATGACTGTGTATTGTGATGTATTTTGAGAGTATGATAGTAGTTGTGTTGTTGAGCTAGATTTTTGGTTGGTGATACTCTTGTGAGAAGCTTGCTCTACAAGTATATTGTAATCTTCATGTTTTTTGAATAATATATCAAGAAAATTTTAAATTGGGATTTTTTCTCTCAAAAGGGTTTTCCCCACATAAATCATTGTGTTAAGGTATGCATGATACTTATGTTTATTTTTATTTAAATTTTTGTAACTATTGTAAAGATCTATAAATTTTTGCATTATCCTCCTCTCCAGATTAGTGTAGGAATTTATATGCTACCTTAGCTTCCTTACATTATCTTGCTTGGGTTTGTGCCTTTGATGTTGGATTATTTTCCCTCTTTTTCTACTTTAGTTAGTTCCCTAAAAATTAAAATTATAAATTAGTTAATTAAAAGTGGTTGGAACTTACATAGGCACTAGGAACCTCTGACAACTTGTTTCCATTTGTCAAAGTTTCAGAGGAACCAAATGAACCCCTAATAGGTTCTCGTTATCTCTACAAGCCTTGATGGCTAGGGTAAAGAGAAAGATAAGTGGAGAGATGAAATGAAGGAAAGGGAAAATTGTTGTCAAATATTTTGGTGGTTCCAGGAACCACTATAACCCCCAATAGGTTTTATTTTCTTTCCTTTAGGTCAACACCAATTGTTTTCAAGTCGAAAAGAGTTGGCGTAAATTTATTTTCAATGCCTACTTTCTCTACAACCCCATAAATATTCAATGAATCTTTCAACATACCTATCCTCGATGTATGAGACTCCATTAATATTTAAATGCATTTTTGCATGGATCCAAGAAGAAAAATGGTGCCCATACTCCATTCATTATCTGCATCCCCTATTTTTTAGAGGGGCATTACTAAGACACACTTTCAATAGATTTCATGGGTGTTTTCACTCATTATTGAATTCAAACATGTGGATCATCAATGCTCAAGTATGGAAGGGGTCAAATGAATGCTCGTTCATGCCTCTTTGTGGTAAAATAAGGTTTCATAAGACACCTATTATCTAAGAATTGAAGTAGCTCATAATTAGGGTTTTCTTGTGTGGCATGAATTTCTCACAACCTGTATGCCTTCTTTTCATGGATATATTGCCCTTGGTTTCCATTTTTAGGGAGGATAGAGAAATTATAGAACTGGAAAAAAAGATACTCACAAGAAGCCTTAGGGTTTCAATTTCAAGTTCTAGATATGTAATTTTGGTATTATAATTATTTGTGTTTATCCCAAATTTGTAATAACATTTTTGAACTTTGTAGATCAATTGATTAATGGGAAAATCAACCCTCATTGAGTGACTCTTTGTGTATGGTGTGCATTACTAGATGCATGTTGTAGATTTGGCTAGCTAAAAGACTCTAAAATCCTTGCACAACCTTTGTAAGGTATCTATTCAACATAATAAATGAAGTGTATGGGCATGCTCATGGATTCCTAAGTAGACTCACTTAATATTTTGCAACTATCGATTGTTTTTTAATGTATGTGTAGAGTCTAACTTTCTTGTGCATTCTAAAATGTCTTTTTTAGTGTCTTGTTAAAGATATTACTATACTTTTAGTTATTACATGTTTAATTAAATTTAGACACTTTACCGATCAAATAAATAAAGGGACTGGTTTGTTATTGGTTTTCCTCCCTATCATCCTCAACACACTCAGGATACATCAATACAAAATCTTTACAAATTTATTTATTTGTGTGTGTTGGAGTTGATAGTGAACCCCAAAACTCCCCAAAATCAATTGTAACCAAAATACGATTACATTTGAGAGAAAAATCCATGATTGTGTGTTATGCAACTTTGAGAGGAGATTGATTTGAAATGGCAACAAGATTAAATTATTACATTGAATGAATTTGAATTAATGATTACAATGAAAGGTGAGTCCTTATGAAAAGGAAAAAATCAAACCCTAGATGAGGATTTGATTAGATTGTGACAAGTTTCCTTGTCCTATACAACAAGAAAATAAGACATATAATTAGCACAATATAATAATAAAAAATAATTCCTAAGTTTAGCTTAAGTAATTAAAGTAAAAGGGCCTAATGAATAATTAATGATTAATTAATTATTAGGTGATTACCTATTTACTCCAACACCCCCCATTAAGGTCAAGTTAGGGAGAAGCAAAAAACCTTATGGTGAATGTAATGATGGATGCATGGATGGGTCTTGGCTACAAGGCTTGATGAGGTACTCATGTAAAAAAAAAATGAAGTCTCACATAACCAGAGAAAAGGAGAAAAAACACGGTAAAAAAACTCCTATCCAAAAGAGATAAAATGAAATAATTACACTGGCGGAAGAAGGATAGAAGGAGGAATCAATGTGACCACACAAGGATTGCTTTGTTGGTATTGGTTGTCATTGATGTCAACACTTGAGGAGATTGTTGCACATGTGTTTGGCATTCATTTTCATTGATGTCAACACTTAGTTAGGGTTGTTATTGATGCCATGCTAACAATGGAGTTGCTGATGTTCATGGATGTTCATGGTTGGATGTAGTCATAACTTGTTTGGATGAGTTGTTGATGTTCTTAGCTTCTTAATTTTTACATCTTTTCTATCAATTTCTCTAGTATGTGATGACATCAACTCAAATTTTTATTTCTTCCAATCTTTGTACTTTTGAGAAAATTCTCTTACCTTATTCCATATCTCAATCCCAAGGGTCACAACAATAGGACTTTTAGGCATTATCAGGGTTGCATCTTAGTTTATAGGTGTGTGAGGGGGAAGAAGGACATTAGATTAATGATCCAAGAGGGACATTAGAGAAATCTGACAAAAAAATCTAATCTACAGCCAAAAAGCTTAAATCTAAAATCTAGAAACTCCTACACATGAAATTGAAACTATTCTATTACAAGCATGATAATGAACCTATTGATTACCAAATGATAACAAAAGATAGCTTTTACCTTCCCATAGCGGAGTGTATTCGCTTGATGTTGGATTGTTCTTATCACAACAAAGCCTCCAAATTTTGTGTACAAAGTGTGGATGAATGCTTGCTGTGTTTGGTTGATCAAAGATAATGGATGAAGCTCTCTCAAGGATGATCTTGACAACACTTCATTGCTCAATGTATGTTGATTCTTCGATCCTTATTTGTGAGGAAAGGGGTTTGTTATATAGAAAATGAGATTTGAAATGGATGATCAAGATTGTTTTGAAGAATATCCAGATCAACAGTCGGAGTGTGTTGAGAGAATTTAGACATGAGATAATTGTGCAAAGTGGATTGCACAATTTGTGAGATTGAGAAATAGATTGGCTAGTTAGGGATGTGATTGATCAGTTAACATAATAGATTGATCAGTCAAGTTTGTGATGGGTTAGTTAGGAATGCAATGTTTTAGTTAACAAATTAGATTGTCTAGTCAATAATCATAATTTGTTCAATCAGAAAGTGGGTAAAGAATATGAATTAATTAATTCCTTTTTGGAGTTTGAATGTACAAATCAAGTTTGAATTTTACAAACAAATTTGCATTAGTTTTGATTTGATTTTTGATAATTGATTTGAATAGTTTGATTTAATTATTCAAAATTTCAAGGGAAAGTGTTGTAATTAAATTACTATTTAATAACTTAATCCACTAGGGGAATAAGATGATTTAGCGACGTAATTAAATATTTGGCGTTATTTAATCAATCGAGATGAAATAAAGTGGGATTAAGACTTTATTAAATAAATGAGATTTATTTAATTTGTCAAAATGATGAAACGTAAATTAATCAAATAATGTTGTTTTATTTAATTAATAGACGAATTAGGGTTTTTGGGACTTTATTAAATAAATGAAATATATTAAATCTGTCTAAAATGATGAAAAGTGAATTAATTAAATAATGGTGTATTATTCAATTAATAGAGGAATCTAGGTTTTTGATGTCGTTTTGATGTGATGTGGGAATGTTGCGGTATGATTTCAAGCATTCCAGGATGATTTCGAGATGATGTGAGATGATTCGAGACACTATAAGATGATTCCAAACTATTTCGGGGTGATTCCGAGATGATTCAAGACATTATGGGATGATTCTGAGTTATTATGAGGTGTTACAGAATGATTATGAGTCATTCCAAAGTGTTACGGGATGATTTCGAGTCATTCCAAAGTGTAATAAGATGATTTCGAGTCATTTCGAAGTGTTACAGAATGATTCTGAGTCATTTCAAAGTGTTACGAGATGATTCAGAGTCATTCCAAAGTGTTATAGGATGATTCAGAGTCATTCCAAAGTGTTAGGGGATGATTTTGAGTCATTTCAAGATGTTACAGGATGATTTCGAGTCATTATGAAGTGTTATAGGATGATTATGAGTCATTCGAAGTGTTATGAGATGATTATGAGTCATTCTGAGATGTTACAGGATGATTCTGTGTCATTCCGAGATGATTAGAGATTATGTTCCATATTGTTTGATGTTGTTTGAGGCTGTTCGATGTTGTTCAGTGTTGTTTGATGTCGTTTGAGGTTGTGTCTATTTACCATCTCAACTATTGTTTGTTACCTCGATGTTGTTCAGTGTTGTTTTATGTTACTTTGCTTATTTAGAGTGAAACCCTAGCTTATGTTCATTTTCTTTTAAGCATAATTTTGTTACCATGCTTGTGTTGTAAACCCTAGCTCATGTTCGTTTAGCGTCATACATGTCATTTGTCATCTAGCATGTTTTTTTTTAATGTTTCTTCACTTGTTTAGAGTGAAACCCTAACGTCTTGGTTTATGTCGCTTGTAGGTGAATCTCCGACCACTCATGATGAGAGAGAAACGTCCTCATCACTTGTTTGATCCTATTGCCCAGTTCGGTGTATTGGAATGGGACATTCTTGATGCAATGGGTTTGTATCATATCTTTTATATGCCTCTTATCAGGACCCATACACCAATGTTTACCACTCTCATGGAGAGGTGGCACTCTGAGACATCCCTTTTTCATTTACCTACAGGGGAGGCAACCATTACTCTGGAGGATGTGTGAAGGATTCTTCGTCTTCCTATTCATGGTGAGCTTGTTACGTACCAGATTCAATGAGGTTCCTATGCTATGCAACGATTGTTAGGTGCAACATATGTGGATATTCGTGATGTAGAGATTGATTTATCTAATTTTGCAGACAACACAAACCATATCGTTCTTGTCCTTTACGACTTGGTATTGGGATTAGTTGTTCCTAATAGATGAGGTTGATAGTTTGCAGTGGGTTGGGGTGTATGTTGGAGCATGGTACGAGATATGCCTGGGGTGCCTGTTTGCTTGCCTACCTTTACTGAGATATGCATGAGGTGGTGTATCGGGGTGGGAGGTCATTTTCTGTAGGTGTATCCCTTTTGCATGTTTGGGCATGGGAGCATATTGTAGTGACTCATCTTGACAGGATTGTGGATCATTCTTCAGGTGATCCATACTATTATTGTTATGGGGATTTTATGCACTACACTTTGCCTGGGGATTTTCATTATTGGCACTGTGTGTTTGATGAGATGCCTAGTTTTGTATGAAGACCTTACATGAGCTGTGAGGTTTGGCTAGAGGATACAAATCAACTTGTGTATTTTCGACAAACCTATTGGTTGCTTGGTCGTTCATCATCCATGATAGAGCATTATCTACCCAATTGAGTCTGTCATTAGTTTGGTGAGAGACAAGGGTAGATTCTTGATGCCTATGAGGCTTAGTTTGGTCGGACTTGTCAGGAGGTCCGTATATGGGGTATCCAGGTTGATGCAAATACTGTTACTGCTGAGTTTGTAGCACTTGCCCCAGTTAGTTGGGGTTGGTTAGTTGGAGTGGTAGATCCGAGTACTACTTACAATTATGAGGAGTGGTGGACATGACATAGGTCTTTGAGGCTTACTTATCCTAGAGGTGGTCCTATTGTGGGAAGAGTTGGCATCACAGGTCATCATGATGAGTGAAAACATGCTGAGGTTTTGGCAGAGCAGTTGGGTCAAGCTTGACGTGATGAGGCAGAGGATATTTAGGATGAGTGGGTGCCTTATGCACAAGGTCAGAGACAGGTTCCAGATCCTCCTACACTAGCTAGGGATGTTGATTTGTTGCTAGCTCAGATGACTTTGGACACAAATGGAGAGGTTGCACGACGACATGCCATAGAGGCTTTGGTAGATACTCTGAGGGTTGAATGAGATAATATGAGGGTTGAGCGAGATAGTGCAATCAGTAGACTGAATGTGGCAGAGGCTCAGGTAGTATTACTGATAGGAGAGAGAGATTCTCTTTGGGTAGATTGGGAGAGTGATATTGGTAGATGACATGTTGCAGAGGCTCAAAATTTATATGATGCTACCGTTCCTAGGGCCTCTCGACATCCACGGTTTGGGGAGCCTAGTGCTACGAGCAATGACAGTGGCGGTGCTGGTGCTGGTGCTGGTGCCAGTGTAGGTGATCATTCTGTGAGACAACCCAATCATTTTGGTTTTTAGTAGTGTTCTATCCATCTTGCTGGGGTTTTACCATTTTTGATACTTGATCTTCATGTTGTTTCATGGTGCAGAGGCATTTTGTAGACATGTGTGTTATATATTCATTGGTCCAGTCGAGACCTCTTATATATATTATGATTTTTTTGTACTTTCCTATCACACTTGTGTCATTGCGGATGTACTTATGACATATTCCTTTTTTGATGATGATATATATATGAGATATACCTTCCTCATTTCAGCCTCCTTATATGTTTATGTGATGGTGATATATGATGATGTATGTTTATATGTTTTTTTGTGCTTTTATGATGTATTGATATGATGTAGATGAAGGAATCATACTTTGTCTCATTTTTATGATGTGATGGATGTTGATAGATGAATGCCCCATACATGATACATGATGTTTTTAATTGGTTTATTATCATCAGATATGTTTTGATAAAATTGGTGGATATAAAATAGATATGGTACTGATGATGTGATATGCAGGATGATTGTTAATTTAGAAGAATTGTGATGATAGATAGAAAAATGATGTTAATTGGAAGAAATATGATGATAGATAGAAAAATGATGTTAATTAGAATAAATATGATGATGGATAGATTTGATGATGTGAATTTTCTTCACTTTAGATACTTCATTGTTTTGAATAATCCTTTTTGATGTAGCAAAATAGATACGATGCACCAGGGTATGAATTACCAAGGTGACTTTGTATCCATTGCATGGACTTTGACTCTACAAACAAAGAGTATCTTTGTTCATACCAGACATACATAGACTTTGGTTAAAGTATAGGGGGGATTACGTGAAAAATGTTTCAGACCAGTCACATAGAGAGGTATATAACACCTAACATGTAAATGCTTCACGAACTATTTTAATACAACTTCCATACTCAATAAATCAAGTATTCGCCATGGTAATATTACAAACATATCTTACAAAAAACAAATGGAAATGACGCTTATTTTCCCCATTCCTTCCTCTCTAAATCCTTATGGACATCCTTGAGAGATCTTGGGAATGAGTCAATAAAATAAATCACAGAAGTAAGACCAAAAAAAGATAAAAAAAAAGTTGCAGTATCACTTGCCATATCTGTTTAGGGTGGGGCTATTATCCGTTGTTGATCATGTCTATTGTAGGAACAGATCCATTGAGGAATATCTTAGGATGTTGTTGGGACTTGTTTAAAAAGATAGGTAGTTGATACCTTGGCATTATTTTTATCTGTTTATACTTAACTCTTATGCGATTGTTTTTGCTTGAAAGCTCTAGCTGTTGATGTTTGCTTTGTTTTTTTGTTTGTTTTTTGTCATAAGGTGATTGGGACAGTTTGTTTATTATGGTTGAAATGTTTATTGTGGATGTTGATGATGGGACAGGTCTTTTGTTTTTTTCTAAGTTTTTATGATGCTATTTTATTTGTTTTGTTTTCAGGGGACTAACCTAGAGCCTCGAGGGCTCATCAAAGATAAGCCTTGCCTACATTGTACACGTAGAGGCTCGTAGTTCACTTGGTTTGACCTTTTCTATTTTGTGAATATTTTTGGTATTTTATATTTTTGAATTTGTTTGGATTTTGAATTTTTTGACTAAGTGAAATAAAGCATGTTGGAAACCTAAGTGGACTAGCCTAGGGTCTTAGGGGCTAAAAATCCTTGCCTACATTGTACATGCAGAGACCACGTAGTTCGATCGTTGGACTCAAAGCATGAAAATGATAACGTGGATGCTATCCTAGATCCGTGTCTAGAGGATATGTTGTGGGAAATTCACTTGAACTAGCTGTGAGGTTCAAGAAAATGTTGATATCTTAGACTGTTTGATTGAAGGAATAACCCAACAATGTTGTTTTGTTTTGATATTTTCTATATGTTTTTGATCTTTGTTGTTTTGTAGTGTTTTTGGCTTTTGTGGTTTTCTAGTGTTTTTTGGAATTTTACCATTTTGCTTGGGGTGTAAGATGTTGAAAAATTGGATTGGTACTTCTTTTTGTTTTTATAGAGGATATGTGGTGGAAAATCTTACTTGAACTAGTTGTAGGGTTCAAGCAACTGTTGATATCTTAGAATTTTTGAGCGAAGAAATAATCCATGTTGTCATCACCTTTGAAGGTTACCTTGGTAGTGTGTTGGTGGTACACCTTGTTGTTGGGATGAATTGTTTTGAAGGTTACCCTGATAGTGCGTTGGTGGGATACCTTGTTGATGGGTCAAATTGTTTCAAAGGTTACCTTGATAGTGCATTGGTGATATACCTTGTTGTTGGTGGATTTTTACCCTCTTTCCTGGGGTGTAAGATGTTGAAAACTTGGATTGATACCTCACTTTGTTTTTCTAGAGGATATGTTGAAGAAAAGCTTACTTGAACTAGTTGTGGGGTTCAAGCAAATTTCGATATCTTAGAATTTTCAAGTGAAGGAATAATCCCTGTTATCATCATCTTTGAAGGTTACCTTGGTAGTGCGTTGGTGGTACAACTTGTTGTTAGGACAAATTGTTTTGAAGGTTACCCTAATAGTGTGTTGGTGGGATACCTTGTTGATGGGTCAAATTGTTTCAAAGGTTACCTTGATAGTGTATTGGTGATATACCTTATTGTTGGTGGATTTTTACCCTCTTTCTTGGGGTGTAAGATGTTAAAAACTTGGATTGATACCTCACTTTGTTTTTCTAGAGGATATGCTACAGAAAAGCTTACTTGAACTAGCTATGGGGTTCAAGCAACTGTTGATATCTTAGAATTTTCAAGCGAAGGAATAATCCCTGTTATTGTCATCTTTGAAGGTTACCTTGGTAGTTTGTTAGTGGTACACCTTCTTGTTGGGACAAATTATTTTGAAGGTTATCCTGATAGTGCATTGGTGGGATACCTTGTTGATGGGTCAAATGCCTAGATCATAATGTGAGCTATAAGACATAGATCAAGATTTATTCTGAAGCAACATGCAAGCATTGTGCCTCCAATGTCTAGCAATATAGATGATGGATTATCTTGTGATAGGATAATGTGTTTGGCTAGAGTATGCCCTTTGGACAATGCCTCATGGATCAAATAATGCTGGATAGGATAGGATAAATGATAATGAACCATGTCAAGATGTTTTCCATAAGCAAGTGTAAAATGTATATCAAACTTTTGTCAAGATCAAGATAAGTTGGATTTGGAAACAATGGCTTGGGTTCGTTATGGATAAGATGAGATTCTTCCACCTGAAATGGCACATGTAGATGCTCAATTTTTACACATGATGCCTATTTTCCAGGTTTTCATCATGGTAATTGTCCAAAGCACCACCATAGTGGTTTTTACTAGAGGACGATTTTCCTTGATTTTTTTATTGATTTTTGATGTCACACAAGACGCCTATTTACCAGGTTTTCATTGTGGTGACACTTTTTTCTCTCATGCTGGACCACCTGGTGGTGCTGATCTAGACATTGTTGGTGCTGATATGGTCATTGTTGCTGTCATGACACGCCAACAATATCCTTCTTGGAGGAGTTGTTTTTCTAGGATACGAGCGCTTGAATGTAACCCCTGATAATTCTTATCTTCCTTGTTGATACTGGAGTTAACCTTACCTTGATGTGCACATTACAATAGAGTGCCCTTAGAGTCTTTATGATAAAGAGTTGCTGCCAGCACATGGTTAATGTGAGATTTGGATATCATGGATGGTAAAATGCATTGAGGGATATGATATTTAGATGGATTGGTCGACAGTTTGGAACCTTTGACTCTCCAAACTTGGGATGATGAGCAATGATGGGTGGATATGGAGATTCAATCAAAACCAACATCTTGATATACTTTGTAAGTCACTCTTGAAGCTTTCTTTTGCATTGCTGGACATATTTGGTGTATGAACTTCCCTTTTTTATTTTTCTCCATAGTTTCTTTGACTAATGGAGTTTGATAAGGATTATTTTCTTGCATTTTCTTTTTTATCCATTTGAATTTTTCTTGTCCATTTTGGCTTGCTGATTCTTTGGCTTCAATGACTTGTTCCTTTCTTTGATATAGCTTTTTATTTTGTTGTTGGTCCCAATCAAAGGATGGAAATATATGTGGATGATGATTCATGACTTGGCTAGTTGTAGCGTTGGTATCAATTTCATCATAAGGACTCTTCTTTCTCTCTATGTTGATGCTTGCATTAGATAAAGTTTCCCCCAGAATTATGGAGGTATCCTTGATGTGTTTAGCTCACTTAGTTGTTGAATAATCAAGGCCTTGATGCTTAGGATTGCCCATAATCTGCACTAGTTCTATGATACCATGTTCATGTAGGTCTAATCCTTTATCTTGATACTGAATCTATCGAGAGAGTTTATTTGTAATGGGATATGTCTCACCTTAGAAACAAGGTGATAATATTTCTTTGCTCTATTGTGGATCTTCAAATGTTGTAGCTTCATCACTGATATGCTCTTTCAAATGTGGGATACCTTCCTGATTGATATCTTCGGTTTGATCTTGTAAAATATTAGATTTTACTGCTTCTTCAAGAGGTGTTTTTGGTTTACTATCCACACAAACATATTCCTTATGATTCATTTTTTATATGACTTCATAAGATGTTTCTGATTCACAACTTATATATAAGTCTTCTTTATGATCCATTTCTGATATGTCTCCATAGGATTTTTTGATTCACAACTTATATAAGTCTTCTTAATGATCCCTTTCTGATATGTCTCTAGCTTCTGCTATTTCTTGATCTTGTTCACAAATGTTAAGAGTAGGAGAATCTTGTTCTTTGGTAATGATTTCAAGAGTATGAGACTTTTTTCTTGGATGAAGATCATCTACATGTCCATTAGGAGTAAGCATCTCATGGGTAGATGTATGTGTGCTCGGTATATGAATTTGTTCGTCTTTAGGAAAACATGGGATGTCTTGGAAGATATCTGCCAAGTCATTATAGTATTTTGATGATAGGGATTCTTGATCTTGATTTTGTGTGGTATTATCTTTGACATGCTTTAGATCACATTCTTGACATGGATCAATTTCAAAGAAGGGTTTTCTTGTAAAGGATCTTTAGATTTCCTCAAAATGTGGACATATGGGTAATGACTCTTGGCTTAGATCTTCTGCATTAGGCATAAGTGTTGGATCAAGATTATCTTGATCATCAATAGGTACTACCATGAGTTTGGATGATGTCAATATATCTTGGACTGAATCATTGTTAGACTTGGGTGCTTGATTTTGATTGTGCTTGGGATTAAATTCTTGATGTATGTCCTCTTGCTCACTGGATGATGTAGAAACATTGTCAATGTGATCGGTGATAGATAAATCTTGATCATTGCTTTCAAATTTTGATTTTGAGACATTATCATTGTTGTCATTGGTAGATGGCCGTTGAACATCATTTTTAATAGCCATTTCTCCTTGATCAATGAGGTCTTGGATGAGGTTTTTGAGTGTAGCACATCTGTTCGTTGGGTGACCCTTGATTTTGTGGAATTCACACTGTTCATTTGGGTTATATCAAGGGAGTATAAAGCTTGGTTCACCATAAGTTGGACTATCATTGATTTTGATAAGTTCTTGTTGTATCAATTCGTGCATGATTACCTCTAAAGTTTCTCCCAAAGGGGTGAATTTCCTTCCTAGTTGGTAATATTTCCTTTGTAGATTTTCTTGATTGTTTTGCTCTTGATTTTGTAGAATTCCTTGATTCTATGTTTGAGGTAAATTTTGATATTGCACATGAGGTACATTTTGATATTGCATTTGAGATACACCT
This sequence comes from Sequoiadendron giganteum, assembly GCA_007115665.2. Lineage (NCBI taxonomy): Eukaryota > Viridiplantae > Streptophyta > Pinopsida > Cupressales > Cupressaceae > Sequoiadendron > Sequoiadendron giganteum. The sequence goes on from CM021108.1 coordinate 384,337,265, forward strand.
TGGTGTTGTGGAACTTCTTGATACTGTGGATATGGGAAGTGCTGTTGATGTGGATATTGAGGTGTTTGTGGAATGATGTCCATTTTTCGTGGACATGTAATGTTCCAAATTTGTACATGGCATTGGCGATACGTCAAATTTCATATTTGTTTAATTTCCTCAAGATCTCTTTCCATTTTATCTAGGGCGATTTGATGTTCTGGACTTATTCCTTGTTGGGGATTTTGAAACCCTTGATGTTGTTTCCCTATTTGATATTATGACCCTTGATAAGAATGATTTGGGTAATAGATCGACATGTTTTGGGGATGTTTTTGATATTCAATACCCTATCAAAAGGTCATTTGGTTTATATCCTTATGGGCCACTTCTGTCATTTGTGGTGTTTATTGGTGGGCTAATGGTGTAATTCTTGCTTACTTCCATTTTCTTCCTATGCTGTGATCTCGTGGTTGTCATAAACAACTTGGGTCTCCTATGGGAAAGTGGTGTACTCTCTAGTTGACTCAAATTCTAAAAACCTAATGTTGTCCTATAGATTATGTAAGATACTGGAACTATTGGAACATACTTGGATTCTGAAAATAGTAAAATAAATACAAGTTTGGATTGTTCGTGGAAGCCCATTTGTAAAAGTTATATACCAACCTAGTTCTAGTTTTGTGAAGTGCCCAAAGGTGTTTCTCAAGAGCTTTTGAACTTAGATGCATGAGTTTGAAATGATGATATGTGGTCTTTATCTTGGGGATCTTGACCTTACGTGAGATCATGAAGGGGATAATTATTGCCACGTGGGTGGTGGTAATATGGGTCTCTCTATTGCTATGTCATATTTTTCTTCCTCTTCGTCTAGGACAATTGATGCGGTGAGAAAATGGCAGGGTGCTTCGTTCTTCTAAACAATGAAGGTTCTTAAGCTGCTTATGATGTTAGTTGTTCACCTTCGATATATGTGAGACTAGGTTGAGGGATTGGTGCTAAAAGGTTTGGTTGTTGAATTGGGCAGTTGGTCACCAAATGGTAATAAAGTTTGGTGGTGTTTATGGGATGGTTGCTGTGAAGCTCAAGACCCTAGGTTTGAGTGCTATTTTGGATGACACTACTTCTTGGAAATCAAAATGTTGAAGAACTAAAGTCTATATTCCACTTCCTTGTCTAGAGGATATGTTGTGGGAAAGCTCATTTGTATTATCTATGAGTCCCAAGTAACTGTTGATATCATGGACGTCTGAGTGGAGGAATGACCTTAATTATTTTTTTTTATTTTGATTTCAAATAGGTAGGATGGAAATAATGGACATGGGACTATCTGACCTTCTATCTTTCCAATTGTTTTGGTTCAAACAATGATCTTGTGAACAATTATTTCTCAACTTTTTCTCCATGTTTTGAAGTATGGAAAGTGATAAGACACCACTTGGACTGACTCAACAAGCATGGAATTATGTGACCTTCATGTCTATAACTTAGGTTGTGAAATCACAACACCTAAGCCATAGTTCTCATATGTTTACTTTGATTAATGTATCCTTAAATCAAATCCAGAATGTTTAGAAACCTTTAAGGAAAGATCCTTTCAAAGGGGTGCAAACATAAGGCTTCTCTCACAAGTGTGCACTAAATCAAAGGTTTTATGGTTTAACCATCTCATTCAGTGTTTGTTTTGCATGTGTTATTTTTCTTTAAATCACATAATTTGATGTCAAATTATTTTGAAAGTAATGGGCCACGTTTAACATAAAATAACAATTACAACCCTAGGGGATAGACACCATTCTCTTAGGTAGGCTTGCCTCATGCTCCGAAGAGATGATTTTACATGCAACTTATGGCACGGGCTTGTAGTCGGACATGGCAAGTAACTTCTTGAAAGTAAATTTGATGCACCACTTTCAGAGAATGTTTTTGGATAATAGGGTGACTTCTAAAACAATTTGGTTCTTAGTGATAACTGTGAACACATAAATCTGACACTCACCCACTGGCCACTTAAGGCTCTTTAACCATTCCCATTCCACTTAAGGTATGGGATTAGGTGCAGTCTATTGTCAGCACGACTTGAAGCTACTTTCTTACGAGTTCACAACCTTTAATATAGCCCATGAGTAAACATTCTTCGAGACCTTGCAATGAGTTCTCTGGCACAGGATGTATCTCAAGGAAAGCCCCCTCTTTAAGGTAAACTTTAAAAGTAAAGTGCAATGCTCAAAAATGTTCTTTCGCTCACCCAAGATCACCAAAATTTGTGAGGGGAGAAGATAAAACACTTTAGCTTTGCCAATCAATGAATGCACAGTGAACAATCCATAACAATTTGATTCATTTTAAACACCTCGAGTGATGTTATCCCCAAAAATTTGTGAGTAAACAAAACAAAGTTCTTTTTAACTTGTACCCATATGAAATGTTCAAGACATCAAGCAATTAAGATAGCAATGGTGAAATATCATAAAAAAAAATTTGTTCATTTTTATGAGCTCCAATAGAGGTGCTTCTAAGAAAGGCAGTCCTTGTCCTATCTTGGTCAACAAATGAAATACGTGTGTGTGTCAAAAAAATGAAAAATTATTTCCCTCTTTTTATGCACCAAAATTAAAGGTTCCTACTTATGAAAACGTTAAATGTGTTCATTTTTAGAGCCCAAAACTGAAGTGTTTTTATTCTTTTTACGAGCACCAAATGAAAGTCCCTAAGTTAAAAAGCTTAAAATTTGTTCATTTTATCAACACCAAAATCAAGTGTGAGTTTGTTGTTGTTCATTTTTAGAGCACTAAAATGAAAATTCCTAAGTTAAAAAAGCTTTAAATTTGTTCTTTTTAACAACACCAAAATCAAAGTGCAAGTTTGTTGTTCACTTTTAGAGCACTAAAATGAAAATTCCTAAGTTAATTAAAAGTAATTTCAACAATTGGGACCGATCGTCTTCCCTACAATAAACATGTTAGAGTTGTTGTAATCTTGCATCAAATCTGTCAATTCCTGCTTACACATCCAAAAACAAACACATGTTAGTGAAAAAAACTATCACAAGAGTGTAGGATTGGTGCATTTGTCCATCAGAACAACTGCTCAGAACAAAAAAATACAAATGCACAAGTTTCAAACAACTGCACGGTTGTAGAAACAAGTGCTAAAAAATCCTATCAGACAAATGCTAACTTAAGAAATTAAAAATGCACCAATTTCTGACAAATGCGCCATTCACATGACAAATGTACAATTCTTCTGACAAATGCGCCATTCCCATGACAAATGTGTAGTTCTTCTGACAAATGCGCCATTCTTCTGATAAAATGCATAGTTTTATTGACAGGCAAATGCTTAGATTTCTGGACAAATGCTCAAGTCTTTTGGACAAGTGCGTGAAAACTTTGACATAAGCATTTTCAAGACCTGCAACTTCAAAAATGACTCAAACAAATGTTAGAGGAGGGGACAAGGATCCCACCAGGCATGCCAGAATGTGAGGGAGAAGAAGGATACTAGATTAATGATCCAAGAGGTACATTAGAGCAATCTGACGAAGAAATCTAATCTATAGGCAAAAAGCTTAAATCTAAAGTCTAGAAAATCCTACACATACGAAATTGAAACTATTCTATTGCAAGCATGATAATGAACTGACTGATTACCAAATGAGAACAAAAGATAGCTTTTACCATCCCATAGCGGAGTGTATTCACTTGATGTGGGATTTTTCTTATCACAACGAAGCCTCCAAAGTTTGTGTGCAAAGTGTGGATGAATGCTTGTTATGTTTGGTTGATCAAAGATAATGGATGAATCTCTCTCAAGGATGATCTTGACAACACTTCGTTGCTCAATATATGTTGATTCTCCGATCCTTATTTGTGAGGAAAGGGGTTTGTTATATAAAAAATGAGATTTGAAATGGATGATCAAGATCATTTTGAAGAATATGCAGATCAATGATCAGAGTGTGTTGAGAGGATTTAGACATGAGATAATTGTGCAAAGTGGATTGCACAACTTGTGTGATTGAGAAATAGATTGGCTAGTCAAGGATGTGATTGACCAGTCAAGTTTTTGATGGGTTAGTTAGGAATGTGATGTTTTAGTTAACAAATTAGATTGCTTAGTCAACAATTGTAATTTTTTCAATCAACAATTGGGTAAAGAATATGAATTAATTGATTTAATTAATTAATTCCTTTTTGGAGTTTGAATGTGCAAATCAAGTTTAACTTTTGCAAATAAATTTGTATTAGTTTTGATTTGATTTTTGATAATTGATTTGAATAGTATGATTTAATTATTCAAATTTTGGAGGGAAATGTTGTAATTAAATTATTATTTAATAATTTAATCCACTTAGGGGAATAAGATGTTTTAGCGACATAATTAAATAAGTGGCGTTATTTAATCAATTAGGACAAAATAAAGCGGGATAAAGACTTATTAAATAAATGAGATTTATTTAATTGGTCAAAATTATGAAACGTGAATTAATCAAATAATGTTGTTTTATTTATTATAGATGAATTAGGATTTTTGGGACTTTATTAAATAAATGAAATTTATTAAATCTGTTTGAAATGATGAAAAATTGAATTAATTAAATAATGTTGTATTATTCAATTAATAGAGGAATTTAGGTTTTTGATGTCGTTTTGATGTGATACGATGTGGTGTGATGTGGGAATGTTGTGGTATGATTTCAAGCATTTTGGGATGATTACAAGATGATGCAAGACAATCTAAGACATTACGAGATTATTCTAAACTGTTTCAAGGTGATTCCGAGATGATTCAAGACATTATGAGATGATTTTGAGTTATTATGAGGTATTACGGGATGATTCTGAGTCATTCTGAAGTGTTACATGATGATTTTGATTCATTCTAAAGTATTACGGGATGATTCTGAGTCATTCTAAAGTGTTATAGGATGATTTCGAGTCATTTCAAAGTGTTACAAGATGATTTTGAGTCATTCCTAAGTGTTATAAGATGATTATGAGTCATTTTGAAGTGTTACGAGATGATTTAAAGTTATTCCAAAGTGTTACGAGATGATTCTGAGTCATTCCAAAGTGTTACGAGATGATTCTGAGTCATTCCAAAGAGTTACAAGATGATTTTGAGTCATTCTGAGATTTTACAGGATGATTCCAAGTCATTCCAAAGTGTTACGGGATGATTCCGAGTTATTTTGAAGCATTACAAGATAATTCAAGTCATTTCGAGATGTTACAAGATGTTTCTAAGTCATTCCGAGATTATCAGAGATGATGTTCCATATCGTTTGACGTTGTTTGAGGCTATTCGATGTTGTTTAGTGTTGTTTGATGCCATTCAGTGTTGTTTGATTCCCTTCAATGTTTTTTGATTCCCTTCAATGTTGTTTGATGTCGTTCAATGCTGTTTGATGTCGTTCGAGGTTGTGTGATAGGTGTCAAGTCAATTTTACATGTCTACAATAGGATATGGATTTTATTATTAATCTCAAAGATGACCAATTGTTATAGTTTATCCAATCCCGATCCTTATTGCTCAAAGGCATGCAACCTTTTCTCTAACTCTCAAATTTTGTTGTCTAATACTTCCTCCTTTTGCTGGTATCTCTTAAGTTGTTCTTCTAATTCTTTGATTCTTTGTAGGGATTCCTATAATTATTTTCTGTCATCCTTCCCTTTGAAAAATAATTCTTCTTCTTTATCCAAAAATATATCTTCCTCAACCTCATCAAATGAAACAAACCCTTCTTCAGAAACAAGGCTACTTTGAGGTCTTTTCTTCTGTCTGGCCATAAATAAGTCCTCTGAATCAGATTTTTGTACTGCTACTCAAATATAGAGGTTGCAATGTTTTTGATTGCTTATCACCAGTAGGCACATTTTCTTCTTCAAAATTAATCTCAGTTTCAACCACAACAATTCTTTCCTTTTGATTTTTAGCCTTCCCCTTTGTAGGGCCTTTCCTTCTAAGGCGGTGTGATCACATTCTTAGTTGTGTTGGCCTATTTTGCTTCTTTTTGGGTGGAAAAGTAGAGGCCACACTTTTCATTTTATTAGGCTTGGAAGGGCTCTTGGTGGATGTAGGGGTTTCTAGTTCCTCTTCTACTATGGTTTTTTCCCAAAAAGCTATAGGTTGTGTTTCCTGCACTTCTTTCTCTACATACTCCCCAATACTATGGGTAGGTGAGACAATAGGTGAAATAGAGGGTATATTTCCCTCTTCTATGACCATAGAAGGCTCATTCATCTCCTATTATTTATTCAATTCTTATACCTTTGGCCTCATGACAACATCATTGATATTGTTGCAAACCAAAAAGTCTTCCCAAGATACATTGGGAAATTGGGTTCTAAGACTTCACCTAACTAATAAGGCAACCAAGCAAAAATGTGACAATGTAGATTGGTTGCTTTTCTACTTATACTCGGTAGACATTAGTTTCAATATATTGTATAAAAATTTAGGGACATTCACAAGCCTCTAATGGTGTAGGCGACGAAGGAGTTTAAAATGTATAGTACATATAAGAGGGATTGCCTACCATCGTAGGTTAAATATTTGACTATGTAGGAAGCAAAAAAATCACATAACTAGGGTAAAGGAAGTCTTTTTTTACCTCGAGCTTAAGATTCTAAATTCTCCCCTAGCATTATAAAATCATTCCTTGCTGTAATTACATATGCTTTGGATATGAATTTCTCTTGTTCTTGGAAACCCTGAAACCTTTGCTACTACTGTTGTTGGTGTTTCCAGCTGATTGTCTAGGTTTATCTAAAGATTAGCTAGGTCCTATGTTGATATGTGGAGCCAAATCAGACTTGGTATTTAAATTTTGACCAATTTACCTGACATGTTCCCCCCGCCCCCCCCCAAATCAATCAATGGGGGAATGCAAGGGGGTGGATTTAAATTTTATAAAGGAATTTCACTACAGATTTGAATTTGAAATTGAGTTAAAACGATTTATAACATTTCCCCAAAAATTGAATAGTTTTTTGCTACACATTTAAATTCAACAATCACGAGTTGTGAATGCTAGTAGCCAGTGCGTGCAAGGGAAATCAATAGTTGCATGGTGTTTGATTTTGTTGCTATAGGGTGGGTGAAGTGTGTGAAAAAGTTGCAGGTCATAGATTGTGACAAGTAATGAAAATGCAGGTATTGTATTGGGTACACATAGCACTGTGTGTGTAAAACATAGCAATAGAAATCCTATGAAATGATTGCTACAAGTTACAGTTATATTGTTGTAGGTTATTGTAATGTTCATTTGCTGGAAGTTTAATTAATAAAAGGATTGTTGTTGGTGGACGTAGCCCAAGCATAGGGTAAACCACATTCAAAATCTCTTATTGTCTCTCATTGTTTTTTGTGTATTTATTTCATTGCTTTTTATTTTGCTATGCATTTAATTAAATCTGCATATAACTATTTTGATCCCTCCATTTCTTACTTGGAATTCCAACCATCTTATGATTGAGAACCCTAGATTAGTGGTCAACGAATAGGAGATAAATTTTATACTTATTCTCCTCTACACTTTAGGCTCCGCAAAACCAAGGTGGGTACCCCTATACACAACATCATTTGAGATTCAACAATACTTATAATGTTGTTAAAAAGATAATAGCTTCACGCTGATATTCTAGAGGATGATCCTGATTGGCTAAATCATCTTCAAAACCCTCTATTAGCTTTGTATTTTTTGATAGTGTGGATTGAGCATGAAATAGAAAATTACAATAAAAGTAAACTCCAATTGTTTATGTTTGATTATGCTTAGTTTTGAACCTTTTTCAATCAATTTGGCTAGTGCCTAATCCATTACAAAGTAAAAATATGAAATAAAATTATCCCAAAATGAACTAACTCTATGGCTTCTTATAACCTCATTTCATTACAATGAGAAACCAACAAAAGAGACAATATTATTACTCTACTCACAAATCCTTATTGTAACAACACGATCTTTAATGACTCAATGGAAAGTAATTTTAATCTATTTCTTGAATAGAAGCCAACAAATAAACATTCATAACAACAAGTGTGGAATGAGAACCATGAATAATCCTTGATTATTGAGATTCAAAATAATTTATATTATAATATAGAGACAATAATAGATTGAAATACAGTTTGAAGAAATAACAATGTTTGAGTTGTTTATTGCTATTAAAAGAAAAATTACATCATCCATTTTCTGAAACTTCAAAAGACTTTAACTATATTAAGCCTAATTCTATACAGAGACTACAAAGACTAAGGACTCAATTACCTTAAAACGAGGCTTGGAAATCCATTTTATAGAGACAAGGGAAGCAACAAATAAAAATCCTCATTCACCGCTTAAGTCACAAAAAGATAAAATCTTAAGCAGTGACACTATACAAAAGGAAAACACATTTATACACTATAGAGAGGCCACTAAAAAAGTAGTTGGAGGCCTTTGGGGGTAGTTATTCTGATGTGTGGACCTAATTTATTCAAGATTGTTCTTTGCAAGTGATAGGACATTTCTGGAATTCCATTTCGGACATGCCCATGCAACAGTTATGTGTGATTGATGAAGGATAGAAACACAACTCAAATTGTTGAAATTCCACTCCCCCATATTTATTATACTTTTTTGATCTATCCTTAGTATAATACCAACTAATTTGAAAGTGCTTTAACCTTACCATACTTATAAAAAATGTACAATTACTAATCCTATTTGGCACAAAAACTTTGACAAGTTACCCCCAAAGTGTTGTCAGCAAAATGAGATACTTTCCTGATTGGTTCCACTTGTGTTGTTTTGACCTTGAAAGACAAAAAAAATCAAAACTATAGGGATGTCTAAGAACTATTGGATACTCTAAATGTCATGTCATCATGTGAGCTAGGAATTTTAATTAATTTTGATGTCAAGATAGACACTTAAGTACTTGTTAACTTGTTATATTTTTCATCCCATTCTACAAATTCTCTTTTTGATGGCCATTAGAATCCAATTATTTGATGTACGTTATACATATGGTGTAGATATTTTGCATCTAATATGGTACTAGTTTCCTTACAAAAATCCTATAGAGAATGTTGTGTATCAACTAACTTATCTACTGATGTGTTAAGTAGATTAGTGTCAACTATGTTGCGATCAAATATGAAGAGTGTGAGAATAGGAGCCAATTATTAGAAGCCTAATTTTCATTCGTCATATGTTTTCAGCTCTCCACTCTCATTCACAATGCTAGGCATACTTTTTATTTCAATATTTTCAAAAAATCTAAGCCTAGTATTTATGCGTAGTGCCACCTTAGCCATATATGCCTTTATTTATCCCACTAATTTTTCTATATTCCAATTGGGAAAAATGTTTCTAGGTTCAATATTTTCAAACCTTCTCTCTCAAAAAGTGATACCTAGTTGATATATGCTTTGTCCTTGAATGCATCACTAGATTATTTGAAATTTTAATTGCACTTGTATTATCACATAAGATAGGTATATGCTCATCATATACAACTCTGATATCCTTCAATGTCTGTCTCATCCACAAAACTTGTGTACATCATGATGTTGTTGTGATATCCTTAACCTCTGTAGTGGATAAGGAAATTGAATCTTGCTTCTTACTCAACCATGATGCCAATCTACGTCCAATAAATAATGCACCACCACTTTTACTTTTCCTCTCATCAACACAACCAACCTAATCTGCATCTATGTAAGCATTTAATGTGAAATCAGTATCCTTAGGATACCATAATCCATAATCTTGAGTGCCTTTTAAGTATCTAAATATCCTTTTCTCTATTGAAACATGTGTTTCTTTAAGATCTTCTTGAAATATAGCCATAAGAAAAACTACATGCATGATATCCAGTCTAGTAGTAGTTAGATATAGCATTCCACCAATCATAGATCTATACTTTCTCTGATCAGCCTTAGGTGAATCATCATCTTTCCTTAGTTTACAACCACTCACCATAGGAGTGCATATCGGTTTGGAGTCATCCATTCCAAAACTCTTCAACATCTCTTTGACATACTTAGATTGTGAAATGAAAATACCTTTTATCTGTTTGATTAATTTATAACCCAAAGAAGAAATTCATCTCCCCAAACATTGAAATTTCAAAATCTTGCATCTCTTCAATGAATTTCTTATACAACTTTATTTCCTCAAAAGATAATATCATCAACATACACAATCACTATCAAGATCTTGTCTTCCTTAATTTTAAAGTAAAGATTACTATCTACAATGCCTTTACTAAATCCTTGCTGTATTAAATATCTGTCTAACCTTGCATACCAAGCTCTGGGAACTTGCTTCAATCCATATAGTGCCTTCTTCAATTTACATACCATATCCAGTTGATCTGATAATTGAAATCCTTTCGGTTGTTCCATGTAAACCTCTTCTTCCAATTCACCATTCAAAAAGGTAGACTTCACATTCATCTAATAAAATTTAAAGTCCTTGTATGCTGCAAATGCCAAAAACATTCTGATAGCTTCCATCGTAGCCACAGGAGAAAATGTCTCCTCAAATTCTATTCCTCTACTTGTGAGTAATCCTTACACAAGTCTTTCTTTATTTCTTACCAATTCTCCATTCTCATTCAATTTTTTTTTGAATACCCACTTAGTTCCAATTACGTTCTTGTTTGCCGATCTAGGAACCCATTCCAAAGTCTGATTTTTCCCAATTTGCATAAATTCTTCTTTCATCACCTTCATCCAATGTTCATCTTTGCATGCCTCACTTACTGTTTTAGGTTCCACCTTAGAAATTAAGCACAAATTCAATAGCTTTGCTTCTTTTCAATACTCCCTTTCTCTTGTCTCCAATGATCTATTCTTCTGAATGATTCTTTTGCACATAATTAGGGGTTTTAGGGGTCTTCTCCGAAGCTTATTCCTCTTCATTTTGCACTTCTTTTTCATCATTTTTTTCTTCTTCCACTTCTCTAGAATCAAGTTCATCTGACACATATCCATCCACTGCAATTGAATTGTACATATTTTCATCAACCTTCACATTTGCACTTTCAACAATATTTCTTAACCTTTTGTTATTAAGTTTGTAAGCTTTGCTTCTAGTAGAATATGCAAGGAAGATACCTTCATCAGAACTTTCATCAAACTTTCCTAAGTTTTCTTCTTCTCTTTTTATATAACATTTGCTTCCAAACACTCTAAAGTACTTCACAATAGGAATTCTTCCATACCATAACTCATAAGGATTCTTTGTGCTATTAGCTTTGAGTATGTAAACAATAGTATGAATTGATTCTCTCTTGTAGACTTATGGTAGATTTTCCTCTTTCATCATAGTCCTAGTAGCTTCTTGAATCATCCTATTTTTCCTTTCACCAACTCCATTCCGCTGAGGAGTTCTAGGGGCAGACAAATGCATCTTTATTCCATGAACTTCATAAAACATGTTAAACTCATTGGAGGTGAATTCACCACCTCTGTTAGACCTCAAACATTTTATTTTCAGATCAATTCCATTCTCAACCATAACTTTAAATGCCTTGAATTTATCTAATGCATCAATTTTTTCTCTAAGAAAAGTAACCCATGTCATTCTAGAGTAATCATCAATCAAAAGCATAAAATACTTGTCATCTTGTAGAATTCTCACCCTTGTAAGACCAAAAATATCTATATGAATTAATTCCATAGTCTGGTAGCAAATTGTTCCTTTCCTTTGAAACTACTCCTTCCTTGCTTTCCAAACTGACAATCCTTGCAGACAACATTGATAGGCTTTGTGATTCTTGGTAGGTCTCTCATTGCATGAACTAAACTAATTCTCACCAAATTATCAAAATTTAAATGACACATCATTTGGTTCCATAACCAACTGTCACTAATATGTGACATAAAGAAATGACCATCAACACCCTTAAGTTGATAGATGTTTCCATCTGTTCTCTTACCAACAACAATCATAGTTTTGGGCCCTTTTCTGATTTCACATGTTTCATCCTTAAACACAAGACTATATCCTTTGCTACACATTTTTCCAACACTCAAAAGGTTATGCCTTAAACCCTTAACATAGTAAACATTTTCAATATTATGCTTGCCACAAAACTGATTGAATTTGTTCCACAAATCTTAGCTCCTAAATCATCTCCAAATTTAAGTAGTCCTCCATCATATTTTTCAAGTTTAACAAACTTTATTTTGTCTCTAGTCATGTGATTAGAGCAACCATTGTCAACAACCCAGTAATTCTTATCTTCTTTAACATGAAAGGCCGATACCAAAGTACCTTCAACCTTCTCCTTCTTCTCTGAAATACTTTACTTTACAAAAATTTTAGAGTTAGAAGAACTACATTCATCTTTTATAGCCAAGAACAAGCATTCCTTGTCATCAAAATCTCCATAATCAAATTCATCATCAGAAATACCAAAATCTTATCTAACATAGTAATCTCTTTTAATCATTTTCCCTTTATTCTCCTTACTCATATTGTTTATAGTTCTTTTTGGACATCTTGAAGCATAATGACCTATATCACCACAACTAAAAAAATTGAAAGGTAGTTTACCTTTGTAATTATCGGTGCCCTTTTTCATCTTTCTCACAAAGTTAGCTTCCACATCACAAGACATTCCTTATTTGAATCTTCAACCTTTTTTTACACTCCAACCTTGAAAGTAGTCTCTACATTTATACCATTTTCAAGCCCTTTTCTCATTTCAAAAGAAGTTAGTGTACTGATCATCCGATCTCTAGAATAAGTCTTAAGATTTGTAATTTCCTCAATAACATATACCTTTTCACTATAAGAATCAAGAAGATATTTGAGAACTTTCTTTACCACTTTAGATCCTTTGAATTGTGGACCAAGACCTCTCATTGTGCTCACCAACTCATCAACTTTGTGCATGTAGATTTTGATTTTTTCATCTTTAGACATGCAGGGTCTTAAATTGTGCCTTCGAATTCTATATCTTTGCTTGTTTGACTTTTTCATCTCCTTTATAAATGCTTTCTAGCTTATCCCAAACCTCTTTGAGTCTTCAAACTCATAAATTTTACTAATTTGGTATTTGAAAGACTATTCATAATAATAAATCTTGCCTTAGCATTGATATCATGCACCTTGATCTTTGCACTTGTGCTTGGACCATTTGCAGATGGAGCATATTGATTATTTACTACCATTTCAATTTCATATCCATGAGCTGTTAGATATCCTTTCATCTTAGACTTCCAAAATGCATAATCTGTGCCATCAAATCTAGGGCATTCCAAAGAAACCTTATTCATCATCCTAGATCTACCTCAAGCGATTAAGCTCTTTTCCAAGGAACCTTTCTCTGATACCAATTGTTGAATGAACAAGAAAACTAAGAGGGGGGGTAAATCAATTGTATCTAATTAAAACATCAAAACCCTCAATAATAATTAGATCCAAATACATTCATTAAACCCTTACTCGGTTATAATGTTTAAGAATGAAAAGAAAATAACAGAGAACTAAAATAACAACACCAAACACAAGAAAACACCAAATTTATGTGGAAAACCCAATGAGGGAAAACCACAATGAGGATTAGCTCACAATATAAGTAATTGTAAAACCGATGCAAAAGAGCTCACTACTAGAATATGAACCACTGTCCAAAAGGCTCACTACCACAAAAAGAACAAGAATATGGAAGAGAATAGTTACACAAAGAACACTTTCTCAATGTAATAAGGAATCCACCACAAATGCTCCAACACTTTCACAGTTTTGCATGAAATATTTTGGACACCTTCGGCTCACTGCTTTTAAGAATCCAAACACTTGAAGTTCACACTTATTTTCTCAAATTCACATCACACACATCACTTGCATCGATCTCGTATCTATCTTTCTTATCTCTTGATTCTTCCTTTCATCTCACAAAAAATCTACTCTTATTTATATAAATCTTAACCTTAAACACCTTCTCCAAGGTCGACAACTATCTGTGATATTTACAAATTCAAATTAGGTTGGCACCTAAACATTCCCACATTTGATAGGAATGAAAGGGGACTAAAAAAACACTTAATTGAGACCCAAAATTAAATCTCACATGCCACACTACACTTCCATTAATACTTGAACATCTTCAAATGTAGTGTAGACAACAGGTCAGTCGTTACCCATGAAAACACATTAAACATTAAGTACACACTTTTGAAGCTTCCAATACACCTAACCAAAAATACTCTTGAAAAAAGTAAGAGAACAACACCATTAACTCTCCTTCAAAGCCACGAGTCCTGGAAAGAAACTGCAAAGAAATGTGGAGCAAATACATTTCTCCTTGACACCTCTATACAATATTGCAAAACCAGTTCACATACTGGTGAACAAAAATTCCTCTCACCAATGATCAAGAACCCAAAATTTTGAATATAGAAACCTCTAACAACCTCAAACAACATATCAAATTTTCACATGCTTAACATCAACACAGAAGAACCACAGAGCAGAATCTAGAGCACATTTTGAACACTTTCACAATACTATTTTCTTTGTTTATCAAATTTTCTCAAAAGAACTTGGAAACCAAGTACCAAAGATATCATCTCATCTCAGTACACACATTCCAACTCATCTTTAGACACCATGATAAAAGGATAGCTCCATGTAATCACAATACTTCCTCAATATCTCAACTACACATGCACAACCTGCAACAACCTATTTTCCTATTTTTCCAATTTTCTCAATATCCTCGATATCTTCATCATGCAAAAACTTCCTTAACACACAATTGACATCAATGACAAAACCAGTCAGTAGAATTCCTGCTGACATTAATGAGAACACCTTCATACTTGCAACAACTCTAGCATAACAATATTTTAGGTTTGTATAGGCAATATGGGATTCCTCAAATATCCCCAAAATTTTCTTCACCCTATACCAAAAAATATTTTCTACAACATGGTTGATCTCCTCATGATGGGGGCTCTAAGAATTATTTACCTACTCTTTTAGCTCCTTGAACTTCTCAACAAGTTTTTGATTCTCTTTCATAAAATTCTCTGCAATTATTGATGATGAAGAACTTGTTTCCTATGTGTCAGTTGGAGGAGGTGTTACCTAAGTCTTGCATTTTTAATTTATTGTACTCAACAATAAGTTTCACATGATCTTTTAACAATTTATCATACTCATCCTACAAATTTCTAGTTGTTGCTTCACTAAATTTAGTAGTGTGAACCACTAATGAAGTAGCCTTGGGAGAAATAGTGTATGAAAATCTCTTTATTATTAATCATCCCCTCATATCTTGTACTACCTCTACAACCTAAGGCTTATTGGTGTTTGGAGCAAGGGCTCATATTGCTAGGCTTTCACATTTAGGGTTGAACCTAGACCCTGAAAGTGCCAACTCTGCTTTCTCCTTTGAAGATAATATCTCTTCATCCTACCTCCATATAGTATCAAGATTTATTGTTGATGCAATATCCCACTCAAGGAGCAATAACAACTCACTCTCCCTTACCAACCACCTACCCTCTTCAGGGGTAATATTCTCGACATCGAAATTGATTTCACTCAGAACCTTCTTAGTGACCTCCTCATATTTAGATGGATGTACACCTGCCTTTGTCTTATTTAGTTTCTCATGAAAATCCTCCCTCTTGTACCTAATGATAAAGTCCTTGAACTCCTTTATTTTAATAAATGCATCATCGAAGATGAATTGTGTGCATGCCATGGCCCTTATATTATTGGGTTCATCTCTTCCCATTTTTATATTTATGCCCAATCTACTTTGGGGAATCTTGACAACATTTGCACTGGGAGGAGAAGGCATTGCTTGATTTAATTCTTTTTTAGTTACTATAATTTCTTCCTCCTCATCTGGGTCAAGAGGATAATCAACCAAGGATGGTTGATCAACTATTCTCTTCTTATATGGTTGTTCCCTTGAATGGGAATATGAAATGGGTGTTTTTGGAGGAGAAGGTGGGGATGTATAAAACTCCTCTTGGGATGTAGGTTCCCTTATTATTGGTCCTTTAGGCTATAAGGAAGCTAAGGTAGCAGAAAAAATTCATACACTAATCTTGAGAGGAGGATAACACAAAACTTTATAGATCTTTTAAACAATTACATAAACTTAAACAAAAATAAACATAAATATCATGCATACCACAACATAATGATTTACGCGAGGAAAACCCTTTTGGGAGGAAAAATCTACACTCCAAAAGCCACTTGATATATTATTCAGATATCATGAAGATTACAATATACTTGTAGAGCAAGCATCTCATAGGAGTATCACCAAAAAAAGGTCTAGACGCAACACAACCACTATCAGACTCTCATAATACAACACCCTCATAAAATAGGGTTGCCTTCTAGGGAAAGTCAAGCCAACAAAATATTGAGTGACATATATGAGACCCAATGATGAATGGTTGAAATTTACAATAATAAAATATACATAAAATTACTCATCAATAGTAAACCTTATGTAATTGCAAGATTAGGACACATTTTACCAACAAATCTCCCACTTATTGAATACCTTGCAAGAGAAATGAGAGGGTGTATAAACATCATCTCTTAATTGCTAGGGGTCGAAAGACCCATAGCCTCCGAACACCATCTGAACTTATCTGTGCTCATAGGCTTAGTTAAAGAATCAACAAAATTTATCAAAGCCTTTGAAAACCATCTAAACTTCTCTATGCTCACATGCTTAGTTAAAGAATCAACAAAATTTATCAAAGTCTCTACCTTAACCAAATTCACCCTACCATCTTTGATCATATCTATAATAAAATAATATTGTACAATAATGTGTTTGGTCTTGACATGAAATGTCAGGTTCCTAGCTAGACATCATACTTTAACTGTCACAATAAATTGTCATTGCACCTTATTTTATTCCAATATCTGAACACAGTCTCTTAAGATAAATGGATTATTTACAAGCATGAGTAGCTACTATATGGTCAACATCAGTAATGGACAAATCAACATCCTATCACTTACTCATCCAACTAACTGCACACCAAATAAAGTAAACACATAAGCATTGGTGGATCATTTGCTATCAACATCACCTGCCTAGGCTGATTCCACATAACCATGAATATCAAGGGAAATCACATCTTCAGTCAAATTACTATGATAACACAAGGAATAATCTAAGATACCATGAAAATATTCAAAGGCTTTTTTAACTGCATCCCAATGAACTCTACTAGGATTAGACATATATTTGGAAAGAACTTCCACTGCTTGGGAAATATCTGATCTAATACAAACCATAGCATACATCAAACTTCCAACTACAATATGGTAAGGTACTTTTCTCATATCTTCCATCTCTAATGGGGATTTTGGATAATTTGAAATAGATAACTTTATTCCAACTAAAAAAGGAACACACAATGGTTTACAATCCTCCATGTCAAGCCTCTATAAAATTGAATTGACATACTTACTTTGGCCAAGCCATAAATTTATATTCACTAAATCTCTTCTAATTTCCATCCCAAGAACATGTCTAGTTGCACCAAGGTCTTCCATTTCAAATTTAGTAGCAAGTTGAGATTTTTGTTCTACAATCATATATTTCCCTTTACCAATAAATAACATATCATTAGCATATAATGCAATAAATAGGAAATGATCACCATAAATTTTATATTAGACACAATGATCTAATTTAGAACACTCAAATGCCAAACTCAACACAAATGTATCAATTTTTTGGTACCACATCCTAGGAATTTTTTTTAGTCCATATAAATATTTCTTCAATTTACAAAAAAAATTACTTTTACCTTTCACCACGAAGTACTCTGGTTGTGTCATATAAATATCCTCCTCCAAGTCACCATAAAAGAAAGAAATTTTCACATCTATTTGCTCAACCTCTAAATAATAAATAGTAGCAATAGAAAGAAAAAATCTAATAGATGTCATTTTTGCAACAAGAGAAAATATCTCACCATAATCAACACCCTCAACTTGAGAGTAATCTTTTGAAACCAACCTTTCTTTGTACTTATCAATACCTCCATCTAAACCAATAATTTTCTTGAACACCCATTTACAATTAATAGGTTTTCTTCCTTTAGGCAATGGTACAGGATCCCATGTATCATTCTTTTTCAAAGTTATAATTTCTTCATCCATAGCAATCTTCCAGGTTTCTGCATCATTCATACCTAATGCCTCTTCTACCAATTTGGATTCATCCATGTTAGTATTCAAAGAAATATACATCTCCAATAATCAAGTGAATACATTTCAAGTGGTTTTCTATGCCTTGTAGACCTACATATAAGCTAAGTTGGAGGTTCTTCCTCCTCTTCTGAGGATTCAGAGCTAGATGAGCTCTCCTCAACTTCTTGTCTATCCATGGGTCTCAGTTCAAATTTCTCAAGTGTAGAAGAAAATTGAATCATATCTTCTTGTTTACTTTTCTCTGGCTGCAATATAACATAAGAAGGCTTAGTTTCTCTAAAAATAACACTTCTACTATACATTACCTTTTATGCAATAAGTTCCCAAAGCTTGTATCCTTTCACACCATAATTTTATCTGATGAAGATACATTTCATATCCTTGTTCTCCAACTTTTTTTTCTTCTCCTTTGGCACATGTGCATATGCCTCACAACTAAAAACTCTAAGATGTCTTAATGAATTATTGTGACTCAACCATACCTCTATAGGCATCTTATCAACAAGAGTTGATGTAGAAGACCTATTAATCAGGTAACAGGTAGTGGAAACAACTTCAACCTTAAACCTTGTTTCTATACCAACACCACTCAACATACTCCTATCCTTCTCCATCAGTACCTTGTTCATTCTTTCTGCAACTCCATTTTGTTGTGGAGAATACAGAGTTGTGTTTTGTCTATGAATACCATAATCTTTACAAAATCTATCAAAATCATTAGACAAAACTTCACCTCCATTATTAGTCCTTAAACATTTTTTTTCTAGTCTGCAACCCAACCATTACTTTAAATTCTTTAAATTGACTAAAAAATTCATATTTACTCTTTATACAATACACCCATGTCCTTCTACTATAATCATCAATAAATGAAACATAATTTATAGATTTTACAAGTGAAGGAACATATACAAGACCAAATACATCAAAATGAATAAGATCCAATATACCACAAAGATTTATGAGAACCTGAGTAAAATTGAACATGATTTTGCTTTCCATAAATGCAATGCTCACATAAATCGAATTCAAGATTACAATTAGACAACCCTTCAACAAGGTTTTTATTTTTCAAGGTCCTTAGACCTTTTATCCAATTTGGTTGTCTCTGGTGCCATAACATAGCTTTCTCTATAGGTAACTTTGATTCAAAAGAAAGAGCACACTTGGGTACCCAAAAGCCATGACCATCTACTGAAGATGAAACGCTCACCTCTTCCACATACTTTCTTTTCATAGAAGTACCATTGCATTCAATAGTGCATGCATCAAGATTATACAATGTGCCATATCTGACACCTCTAGCAATCACCATAGCACCTCTAATCATCTTGCATCCTACATCAAAAAATACCACTTGCACACCTGCATCTATTAGTTTTCTCATAGATAATAAATTTCATACTAATCTAGGGATATGCAACACACCATTAATCCTTTTTATTCTACCATTAGGAAACCTGATTCTAACTTTACCATGACCAACAATATTTAAATAAGAATCATCACCCAAGTACACCTTACTTCCATCAAATTCTTCATATTAAAAAAAAATCTCTATTAAAGGTCATGGAAAGATGCACATGATTTAATTAACCATGCATCATTACTTGCACGAGTTGCGAAAGTTGTAATGAATGCATCACCATCTTCCTTCTCCAACTCAGAGTTAGAATCATATATCTTCTTTTCCATCTATTCTTTTTTTCAATCCTTACAAATATGTCCAGGCTTACCGCAATTCCAACAAATAACTTTGGACTTTTCAGGAGATTTGGATCTCCCCTTGGACTTGGATTTATCATGCTTCTCATTCTTCTTTCCTTTTTCCTTAGGTCTTCCACAAACATATAAAACCTCATTGGCACCTATGGATACCTTCCTCCTCATATCTCCAAAAAGCAAAGAACACACCACATCTTCAATCTTCAATATAAAAAAAGTACTCCCAATAGACATAACAAGAGAATCCCATGAATTAGGCAAAGAACAAAGCAAGATCTGACATTTATCCTCTTCATCTATTTTGATGCCAATCGATACTAATTGAGGCACCAACATATTGAATTATTCTACGTGGTTTGTAATTCATCCACCCTCTTCCATTCTCAAGGAATGCAATTTCTTCATAAAAAATTCTTGTTCACTAAAGATTTGGCTTGATACATCTCACCAATTTTCTTAATAGTTTTTGTGCAAAGGTCTCTACATGGAAATTGATTAAAATAGAGTCTACCAAGCACAATTTAATTAGACCCTTGGATTTATGGTCCATAACATCATTTTGAGAAACCAAAGTAGGATTTGAAAACCTTGAAACATTCTCATCAACAATATCCCATAGATATCAATCTATCAATAGATCCTCCATCTTACGCTTCCACATTTCAAAATTATTTTCAAAAAATTTATCAACCTCTATTCTCCTTGATGAACTTGCTATCTAAAAATTACTGCAACAAGATCACAAAGTATCTTTTGCACAATCTCCCACTAAAATCTAGATTATTTCAAAAAACCCAAAACCCACCATTGAAACCAAAGGTGATCAAGCTCTAATACCACTTGTAAGGAAATTAAGGTAGCAGGACAACTTCCTACACTAATCTTGGGAGGAGGATAATGCAAAACTTTATAGATCTTTTCAAAATTTATATAAACTTAAACAAAAAAAACATAAATATCATGCATGCCACAACATAGTGATTTACGTGGGGAAAAACTTTTCGAGAGAAAAACCCCACACTCCAAAAGCCACCTAATATATTATTAAAAAATCACAAAGATCGCGATATACTTGTAGAGAAATCTTCTCACAAGACTATCACCAAGCAGAGATCTAGAGGCAACACGACCACTATCAAACTCTCAGAATACATCACAATACACAATCATAATACAACACCCTCATAAAATAGGGTTTCCTTCTAGGGCAAGTAAAGCCAACAAAATATGGACTGTTAGATCTGGGTCCAAATTTATAATAATAAAATATACATAAAATTTGGCTTTGAAGGGCGTTGCACCCATCGGGCACATGGCCGCCAAACCCCCCATCGGGGGGATGATCCTCCTAACCCCTCACAAGGGGTACCCCCTCCCCCCTCCCCTCACTTACCTATCAATAATAAACCTTATGTAATTGCAAGTTTGCGACATATTTTCCCAACATGGTCCTTCTAGAAAAAGCATAAGAAAAGGGATCTTTCCTTGTTTGATATGTAGGCCTCTCCTTTAGAGCTATGGCCTTCCTAATTATTTTATCAATGTTCTTGAGGACCATTTGGATCTTAGCAATAGGATCCTTAATCACAAAATAAGCTCCTTGATAATTTGGGTTCCTTTTAATCATTGCATCTTCAATTTTCCTAAAGGAAACCCACTTGATTTTCCTATCATTGGCCTCCTTGTCATCAATGTAATTCCTCATCACATCCTCACCAAAATGGAGTTGATGAAGGAATGTCGACCTTATTATGCTTGATTTGACTTGATTGATGAATCCTTCAAGGTCAAACTACCTTGGAATTTCCTAGGCCATTCTATATACTTGCAACATTGGGCACAATGAGTTCAAACCCTCTCTAGTAATAGTAAAATCTGAAAAATATTGTTAGGAAAGGGAAGAAGATCCATTTTTTTGTCCTTTTAAATGAGCCTTATCATACTCACTCAATTTCCAAATTATTTCCAAAAATATCAATCTAGTAGGCACATATCTTGGAAATATGTGGTTCCACAGAGCACCCATATACTCTTATCACCGCGGAATCAACATGGAGATACCAATCTCCCCAATTGTGTTGCATGCCCAATTCTGGTAATTTGTCCTTCGGTATGAGGAAATCCAATATTTCCTTATACAATCTATCATATTTGACCCCTAGATGTATGAGCACCTTCTTAACAAAATGATTTTCAAAAATTATAAAACTGGAGGCATCGCAACGCTTGTCCCACACATGGGCCCAATATTAGACTGGAAAAGAATCACCCTTATCATCCACCATGCAGACCTATAGGGCCTTATCCCGCTTTGTCCTTCCCTCATATAAAAACATGTGGCATAAGAGGGAATACCTCTTGAAATTCACCATTTTATTTTTCCTCTTAATTTCCACCAACTAATGGTGGATTTCATTTGAGATGAATGTGGCAAAGTCAAATTCAACATTGACCAAGGGGTTCTAGATATTTGTAGCCATGCACATAAGATTTATTGGAATCTTGGTCCTAGAACCACCCCCAAAACTTGATATAGTGCATAATAGGCTTTGATGAAGTAGTCTTAAAATTTATTTGTCAAAAGGCTCTGCTTTACTTACAAGGATTTTTCACATATTTCTTGTCAAAACTCTTTAATCTATACCTTGGGAGCCAATGTACTTATATTTGTTCTTATCTTGTTGATATTTTTGTTTGAATATGTCAAAATATATGACCTTCTTGGTAACTAATTTTAACTCAAAAACCCTAGAAATGGATCCTTTGTAAATTCAAACCAGTTCTCCTTCATTGGCTACCCTAATTAGTCAAAAAATTTCATCATAATGCTTTGCAATTTGCCTTACTAGGCCAACATCCATGAATACATTAGGGAAAATTAATTTCCCTAAGTCATAGGTTTAAACATTTTAAATTGGAACCCTAGATGCTCTCTTTCCATACTAATGAGTAAACAGGACCTAACGAGGCAAAGGGATTTCTACATCTCTGTGCTCACTTGCATTGTCAATTAGACTAGTTTTTACACTAGGTCCATGTGCACAAATGGATTTTCTCGTAGAACCAGGGAGTTTCACAATTAGGTCGTCAAAGGGTCTCTTTGAGAAATAAGATTGGTCCTTTGATTAACTCATGGTTATAATTAATTCCTAAAGTTAGGGTTTTATGTAGGGTTCTAAGGTTTTGACGCTTTCAGGTGGTAGATAGGATATACAAGATTTAATTAAAAACCCTAGAACTATAAGTTCGATGAATTTTAAAAAAAAAATTTACCTATTTTTTTGCTTTGTGGAAACCCTAGGTTGATGTGAAATCTTGAAAATTCATTCTCTAGGCTCAATGAATGCAAAGTGAAATGATTGCTAGGTCAATTGTAGCATTTACGAAAGAAATATTCATTAAGATCAAGCAAAAATTAGTCATTTCTACCATTACTCCTTGTTTGTGTGAGAAAAACTCATCAAATTATCCATTCATTAGGTTTGAATGTGAGCTATTGAACTTGTGATGAAAGGAAAATATTTGACATGCATTGATAGATTTTCAACCAATAAAATTAATCCAAGTAGGATCACTTTACATGTCATCAAGGGTGGCTCATTGGAAAAAACCTCTTGAAAGGAATTGAATGTCATCAAGTAACCCACGTGGGCACATTTTGTAGTTACACAACCCGAGAAAGGGATCCACTGTGAAGAACCTGCACACTTGTGGAATCCTCATGAGGACATGCCACATGCCACTATTATGTTACTCACCATCCTGCCCCTTTTATAAAAATATCTATGAAAATCATTGAGATGAGTCAACATGTTCTTTTTCTGAGGTTCCACACTTGATAACTTTAACCTTTATAAAACTACCCATGGACTTGCAAAGCCATACCAAAAGTATGCCATGCATACTACATTCCATAGTTCCACCGCTACTCCTTTTCTTCAACAATATATCCTTTGAGGAATGGTGGAAACCACAAAAATGAAGACACGTGGATGAATTTCCATAATTTCTTGATTGTTATTTTCCTTAATAAAATATTTCATAAAAAAGTGCAAAATAATCCAAATGAGCAATGGGAACCACATAATATGCACAAGCTCACTTAAGTGTTTTATTTAAACAAATGCAAAATTATTTTCTCAAGTGAGAACTAGAAACTACAAGGGGCTCGGATGTCTCACAATGCAAGGGGGACATAAAGTTATGACTTAAGGCACCCAAAAAAATAATGAAGAATTAGAATTTGAGGGCTAAGTGGGTAAGGGTTTTAGTGCTTTTGAACCTAAACTCACATATAAAGTGATATTTTTTTCAAACCCTAGAAATTAGTGACAAAATCTTGTAGCTTAGGACCTAAAGCAAGGACTTAAAGCTAAAATATTGAAAAAGCACCACCAACTACCTCAAAGCGTCTATTCTTAATCCTCTAACCATAGATTCATTATTATACAAAGTGCTTGCAAATTGTTGTCATAACTTCATTAAATTTAGTAAAGCAGAGAAAATAATCTAGCCACCCAACTTGTTGAAATATTAGAAGAAATTGTTGATCTTCCAACATCAAATTGTGGGCTACTGGTTCTCTTTTGATAATATCACCTCCCATTGCTACAGTCTTTACAAATTCTACCAACTTCTGCTACTTTGTTCTCCAATTCTCAGCTCCTTGGATGTTACCTTGTCTATGTTTCTTTTTATCCTCTTAACTTTTTATGGCAGTTTCTTTGTGGCCTATGAAGGGAATTGAGAATTGTATATAGTTCTTTGAACCTTGTTTTAATATTCTTTTTGGGATGACAATTAAACCTTTTCTCCACCCCAACTTAGCTGTGCTATTTTTCTTCAAATAGAAAGTATGAAAGGATGTGAGGGATAATTTCAAAGCATTTGAGATATATGATTCATCATTGTTAATTATGTTCATGAGTTTGAAAGTAAATGAAAATTAGTAGTATTAAATGTCAATCATATTTAAGAACAATAAAAGTACTTGTAATAGTACAGTGATGGAAAGGTGGCGTGTGCAAGTGGAATTAATGTCATCATGCAACTATAGGAAAAATATTTAAAATGATAGTAGTTCAATGTGAAGTACTGGGAGTAGATCTGCTAGAAAAGGTATCTTGGTGTATGTAACATGCTTGAGAAGTGTGATTATTAGAAAGGAAAGTAGTGAGAAGTACAAAATAATTAATGATGAAATGTGATGTTGTATGAGACACATGGTTAAGTGAAGTTGTTGCATGTTGGTATGAGAGAGATGATATAAAATGGTAATTGGAAGTGGAAGAATGACTATGGGTATGATGGGAGTGATTTGGATGTAGGTGTTATGGGTAGCTAAAATTAGGTCCCATGTATTGATGTTCCTTGAGGTTGTTGCTACAGGTCCCATGAAATTTTGTTGTACATCCAAAAATAATTGTTGGAAATGATAACCTTTGTGTGTGTGTGCATGTGAGATATTAGTGTTGGAATTTATACTTGATGAGCATTAGTAGTCAAGATGGTTGGCTCCTCTATTGATGTATCACTTGATGTATCTTCCTTATCCACATATTTGGTATGTAATTTTTAATTGAACTGTTATTGTAGCTAATGTAAAAATTCTTCATTTTGCAATGGCTTCTTATAAAGCTTGAGTCTTTGGCCATTGGCCAATAATGAGAATATGACTGGATCTATGGTAGTTAGCTGAACTGATCCATTTTGAAAAATAGTTGAATTCTATATGGTCCAATCCAACTTGTCTATAGTTTGCATTTGTGATATTTATACCTAGATTCATATAGCAATTCCCAGTCACATGTATTGAATTCCTTAGTTTTAATGAACTGGTCATGCCATCTTATCCTTTATTTTTATACAATTTTTTTATGGTGAATGGCTTCCATCTTGATTCCATCTAAATCATTTAGATTGTGTAGTCTCTCCTTCTAAGCTTCAGATATGTCCATACCAAGTTCTACTGTTGTGCGAAGTGTTTTGTATTCAAACTTAATAGGAAGGACAACCTTCTTTCCATACACCAATTCATATGGTGTAAACCCTATTGTAGTCTTCTAGGTTGTTTTGTATGCCCAAACTTCTTTAGGGAGTCTCGTTGCCTAATCTTTTCTATGTAGTTGAATTATCTTGGTAAGAATAGCTTCTAGTTCTTTGTTCTACTTTTCCATTAGCCAATGGATGGTAAGGGATATATTTTCAATGCCTAATCTCATACTCCTTGATTAACTTGTTAATAAAATTAGAAGTGAATTGAGGTCCCTGGTCTGTGAATGTATCTCTAGGAACACCATACATGGTGAAGATGTCTTCATAAAGGAATTTGGTGACATTACCATCCCTTGCAAATTGTAGTTCTTTCACTTCAACCCACTTTATGAGATAGTTTGTGCATATTAGAATGAACTCCTTGTTGTTAGATGTTGGAGCTATTGGACCAATAAAATCTCAAATGGTGAAATTATCAATTATGGTTGGAGAGGCATTTCATCACTCTGAGTAGGTCTTCCCATCCTCTGGCACATGTCACACCTCCTTGTATATTTAACTATATCTTTATGAAGTGTAGGCCAGTAGTAACTAGTGTTTAATATTTTTAGAGTTGTCATTTTAGCAACAAAGTGCCCTCCACAAGGTTAATCATGACAAGCCTTAAGGATATCATGGAATTGATCCTCCCTAATGCATATTATCATTATGTTATTAGGGCTTTTATAAAGAGATAACTTGCTACCCATGAATAAGAAAAATTATGTTCCATCAGATGGAACTTTTCTTCAGGTGAGAGATATGGTGGTGTCCACCTTGAAACCAAATAATTATCTATATCTACATACCAAGGTGTTTATACTGAGAGGGAAAACAAATGTTCATCTAAAATGGAGTCATGCACTATGTCTTCTATTGGTTTTATTTATAGCATTGAGAGGAAATCAACAACTACATTTGCTTTCCCTAGTTTATCCATAATGGTTATATCAAATTCCTACATTAATAATAACCATCTAACAATTCTTTCTCCAACCATTGGTTTTTTCATCAAATATCTTATGGTTGTATGGTCTGTATGAATAAATATAGAGTATCCAATAATGTAATGTTTGAACTTATTAATCGTATATATCACTACCAACATGTCTTTTTTAGTAACTATGTTGTTAAGTTCAATAGCCTAAATATTCTTATTGATATAGTAAAATGCATATTCCAAATTCCCATCTTTTTGTCCTAGAATAACACCTATGGAAAATCAGAAGCATTTATATGTATATGAAAAGGAATTGTCCAGTTAGGTCCTCTTAAGATAGGGGTCTTTGTAAGGGATGTTTTGAGGGATTTAAAAGCTTCTTGGAATTCAGGGGTCCAATCAAATTCAATGTCCTTAGAGAGGAGGAAAAACAATAGGCTATTATCTTACTTAAATATTTGATAAACCTCCTATAGTAACTTACATGGCCAAGAAAACTTTTTACATCCTTTTTCTTTTGAGGCATAGGTAGAGTGGAGATCACTTCTATCTTATTAGTGTCCACATGTATTACTTTATTGGACAAAAAGTGTCCCAAGGCCACTTCTTCAGTCATCATCATGAAGCATTTTTCACGGCAAAAAAATGTTGTGATCTTGACACATTTGAAGGACTTTCTCCAAATTAGTCAATGCTTCCTCATAATAATTCCCATAAGTCATGAAATAATCCATGCGAATCTTCATGGAATCATGTGCAAACTTTGAGAATATGCTTAAGACTGCTCTAAAATGTTGCAAGAGTATTACACAACCCACATGGTAAAACTGAATAGGCATATGTACTCCACAGGTAGGTAAAAGTGGTCTTGTCTTGATCCTCTGGAGCTATCTTTATCTGATTATAGCCATTGAACCCATCTAGGAAGGATAAATATTTCTAATTGCTAGTGAATCCAATGCCTAGTCAATAAAAGGAAGAGGAAGTGATCCTAACTTGATGTTGTGTTTAATTCCCTATAGTCTACACATACCCTCCATTTTCCTCCCTTCTTTGGTACAATCACCAATGGGGAAAACCATTGACTGTCAGATATGGGATAAATGGACCCCGCATCTAACAATTTTTTTAATTTTGTTTTGACTATGTCATGCACATCTGGGTTCATTCTCCTCCATGGTTTCCTAATTGGCTTGTAGCCTTCATTAATATAAATTTTGTGCATACATAGATGAGGATATATAACCTTCATGTCATGATAGTCTCATGCAATTTTTTTTGTATGAGCTTACAACATTGTTAGCAATGAAGATTTTTGCATAGTTGTCAATTAGTTATTGACATTTAGTGTTATATCTGGTGTGATTTCCATGGTTAAGGTAGAATACATGACAAAAGCAACATCAAGTCCTGATGGATTGAGATTGAAAGTATGGGTAAGTTATGTATGAAAAATTTGAGAAGTAGACTCAGAGTCATTTGTAGGTATAATATTGTGTAAAGGGTAGTATAAGCATGCAAGATAACAGTGTTAATATGGATCCCTCCCATAAGATTTCTTCATAATGTTGGAAATGACTTAATCTTCATCCAAAATATCTATCATAGGGCTATGCTCAATGGTCATGAGCATTTGTAAAGAGTATTGGTCATCTTCTTTGAGGGTTGGCCATACAGTTCGCTCCAAGACTATATGTGGTTATGCATGCAGGTAAAGGACTAGTTTCTTTGTGACATTCCCATTGGAAAAGATCATGTTTCTAGACCTACAACCAATGAATTATCTAAAGTTTCTAACCATGGAATTCTTAAGATTAAGGGGTATCTTGCAAGGTTTTCCTCAAGTTGTAAAACCATAAAATGTGTAGGATATTCCCATGAATCTAGTGTGATGATTAAATCTTCTATAATACCCTTTGGTTTAATAGTTGACCTATCTTCTAGTTACAAAATAGTGGGTGTGGGTCAAAGATCCATCAATTGAATTTGTTGCATTGTTTCTCTTGTCATAACATTTATAGCCACTCTTAGGTCAATTAAGGTGTTTTTGATGAGAGTGCCATTAATCTGGACATCTATTATAGGGCTTCCAAGGTTTTCATATTTTGGAACAAGTATATTGCCTAACATGATGTCAGCAAGTTGTCCTAAGATATGAACAGTTTGGGGTCCTTCCTTTTTTTCCTATATTTTTAAGGAACAACTCTCTCACAATTTTTGTGTATCTTGGTACTTAATTAATTGAATTAGGGGTATTTTTATGCAATAATTTCTAAGTTGACCCAACAGATCAGATTCGGGTTCATAATGGGATTTTATGTTGTCAATTGTTCAAGAAATGGTGGATCTTGGCTTGTGATGTTTTTTTGTGCCTTACCTTGTTCAAATTGCTTTGTTTGATTCTCAATATTATCCACTATGGACTCCTCATCAATTATCTCTATAATGTGAGGAGATGATGGTACAACAAGCATCCTTCCTAAACGAAGGTGGACATCACTCACCTCAACCCCATAAGTTGGGTATTGGATGGTGTCATTAGTATAAGCTTGTTGAATAGGATGGTTATTAGGATTTTGTGTAGGTTGGAATGGTAGCTAAGGTGATCTAGGTTGTGATGGTATTGCTATGGCTAGGTTTGGAATTATAGTGGGCTGTCGTGGTTGCGAGTAGTTGAGATTTTGGTTCTACCATGGTTGATTCCCACACCACTATGGTGGCCATTGGTTCTACTGGGGTGGCCACTAGGAATTATAATTTGGGGCTTGGTAAGGTTGTGAAAACCATATCCCTTATTGTGTAACCCAATTAGGTGATTGGGTCATTGGCCATGACTAATTTTGTGTTTTATTCCAAGGTTTATTTTTATAATGAGAGGTTCAAATTACCCAAAGAAAGGAAATATTGTAAGACAATGGGTCTTGAGGCATACCTGGTATTTATTACCATGGCTTGCACTAAGCAATGTAAAACATTTGGGATTCCTCATCTTCCAAGGCTTGAAATCCAAGCTTCACTTTCTTCTCTTCAAAAATGTTGGTCATCTTCTTACATTTATAGTTTATCCTCTTCTAGCGACAATGTGGATAGTATTTGGTGAGATTTGCCTCTGTATCCTCTTGCTTCTTTTTTATTTGCAAGGTATCTAATTGGGTAGCTAGGTGGCTGATTATGTCTTCCTTCATGTTGGACATGAGGTTATTGGGTTCCACCCTAAAGACCCCAATGGATGTTTTATTGGAAGGAAATGTTTTATCAACCCTAGTATTCCTTATGGATGACCTCAAATAGTTTCTACGTACCTTAATTTTTTTTTCAAAAGGCAATTAAGAGATATCTCCTACCCTATGAGGTTTAAAGCATCCATGCAGTCTTCATGTAATCCTCGTAAAAATACCAACTTTAATAACTCAAGAGAGAGCCTATTATGATGTAATTTCTTTAAATAGAATTGAAATATTTCCACATAATCCTCAAGTGGTTCATCTTCCCTTTGTGACATCTTGAATATGTCATCTCTCTTCCTGTTCATTCCTCTATAATAATCTTGATATATCTGCAAGAATTTAGCTTTCATTGTCTCCCAGTTGGGTATTGTATTTCTTCCCAACCCCATAAACCATCACAGAGTAACATCCTTTAATGTGACTAGAAAGAGTTTGAGTCTGTGAGAAATTGTAGTATAATCATAACTTTGACATAAAACATAAAATTGAAACAAGAATGTGTTTGGGTCTTTAGTAACCAATCCATAGAAAATTGGCAAGGTTGAAGGAGATATATTCTTAAGAGTAGCGAGCCTTTCTTGGTTTGTTATAACTCAAATGCCACATATTTTTCTAGATTTTCCATCGCTTCCTCAACCATGGTGTTAATATGTCTTCTAAAAGTCTCCTCCAGGTTTGGAGTAGCTATTGGTGTGAGGCATGGTTCTCCTTCGCTAAATCCCTCAATAGGTTCTTAATTTACACCAATACATTCAATTTCTTCATGAATTGAGGGGAGAAATCTTCCCAAAGTGTCTCTTTGGCTCCATATAAAATAGTTCTTTAATCCTTAAATGGTGGTCTCTACACACTGTTAGTGAATAGTTATTTGTTGACTCTTGAGTATCTATTGGTCCTAATGTTGGAAACAAAAACTTACTATTCTATGAAAGCATTGAAGTAAATTATTTAAAAACATTTATAGGAATTATGAACTTAGCACCATCCCTGACAATGGTACAAAAATGTAGAGATTCCCCTAATTTCTAATTAACTGATATAGATGATCACACACACAACTCAACATACCTATCAATCCTAAATTAAGTAGTTCATTATTCAAGAGAGGGGTTCATTAAATTATCAACCAAGAATTCATAGACTTTAGATGCTATAACCATATATGCATTCAAGAGTTCTAGACACCCTATATCGACTAAGTATAGGTGATTTGAACAAACATAAATGCATCAAAATATTAAATAATTGAAATTAACTCCTATCTACAAAACAAGGTAAGCAAAGACTAATAACTTATTTAAATACTACAAGTACTTATCTCTTATGACTGTTATTGATAAATGTTTATGTTACAACATGTCCTAATTCAACCAACCTTTAGGAGTATTTGAACAAAATATAAACTAAAGACTTACAATTTTGATGCTACAATACAACATTCGCTATAGTATAAACTAGAAACTATAAATTAGAACTTACAATACATACTATAATGAATTATCTAAACTATTGTGGCTCTGTAGTACCTCAAGTGGCCCTTGCTTGAGTTGCTGCATCCACCAGATCTCTTTAAATTACTTAACTAAAAGAAAAATGTTGAAATTTATTTTCTATTATATTCCAATCATACACAGTTTTGAGCAAAATGCAATAACATTTAGAATTAAATCTAATACATGCAAGAATCTAGCTATTGGACTTCTCGAAATAATATCCTCCTATATAGAGGTTGTGAGAGTCTATTTATTTGAAAACTATAAAAAAACTAAAATCAAATGTCTACTTTCCCATGAAAACAAGAAGAAGACTAGGTCCTTTAACAAAAAATAATAAATAATAAGAACAAGAGTGTAGAAGTTGAATAAGGACTCTACATTATTTAAGATAACCATTATAAACTCAAAACATGCCCTAATAGAGTAGTTCTGATTATAATTGTTATTCCTTATTGGAACACACTCCTTTTTCCTCCATAACTTATTAAAAATATGGAGTGACACTTGGCCATCCATGATCTTGTCCTCAAATAATCACCTTCATCTTATTATGAAAGTATGCTCAAGTTGTAGAAAATTAACTCCTCTAGCTACATTGAATTGTCATCCTTATGTTGTAGGTTGAGAAGCCTTTTGCTACAATATGACATATTCGTCATTGTAGGGGTTAGTCCTTATTTATTTAAGACATTTCATTATTAGCAACTATGATTAAACATGAAATTATACTAAAATTACAGATATTCAAAGTTCAAACACACATTTATTAATATTTTATATCTCCTTCAAATGCTTTGAAATAGTTAAAATATATAAAAGGTTTGGCAATGTCTTTTGGAATTTATTAGAAATAAGATAAAAAAATACAACTATATCAAGTAAATTGGTCATTATTATGGCTCATCAACCAATTTGAACTATATTAAAAATTTCTCCCTCCGCGAGGAAGGTTTTCACTACTTCATCGCCCTTTTTATTATCCTTATAATACATATTTTTACCATTTGTTGATGATGTTGTAACCTCAACTAAGAGCTCCTCAAAAAGGTAGAGCTTCACTCCCAATAGGATAACCACCCTAGAATTCTAGTTTGTAAAAAAATATTCCAAGTGTTTCCATATCCATTAAGCCTCTCCATAAAGGAAGTAAGACCCCCCTCTCAGAATGATTTTGTAAATTTTTTGGTTCTTCTTCAGTGACTTGCATGATAGGGGATTCACCATGTTATGAGGCCCCCCATTTTACCACATTTCTAGTTAGTAAATTATCAATTATAGTTGTTCTTTAGAAGTATGGTTCTTGTTGCATCTTTGCAAGGATCTCCAAATCCTACAAGAATGAAGAAAATAAACCCCAAATTTCTAGGCCAATGCTAAAATAAATCTCTTATATTTTGTATGGTTGTCACTGTAACAAGTATAATGAAATGCATTGTAAATGAGAAAGCTAGTAATATCCTAGAGTCATGAGTGAGTTTCATTATCTTAGCCTACAATATTCCCCACTTCTTAGGGAAAGGAATTATTATGATTTTATTTGCACATCCCCTTAATTTGAGCATGAAGTGTAAAAACATAGCCAACTTTCTCTATACAAAATCACCACATTAGAAAAGCTAGACATGAGAATCAAATAGTTGAACTAATAAGGTGATTGGTGGATCAACTAGGATAAGAGATCATGAGAAGACAATTGAATGTATTTAACGAGTCCCCATCCACCTCTTGCAAGCTAACATCCAAATCTTAATCCTATGAGAGACCATAAAAGGCCCACTTGTGATCTAAGAGGATGGTAGAGAGCCCACTTAGAAATTAAGTAGCTTCACAATTTTATTCTAACAAGTTGGAGGATTAACTATGAAGAAAACAATAATTTTGGATAGATTAACTTTTTTGTCAAATACCTCTTCATAGTTTTGAAGCAACTTCTTGATTTCAATAGCTTTGACCATATAGGCTTCTCTTAGGTTGATTGTATTATAAACGAATTATTAAGGTGTGACAAGATGAACAATGGATGCAATCTTGAACCCTTTGAGTCTCCTTGTAGCGATAGTTCTACCAAATATTTCCCCTAAACAAATTGTGAACAAGATGAAAAGAAAGGGAAAAGAGGATCCCCCTATCTAAGGCCATAATTGACCCTAAAAAAATTCAAGGAGAGCCATTTATGATAACAAAATAAACTAGAGTGGATATACAAATGTTAATTAGTTCTATATATGTTTCACACCAAATCTAAACCTCATCAAAACAACATCCAAGAACTTCCAAGCTACACCATCATAGGATTTTTTATGTCCAACTTAAAGATAATTCTTTTTTCTTTTTTTATAGAATATAAAGCTTTATGAATGGTAATAATAGAGTCCAAGATTTGGCGATTACTAACAAATCCAATTTGTTGAGGGGAGATCAAATATGAAAAAAATATTTATAGCCTCAAAGAAAGAATCTTTGAGAAACTTTTGTATAAGGAATTGCACAAGTTGATAGGTTTAAAGTCAAAAAAAGTTGATGGCACCCTATGTTGGTGTAAATAGGAATTTTACCTATCTAACTCATTAGTAGGTCATATTTACATGTTAAGTTTACTCAGGTCCTAGGAAAATTTATAGAAGTCTTAGGTGTCATGTGATCTTATCTTATCTTATCTTATCATGGCATTTAATACTTGTGCCCTAAGTCATTTAATAATGTTGAGGTAGTTGTCTCATTGTATAGGATAAAGACACATGTCAAGATATTATCCAATCCTTTCTCACAACCTTGCCTTTATAATCAAGGCCTCTCATGTACATATTCAATCAATATTACATCCATAATCAAGCAAGCTATTCTTGCCATTTTATCTCTTGTAAAAAATATTTTGGTTTGGTAGTTGATCCCGGGGTGCTGGGAGTTCACCATTAACTC
Organism: Sequoiadendron giganteum; assembly: GCA_007115665.2. NCBI lineage: Eukaryota > Viridiplantae > Streptophyta > Pinopsida > Cupressales > Cupressaceae > Sequoiadendron > Sequoiadendron giganteum. Next base: position 384,371,795 of record CM021108.1, read on the forward strand.
CACCATATTTTATGGAGATGAGAATAAAGAAGGAATTATTAAGTTTCTTTAGGATCTCTATAAAAGAAAAAAACACATTAATATTCTCCAACAAATCTTTGGAAATAATTCCTTAATAGTCTTGGAAGAAGCAATGGGGGAACCCATTGGGTCTAGGCACCTTGTATCCATTGAAAGAGAATACCATAAATTTAAATTCCTCTTCCATAACATGGGTCATTAGACAAGTGTTGCTCTCTAGAGAAACCAAATGGTGGGTCCAACTAAGGAGATATTTGACCAAGGAACCCCTAGTACAAGCATCCTCTGAGATAAGCTTCCTAAAAAAATATGACCTCTTCCTTAATCAAATCTTCATTCTAAATATTATTGTCATTTTCATACATTATTTCCTTGATAAATTTTTAACTCTATTCTTGAGAAAATTGGCATGGATAAAGTTAGTATTCTTGTCACCTCCTTGATCTATAAGGTATTGGATCTTTGTCTCCAATAGGTTTCTTCTATAGCAATTGGAGAATTATATTTCTAAAATAGGATTTTTTTATTTATCAAATATTTATCGATTCATTACCAACACTTTGATTTCCTTTCATATACTTTCCAACTCCTTAGTAACCTCATTCTTAGCAAAGAGATGTGACTAAAATATTTTTTATTCCATAATATGATATTTCACTTGAAAAAAATTAGAACATTTAAACATAGCTTACCCATAATCTAAAATTTTTACCATTCCCTAATTTTATCCTTAATATCAATATGTATAGATCATATTTTTTCAAATATGAAAATAAAATATTATGTTATGTCCTAGTAATTTGCATAAATACATTAATATTTATCTCTGCTAAATATTTTTAAAGCCTATACTTGTTAATTATCTTTAGAGAGTTATGTATATTTTGAGTCTTCATAGGTTACAAGTGAAGTAACACACACACAATTTTACATTTGGTGAATTAACCTAGTTTTGCATCTTTAATTGTATTTTAACCTAATCTATTATCTAATACATTTATGGTCTATAATGCAATTAATTTAGTAGAAGGGGTATTTATTGATAGATCTTTAGAGTATCCTTATGTATATGGTGTGGATAAACCATGTCACTATAGTATTTTTATTCATCTTTAATTGTCTTGTAAAATATTTAAGAACACCCTCCTTGGCCTAATAGAGAAAAATTGAATACTCTTGTCAATTGGCTCATTCTTCTTATGATTTTATCGCTTGGTCTCACTTTATTACCTAGGTTAATTTTTAAAGCATCATTTTAAAACAAGGAATAATTTGGAGCACCAAAAATTTGTATGCAAGTCAAAGTGGGAGCCAAATTTAATGGTTAAAATCACATACCCATACTCTTTTCTCCTATTTCTAGGCCCACGATAATTAGGTTGTCATTTGCTAGTATGTAAGAGGGTATATTTTTGTGTGGAATTTGGTAAATATACTTATCATATCCCCATCATCTATTATCCCTAATTTTTAGAGATCTAAATCTATATCTCCACCATCTATCATCTTGGTTTAATCTACAAGTACAAAATTAACCCAATCCATTTCCATAATCGTGAATTTGAACCCCAAAATTTAAAATTTGAATTTCTTAATTTGAGCCCATCTTTCCCTCCCTTACTAGTCAATCTAATCCAACTAAAATGCTACTAATTTTAAACTACATGCTAAGTTGGACTAATCTTGATTAATTTGGATCATTAAGAATTGCATGTTATCATTCATATGAGAGCATCATAGAGCATTGTAATTGCATCACGCTCTTGCATCATCATTCCAAACATTCAATTTTTTTCCTCTTGTTTTTGATCTCGGTTCATCATTGTTGAATCATTCCACCTAGGGGTCCAATTAAGGAGAACATGAACCTCACAATTCATCAAATTCTACAAAGGTTTTTGTAAACACCTCATATTCTTCATTATGATTCAAACATCATAAGATTGAAGTAAACTCTTTTTTCATTGGATTTTTGTCAATTCATTTCCATGAGCACAACTTCAATTTTGCATATAAATTTACTTCCATAGACATGAGTCAATTTTGTAGAAATGGACCTAAATTTACTGAGACACAATCAATTTATAGATTAAGAGACACTCATTCGAACAAAGCCCTAATTTTTAATGCTATAAATAAAATTCATAACATATTCAACCTTAAAATGTGTTTTTTTCATTTAATTTTTATAATTAATTCAATATTTAATAATTCACAATCCTAGCTATCTTAAATCTAGGTTAATTATTTATTCATGTGTTTGATTTATTCTCTAACAAAAAATATAATGTATACATAATTACACCAACAAATTAGATTTGAAAATTATAGGCATTCTTTCCAAAATCCATCCAAAATTATTCAATTAAAAAACTTGATATATTTTAAAAGTTACACTTCTACTTCTAGGTATTAGCTTAGGCAATTATTATCTAAGAATGTTCTCTTGACAAATACTTGTGTGTAAATATTTTTTTATATGGCTAAAGAAAAATTAGTTGTATTCCAATACAAAATAAATACACAGTTGTCACAATTTCTAAACATCTAACACTAATATGACTACTCATTCACAACCACAATTCCTTTACAAAAATGGATAACCACTTCATACCTATAATCTTATAGCCATTAATTTCCAAGTTAATATGATTCCATTCCCAACTCCTCATCATAGGACCCATTGAACTACAATTTAAATACCATTGGAATCCCTTCAATATATAAGGAAAATAGATCAAGCTTAGATCTTGATGATATTTTCACTACAAGCTACACAATATTTTCAACATAACATTGTGCACAAAATAGATTTTGTCCTAACATACCAAATAACTAAATGTAAAATTTAAAATCATGTAAAATATTCACAAAAATTTAGACATACAAACAAAAATATGTTCATTTTTATGGACTAACTAGGACTATCTATGTACATATTGGGATGCTTCACCATTGGTCTACCAACCCTTTGTGAGCGGGTTTGGTAAGCTCTATGTAAGGGGGAAATAGAGATATAAGAAAACAACATAAATGAATTAAACTAATCTTAATTCAAAACAAGATTATGAATCCCTAAACCCATTACTCACAAAATGAACAATATAAAAGCAAATGAAGAAAAAACAAATGAATTCAAACAATCATATTGTTACCCATCTCGTGTCAAAGTGTATTCACAAGGATGTTGGATTACATTTTTGTATCAATGCGAAGCATCCATTATGCGTTGCAAAAGTTCCAATGTGCGTGAATGGTGATCAAAGATGTGTGTAAAAGCTCTCAAGAAATTGAATGGAAATTCAACATTACTTCGTTGCACAAAAGATGTCAATTCTCCCATTTTTTTTGAGGATGAAGAGGATTGTTATATAGATTTTATATTTTGAGATGAATGGTCAAGATCACATAGTAGAAAATCCTGATCAACGGTTCAAAACCGTTGAGAGGAATTAGATGGGAAGAATTAATGGATTTTAATTACATAATCGGTGTGATTGTTGAAATCAATTTGAGTGTTCAGTGGAATTGAGGAAATAGATTGAGAGGTTAGTGGGATTGAGGAATAGATGAGTCAGTTAGAAAATAGATGGATCAGTCAGCCAATCAGAGTGAGCAATCAATGATTGTAATTTGCTCAATCATAAAAGTGGGTGAGGATAATTAATTAATTAATTAATCTTTTTGAGTTGAACGTGCAAGTCATGTTTGAATTTTGCAAATAAAGTTATATTTGCTTGTTGATGATGTTTGAATAATTAATTTAATTATTCTGTTTATAAAGGGGAAGTGATTTAATTAAACTATTAAGTATTAATAATTTAATTAATTTAGGGGAATAGGGTAAATTACCGACATAATTAAATAATTGATGTTATTTAATTAATCAAGAGGAATAAAGTTAGATTAGGACTTTATTAAATAAATGAAATTTATTTAATTAGTCGAAAATGATGAAAGAGTGAATTAATTAAATAATTTAAAGATTATTCAATTAATAGGGGAAATTAGGGTTTTTGATGTAAATGATGTGAAATGCAGTGATGTTAAATGATAATGATGTCGATGATGAGAAAATAGCATTCAGGATGTGTGATAAGCATTAGGTCATTTTTGTGCGCTCTTGAGAAACTTTTTCGCTTTTGTCATTTGGACCGCTTTTGCATTTTATGGCCGCTTTTGACTTTCTTTACTGCATTTGTCAAAAAAATACTTTCTTTTGTTGTTTTTGAAAGTTTGAACTAGCTTGTTTGTTGTCTTAGATTTGTTTCATGTTTTCATAGCAACTTCTTAATGCTATGGGTTGAATATTTGTAGATGGTTCTCAAACTGCTTTACTCAAGAGAGCTATGGCTAGGTCAGTTGTTTGATTTGATCATTGGTTTCCACGAGCTTGAGCGAGATGTGATAGATGTTGTGGGGTTAAAAAATATATGCTACATGTTGACTATTAGATGCCACATAGTGATGATGACTGCTCTGGTTGAGAGATGGCATTGTAAGTCATCATCCTTTCACTTACTGACTAGTGAGGCCACCATCACCTTAGAGGATGTATGGAGGATTATTAGTATTTCACTTCATGGAGAGCTTGTGACATATTTTGTATGATAGGGTACACATACTATGAGACAAGTTCTTGGTGCTAGGAATCTTCAGGTCGTGGAGTCAAAGATAAACCTATCTCCATTCATTGACAATGCAGATCCTGTTTCTTTGGTTATGTGTGCTTTGGTCTAGAGGCTCGTCATTCCTGATCGACGAGGTAGATAATTTCTCATTGGTTGGGGTATATGTATTGAGCAGATGTTCAATCATGGTACTAGGTATGCATGGGGCCCTTGTCTCCTTACACATCTATACAAAGACATGCATGAGGTTGCCTATCGAGGAGGCAGTTCCATTTCTGTTGGTGTCACATTGTTACATGTATGGTCCTGGGAGAAAATACTAGTAATGAGACTTGATGATGTGTTCGATCGAGATCTGGAGTATTCATAATCTTATAGATATGGTGACTTTGTTCACTACACTTGGCCTGGCCAACTATCTTATTGGCATCATGTTATAGATGATATGCCTGGTTTCGTTTGGAGGCCATGGTTAGATTGTGATATGTGGCATGATGACTAGGATAAACTTCCATTTTTATTGTAAACTTGTTGGTTGATCGGCCATGCTCATTATTTACTCGAGCATTATCTACCAGATCGGGTGCTTCACTAGTTTGGCGAGTGACAATCACGATTTTCCAATGATTATCATGCTCATTTTAGGAGGACTACCTAAGAGGTTAGAGTGTGGGGGCTCCAGGCTGATCATGATGTAGTAGTAGTAGAGTTTAGGGCACTTGCCCCATTTGGATGGGGGTGGACTATAGGATTGGTGGACCCAGGTACTACACCAGATTATGATAAGTGGTGGGCTTATTGGATTCCACTCTGATTTATAGATCATGTTGGTGGTATTCCAACTATTGGTAGATAAGGTATTATTGGTCGTAGGGGTGAGATATAGTGACTTAGGATCACTGTTGAGAAGCTTGATAGAGTGGGACAATACATGCAGTAAGATGAGCAAGATGATCCTATATAGTAGGATTAGCTAGTGGCACAGGGTCCTCCTCCTCCACCTAGTTGACAGTGGCTAGAAATGCAGAGGTTGTGCATCGATAGGTCGCCAAGGCACAAGTTGCAACATTGACTGCAGAGTGAGATGTTGTGAGACATGAGAGAGATGGTTTCAGATAGGAGAGAGACACGCTCAAGGTAGAGCGGGATACTAAGATTGGGTGATGTCATGTTTTCGATGTGTAGATGCATATTGTGACTGCTAAGAGGGATACCCTTAGGGAAAAGCGTGATGCCTTTAGAGCAGAGTAGGATCAATTTATGAGAGAAAGTACCTACTACTAGACTTCGTAGGAGGTTTATGTTCCTAGAGGATAGAGACATCCTTGCTTTGGTGAGCCTAGTGCAACTACTAGTACAACCGAGTCAGGTGATCGATTAGTTAGGTAGCTAGATCAACCGTTAGTCATGTTACAACCTTCTCCTCATAAAAGTCAACAATTACATTGATCTCCACCCTGAGATAGGGAGAAACCTCCTCCTAGGTAGGATGAGCAACAAGGTTGATTATTTTTTGATCTATTATGATGTTCATTGTATCAAAGACTTATGTTGTAGACATGATTTTTTGTATATACATTCATCGGCCCAGTTGAGGCCTCGTATATATGTATTTTTTTATTATGATATCACACATGTTACTTTATGATGTATATGAAATTATCAGTTTTGATGATATATGAGATTAACATGTTTTGATTCAACTTTATTATGTGTTATGTGATGATTATGGATGATGATGTATGCATGTTCTTGTTTTTGTACTTTTTTGATGTATGCATATGATGTGGATGGATGAATGATTTATTATGTCTATGTGATGAATGATGATTTATTATGGATGATGATATCGTACATATGTGATGGATGATTATACATGATGCGTGAATTTTTATTTCTTTATTATGATCATGATATGTATTGATGAAATTGTGGATGTAGGATGGATGTGATACTAATTATATTTTGATGTAGGATGGAGTTGTTAGTTAGAAGAAATATTGGATAATTTAGAGATGAATAGAAATTTGATGTTGTTAGTTACTGATGTGTTTTTTTCTTTTTCTTACATAGAGGCTTCGTATCTTTAACAATCCATTTGATGTAGCAAAAAACATGATGCACCAGACTATTAATTACCAAGGTGGCTTTGTATCCATTATGTGGACTTTGAATCGACACACAAAGAATAATATTGCTCATACCAGCCATACAAAAACCTTGTTAGAGTATATGGTGGAGTTGTGTTAAAACTTTTTGGACCAATTACATAGAGAGGTATGAATACCTAACATGCAACTGCTACACAAATTGTCTCAAAAAAACTTCCATACATAAAACAAATAAATTATTCTCCGTGGTAGTATCACGAAAAAATCTTACAGATAGAACACACATAAATCGATAGCTAATGCCACCATTCCTTCTTATCTAAATCCTTATGGACATCCTCGAGAGATCTTGGGAATATGGTATTATGATAAATCAAAAAGATAAGACTATAAAAAGATAAACAATGTTGTAGTATCACTTTCCATAGTTGTTTTGATGTTTTATGATAAAATCCATTGATGATTTCTATTGTAGGAATGTTTTATCTATTAAGACTCATGTTTAGGATTGTTGATATTATTTTCAAATGGGTATGGTAGTTTATACTTAGGCATTGTTTTCACTTAATTTTTTTCTAATCGTTTCGATCTTTACTTTAGATTTCTTATTTTGATGCTTGTTTTGATTGTTGTTTGTGTTTTCAAATGGTGATGGCGAGGATTTTTTTTATTATAGATGAAAAGTTTATTGCGGAGAAGTGATAATGGATGTAGGACCTTTTGATTTTATGATTTTATTTGATGTTGATTTTCGTTGTTTTTCAAGAATTGTAGAAAAAATAGGGGGACCTAAAGGGATTGAACTAGTGCATCGAGGGATGATAAGAGATAATCCTTGCCTATGTGATGAACGCAAAGACATTGTAATTTGATTGTATTGATTGACATGTTTTTGGAGTTTTCTTTTTATGAATATTTTGGATTTTAATAATATATTTGAATGTTTTATTTTTGCTTTTGGGGACAAACCTAGGGCCTCGGGGGCTTGGAAGTTATAATTTCCTTGCCTACGTTATCCATGTAGAGGTTCGTTGTTTGCTTATTTTATAGGAGTATGTTTTTGACTTTTTTGTTTTTTGATTGTTTTTTTTTTACTAAGTTAGAATACCATTATGAATACCTAAGGCCTTAGGATTTGATCATAGATAAGCCTTGCTTATGTTGTACATGCAAAGACCACATAGTTTGACTGGTGTTGACTCAAAACAATAACATATTTTTGGGATTTTTGATGTTTGTTTGTTTTCTAGATGTTTTTGATAGTTTTTCGACCATGATGGGATTTAAAAGAATCCAATGTGCTACCAGTTTCAATAAGTTTCCCCAAGTTTGAGATAATATTACCTTCATTAGGGGAGACAGATGTTGATGGTGCAATAAGGTTTGCCACTTAATCAGTCATCGATTTGTGGTTGGCATCATATTTTATTATGAGATAAATTGGATGGATGCTTAGATAGTGTTGATAGATAATAATGCATGTCTTATTCAAATGTAGCACCTGTTTGCCAGGTTTTCAATACGGTAACTATCCTAGATGCACCAAAAATTGGTTTTCACTTAAAGAATGTTTTATTTCTCTTTACTATTTTTCTTGCTTTTTGATGTTTTTTTGGTTTTTTTTAATCTTTTTTGTTGGGATACTCTGATGTGTTCAAGTATAGAAATTTTTAAGATTGCTATTATTCAATGGTTTGGCTAGAGGTTCTCCTTTAGGAGTATCCAATTGATAAGCTCCAGAGCCATAGCTTGTCGTGATGATGAAAAAACCTAACAAGTTTGGTTCAAACTAACCTTTTATGTCTTGATTCAGCTGTATTTTTGGATTCTCTTTCAGCACTAGGTCACCAGACTGAAAGTTTTTGTTCTTGATATTTTTGTTCTAGCTTCACTTGAGTCGATTATGATAAACTTGAAGATGGTTTAACGTGCTCAAACACCTTTCATCTAAGAGTTACAGGGTAGTAGAGTGTGGAGAATCTATGTTGGATAGAAAAAATAGAGCAAAGTTCACAAACATCTTGGTCCTTGAATGGGGTTTTGTTGTCTATTATGATGGTTTGGGGAATTCCATATCGACAGATTAGATAATTCAAGATGAACTTGGATATATGTTTACTTGTGATGTATGTTAATGAAATTGCTTCTATCCATTTTGTGAAATATTCATTGCAGTGATAATGAGCTTGTGCCCATTTGATGAAGCAAGATATATTTTACCTACCAAGTCTAATCCCCACTACGAGAAAGGCCATGGTGTTGTGATAGGTCTCAGCTCTTGTGTCCGTTCATGAACAAGGTCATTGTGTTGTTGACATTGGTGACATTTTTTGGAGTACTTAATGCATTCTTGTTCCATGGATGGCCAATAGTATCATGTTCTTAGCAATTTTTTTACTAGGTTAGGTCTACTAGAGTGGGACCCATAAACAACTTTTTGTACCTCTTGTAGGGTAGTTTGTGCTTCTTCTGAATTAATACATCGAAGTAGTGTAGCATCTAAAATTTGATGATATAGGGTGTCTCCTAGGATTGTGAATTGAGAAGTTCTACAGGTAAAGGTTTTCTTTAGGTTTGTTGTTAAGTTAAGAAGTATGATACCATGTTGGATATAGTAAAAAATATCTTGGTACCACGGTGAGTTAGGACCAACAACATCACAAACTAGTTTTGATTATGAGATATCTAACGCTGGTATAAATAGTTGCTCCACAAGGAATTCATATTTTAGAGTGTTTTGCAAAATGTCGAGGAGTGAACCAATCATTTCCATTGTGTTGGCTGCTTCGTTGTTGATCCTGGGAACTTGTTCAAAGATGATGATGACAAAGTATTGCTTAAAAATATCCACCATTATTTTATATGGCATTAGCTTATCATCTTTTATTTGGTATTCATCATTCACTTGTCTTATTACTAGTTGAGAGTCTCTATAAACCTGTGGTTCTTTTATCCTCCATTCTATAGCCATCTTTATTCCTATGATGAGTGCTTCATATTCTGATATGTTGTTTTTACATGGGAATGAATTCCTATAAACTTTAGGTATACCATCCCCTTGAGGTGTGAGGAATAAGATACCAACCCCTGAACCATGTTGAGTGTGTGATCCGTCAAAGTACAATGTCCATCAGTTTGACTGTCTTGATAACAGTATGCTTTCATCTGGGAACTCTTCTATTAGTGGATGGTCATCCTCGATTGGTGCTTCTGCTAGCTAATATGCTATGATTTATCCTTTGATAGTGTTATTATCTATGTACTCTATGTCAAACTCACTCAATATCATTACCCATTTAGCAATCTTGCCTATTCGAGCTGCTTTTCCCAATAAATACTTTAGTCGATCTAATTTTGAGGTCAACTTTACTTGTTTGTTCAAGATCTAGTGTCTCAAATTCTGTGCTACAAATATGATAGAGAGACATGCCCTTTCTATTAGTGAATAGTTCAATTCATAGCCTACCAATGTTCAGCTGATATAGTAGACCGCTCTTTCTTTGTTATTGTCATCTAGTTGTGCTAAAAGAGCTCATATTGTTGCTTGTGTTGTAGATACATAGAGGATCATTGCTTTATCTAGGATTGGTGGCATTAATAATGGATGAGTGAGTAAATACTCCTTGAATTATTGGAATGGTTGATCACATCTGCCATCCCACTTGACTATGATGTCTTTGTGTAGCAGATGGGTGAAAAAATGGCACTTGTCTTCCAATTATGCAATGAATCCCTTGATGGACTGTAGTTTCCCTTGTAGAATTCTTAACTACTTAAATGTATTTGGAGGAGGCATCTCTAATATGGCTTTTACCTTTGTAGGATCTACTTCGATGCCTCTTCTACTATGTACCCTATTATTTTTCCAGGTTTTACTCCAAACACATACTTCTTTGGATTGAGCCTCAAGTTGTATTATTTTAGCCTATCAAATAATTTTGCTAGGTTCGTCAAATGGTATTCTCTTTTGATGGAATTTTCTAGTATTTCATCCACATAATCTTCCATAGTTGTATGCAGCATATCATGAAATTTTGTAGTCATTTCTCGTTGATAGGTTTCCCCTGCATTCTTTAGACTAAATGGCATGACGTTCCAGAAGAAGGTCCCTCATGCACAAGTGGATGTTGTTTTATGTTGGTCCTCAGGGGATATTTTGATCTGATTATATCCAGAGAAACTGTCCATTAGTGACAACATTGTATGTCTTGCAGTTAGATCTACAATCATGTCTATATTGGGAAGAGGGAAGTAATCCTTTGGGTAAGCCTTGTTAGATCTCACAAATCTATGCAGATTCTTATGCCCCCAGTGGGCATTGATATTAGTACTAGATTCGACACCCATTCAAGATAATCAATTGGTGTGATGAAGCCCACATCTAGCTATTTATGTAGTTCTACCTTTACCAAAAGTTCTATCTGTGGATGCATCTTCTATAGATTTTTCTTTATGGGTTTAGCTCTAGGGAATACAACTAGGTGATGTACAAATAATGTTGGATATAGCCTTGACATGTCTACATATGTCCATGCAAAGTTGATTTTCCTTTCATTGATGAATGTTGAGAAGTTCACCTTTTCTTTAGGATTAAGTGATGTTGCATGGTATGTGATTTTGGGTGTTTCTAATGTGTCAACATTGATAGGTTCAACTTCTTCAACTAGGAGTGTCAACTTTTCTTGATATTTGGAAATGGGGAGATTGAATCCTCCATATTTGGGTGCCTCAGAGAGGTTTTCACCCTTAGATTCATCCTTTATTTTTCCTTTTTCAAGATCCGCTAGAGCCACATCGTGGTTTTCCCTAGGGGATCTCATTTTAATTTTTACATCATCCTTTTCAATTTTGTGACTAGAGGACACAATCTCCCCTCCAAAATATGCTTCTTTTTTGAGTTCCATGACAAACCCTGCTTTATGATCTCCTGATGGTATACCGGTTCAAAGTCCCATAAACTCTGCAATAGCTTCATCGTTGTGGAATTTATCCAAAACAAGCATATGATGTTGTTGGTCCCAATCTATTAACTATGGGTAGAAGAGGGGTAGGTTGTCATTGTTATCTATAAGCTTACATAATTTGTTGAAATGGTCAATATAGCTCTGGTATCATTCTCCCATTTGGTATCTAGGTCATCATCGCTAGAAGCGAGGGAATCCCATTCATACTCGTTAGAGTCTATTTCATACATACTGTCTTTAAATATAGGCTTGCTAGGTCGAGTAGGGACTATACTTATGCTAAAGCTTTCAAATAATTCCTTGATTAGTAAATCGTTGTTTATAAGATGGTAGGTATCCAATGTCTTAACGCCAGTAAAAGGATCTCCTTTCTCAAAAGAGGAATATCCAGTGTTTGGAGTAACCATGTCTATCCAACCATAGTCTAGTCCCATGTTCTTCTTTCTTTGTTCCACTATAATAGGTTCCCATCTGCCCCGTTTTTGTTGCCTAAGGCCACCTTTTCTAGTATATCCCATTTATTTAGCCATTTGATACCCTTTACTGCTAGGATCAATGGGAAAGGGTTGTAGCTATTCTGGTTCTTCTTGTTCTTCTTTGTAAATCATTGATGAGAGGTCCTTTTTGAATATTTCCTGATCTTTCGTATCTCCCCACTTGGTAAAGATTGTGGGTTTGAATATCATTGTTATTTTTTGAACATGTTTGATCTCCTTTGGCCCCCCATAAACCTTTGGTGTTGTGGGAAGCATTCTGATGCAAAAGGCTTGATTGAAATGATAGTTTTTGTTACCCTTGTCAAGTACTTGAATCTTGGGATCAGATTTTGGTTGTTCACTTGATGGGGCGGTTGATGGAGGATAAAGCTGGTGATGCTGGGTCAATGTATGAGGAGTGAAAAGATATGCCATTGATAGGTATTTCCTAAATCTTTTTATACTTTTCCTCCAATTTAGCTCAATAGTGGAAGGGTTCGAGATAGACATATATATTAATTTCCTTATCATCATGAGGAAACTTTAGGTATTGATAGAATTTCTATGGAATTTCTTTCAAAGCATGGATCCATGGTCAACCCAAGAGAAGGTTGTATGGAAGTTTGAGGTCTACTACTTGACAAGTAGTTTCTATTATTGTCAGTCCTATCTGAATAGGTAGCTTGATTATCCCTTTTGAATTGTGCTCGATGTCATGATAAGATTTGATGGTGATGCTCTTGTTTTTATCTATGAAATCATCAAAGTATTCCAATTGTTTCACAAATTTTAAGATAAACATTTTTAGACCTGCACCGTTCTCTATAAGTACCCTCTTGACTTTGTGCTTGTGAACACACAATTCTAAATAAAGGGCTTGATTGTGAAATGATCTTTGCGGAAGGTCTTTCTTAGAAAAGACTAAATGATGAGTGTATGTGATATTGTCAACCATGGCTTGAAATTGATAAGCGTCAAGGGTGTTTGGGACTAATGTTTCAATAAGGGATTTCTCCAATATCTCCTTATGTGTTGGAAAAAAATTTAATAGCTCAAGGATGGAGATTAGGGTCTGATTTTTCTTAATTTGGCACACAATACTTGCTATTTTTTCACGATCGAATAATTCAAACTGAAAGTAATCAAAAAATGCAACACATGAGACAATGAACACCACAAGATACCCTAGAAAAATCCTCCTAACTCAAGGGGAAAAAACCCAACAAATATATCTCTCATATATTTAGGAATAAGAGAAGAAATTTGCTTACAAATCAAGCCCAACACAAGGCCGAATTTTATACAATGAATAATAGCACCACTCTTAGATGCAAGATACAAGTGAATATGTATATCTCCTTGAAGTCGATCTGTTGCTTCAAAATGACGAACTATTGTAGGTGCGAACTTCTTCAGATATGCGAAAATGATAATAATAAACTTGATGCACAAATGAGTGATCACCACTCATATTTATATTGGCGGGTATGAGAGGATGTGTCCTTTCATTAAGATAAGTCGACCCATTTAGAGAGATGTGTCTCTTTAGACAAATTGCGCCTCTAGAGAAAGTCATTCCCTTTAATTAATAATTAAATATGAATTATTAATAACATAAAAGATGCAAGGTAAATGAGGCACCTCCTCATGTTAAATATCTTATAATAAATTTGAATGGCCAAAGGCTATTATTCCAATTTATTTCTCCAAGTCGTGCTTGGAAGTATTTCTTCAGACGTTGAACATCAAGATTCCCTCTTAGCTAGGGAGGAATACTTCCAACTGCATAAGTCATATCACCTCATCGTGATGAAAAACATCATAGCTACACCCATGAGTGAAAAATAAAAAGAATATCACCTCATCATGATATCAACCATCATGGCTAAACCCATGTATTGTATGTACAAGTTCTCATCACTCAACGTGATGTTTTCACCTCATCGTGACATTCACCATGGCTCTCCTAGAGGATGAAAACACAAGTACAATAAAATCATCATGAAATCTCTCATGTGATGTTGTCATGGATTCACACACATGACATCCACCATGGCTCTCCGAGAGGGTGGAAACAAATACTTTCACCTCAAATCTCAAAGAGAAATGCATTAAAAAGGGCTTGCACCTCAAATCTCTCTCAATTAGAAATGCATTAAAGAGGATCACTGATACTGAGACTCCTTCTCAGGTAGGGCTTGATTCTCCACCATACCAAGCTTGTCTCGAAAGTACGCAAATTTTATCCTGGAGAGAGGCTTGCTGAGAATGTTTTCCATCTTCTCATCAGTGTTGATATGCCTCAATTGAACTGCTTCTTTCAATACCATATCTCTGAAATAGTGGTATTTAATCTCAACATGCTTAGTTATGCCATGAAACATAGGGTTGACAGAAGGCTTCACACAACTTTGGTTATCACAATGAATGATAGTAGGCTCCATTTATTGTCCAAACAATCCTACAAGGATTTTTTGAATCCACACTACTTCTCGAGATGCCACACAAGCTATAATATACTTGGCATTTTTTGTACTCAGTGCCACAAAAGACTACTTCCTGCTACACCAGGATATCATAGCAGACCCCAAACTGAAGCAACATCCAGAGGTGCTCTTTTGATCAGTAACACATCTTGCCCAATCAGAAACAGTATAACCATGCAGCTCCAAGTCCAAACCAGAAGAATATCTCAAGTCATACCCAATTGTGCCACACAAGTATCTCAGGATATGCTTTGCTGCAACTAGATGTATTTTCCTTGGTTCACACATGAATTGACTAAGTGCACTCACTGCATAGAAAATATATGGTCTAGTATTGACTAGATACATCAATGATCCAATCAACTTCTTGTACAAAGTAGGATCCACTAGATCTGAACTAGCTACAACCTCCTTTAGCTTCTACAATTAGGATCCATAGGTGAAGACATGGATTTGCAATCCATTATATCTCCAGTAAGAATTTTAAATCAACATAAAGAACCAAGAGTAACTAGGTTACCATATTCTTTAGGTTCAGTAGGCTCCCTCTTAATCTTCAAGTACTTGCATCAACCTTCTAACCTCATCATCCAAGATTGCCTGCAACGTTTGCCTTAGAGAAATGTTTTCCAGCACACACCTCTGTAGAGATTCAGGGTTGTCTTCTTTGACCTCATCCCAAATCACTCTATTTTGAATAGCTTTACAGAGATACCAATGTTAAATCTAGGTTGAATGACTTGAGCAATTTTGATCTCAACTGCTGAAGAGGTACTTCAAGGATTTAGCATCTGGCCTTGCAACACTGCAACCCTTACTTATTCTCGGCGAGTCATAAAAAACTCCCTCTGAAGGTTAATTCTTCCTCTTCAGAGAGATGTCTTCAGCCATCCACTCAGTCTCATGGCTGCAAGAAGTGACTCCATTCTCTTCTTCTCTTGAAGGAAATCTCTTGGTCTGTCCTAATGCACATTAAGGAGATATTACTAATAGTTCATATAACTCAACTATTCCGAAGAGAAATACCAATGCTGAAACTATCTCAATGTTATAGCATGAATTAATAACTACTTGAGGAATTCATGAACATGAAATACTTATCTTATCAGAATCTCCTTAAATAATCTCACATAAATGAATCACCATTCATTTGCTTCTTGATCCAATCTGAATTTTAAGGATTAATAATAATAATAATAATAGATTGTATATAAGAAGCAAAATATCAAAAAATTAATATTAAAGAAGTGATAGAACTTATCTTTATTGATCCTAACATATCTTTCTTCCATCTTATACTCCTCTCGAAAGAGCTAATCTCAACACAACAAGAGACAATCTTCTCAACTCAGATTTCTCAAACACATTATGCAACCATCATATACAACATAGAGTCAGGCCTCTCAAGGCACCATCATAGCCCATGCACAAAGAGAAGGTTATCGATGTGACCATCCTATCACAAGGAAGTTGGAGTTCTCTTTTCATCTTAGAGCCACACTCAAAGATCTTCATGATTCGTATGAACCAGCTTGCAAAGACTAATTGGTGTCTCCAAAGGATCTTATCTCAGTGATCACTATTCAAGAGAAATCGTAATCTCTTTATAAACACACATGTTCAAATAATTGATGTCATATTTGCACAACTCAACAAACTGAATTACAACCTAGATGAAAAATTATTTCAAGAGTACAAAAAAAAAACTTATCTCTTTCTTTTGGTACACCACAGTCTTCACATTGCACAAAAAATTGTTTCTCCTCACATAGGCTCATATTAACTCAGAAACAGAGTAATTTCCAACTATCTTTTATACAACACACAAGACATATTATATGCAGGTTTATCCACATACTCTCCTTTAGATGCTCAACCGTAAGCTAAAGGAAAGAACTGGAATTATGATATAGATTTATCAGCAAGCTATGGCTACACAAATTCCGACTCCTAGCTCCAAGTATCCTTTTGTCCACTCAAGAAAGAATGTCGAAGGGTACCATTACCCTAGTCACCCCAATTACTAAATTACACTCACAACATAAGCACATTAGCCAAAGTAGAAAATTAATTCTCATCAAGTATGTATGGTCAGGCTGAAGGTTTCTTGAAGGACCTAGAAAATGCTATCAGTAGTGAAATTTCTTGAAATGATAGACTCCAAGACAAAGGTTGATATCTTCAAAAATATTCGCTCCTTGCAATTTCATCGAACTATTATCCATGTAGCCTTCTAACATGTTAAGGATTGACAACCTTAGAAGTCTTCAAGACTAACTGAATACTTCTCACAACAAATATGATGAAGTTCAATTCAATATCTGCATTTGAATCTGCTTAGAAGTGCTTGGACAAATCTGATCAGATCTAAACCCGTTCTGATACCATGTTATTTTTTCATGATCAGATAATTCAAATTGGAAGTAATTAGAAAATGCAACACATGAGACAATGAAAACAACAAGATACCTTGGGAAAACCCTCCTAACTCGAGGGGAAAAAACTTAGCAAATATATCTCTCATATATTTAGGAATAAGAGCATAAATCTACTTACAAATCAGGCCCAACACAATCCCTAATTTGATACGATGAATAATAGCACCACTCTTAGATGTAAGATACAAGTGAATATGTATATCTCCTTGAAGTCGATCTACTGCTTCAAAATGATGAATTGTTGTAGGTGCGAACTTCTTCAGATATGCGAAAAAGATAATAATAAACTTGATGCACAACTGAGTGATAACCACTCATATGTATATTGGCTGGTATGAGAGGATGCATCCTTTCATTTAGAGAATTTGGCCCATTTAGAGAGACGTCTCTTTAGACAAATCACTCCTCTAGAGAAATTTGGCCCCTTTAATTAATAATTAAATATTAATTATTAATAACATACAAGATGCAAGGTAAATGAGATGCCTCCTCATGTTAAATATCTTATAATAAAGTTGAATAGCCAAAGGCTATTATTCAAATTTATTTCTCCAAGTCGTGTTTGGAATGATTTCTTCAGACGTTGAACATCAACAATACTATAATCACTTGATGGCTTATTTGTGGCCTTTACTTGCGTTATTTCTCCTTGAATTGTCACTCTTCCCCTTCAGGCAGTCATGTTACATTCAGGATCTCTACCCCATATGGTTAATGTTCAGATAGTAGGATCATCACAAGAGATATGTCCTAGGATGGTATCCTCGCCATACAAGAAGGCAGCCTTTTGGTAATCATTCTTTTTGCCTTTGTTTTCCCCTAGAATGGTCAGGAGTTGGATCCTTGTAGATCTTGAGATCTTTATTTCCGATATGAGGTTCGATGTCTACTTATCCCTTTTCGATCTGATCTTGCACAATGTTCTTAAGTCTCATGTAGTTATTGGTGGTATGCCCCTTGATTTTATGAAATTCACATTTGTCGTTCTCATTATACCAAGGGGGTTTGAAGTTAGGTTCCTCATAATTTGGTTTGTCATTTATTGTGATGAGGTTCTTTTGGACTAATTTGTGCATAATGATCTCAAGGGTTTCTTCCAAAGGAGTAAACTTTCTTCATGGTTGGTCATATTGTTGAGGTGGTCTCCTTTCATTATCCTATCATTGATTCTACTACGAGTTATTGGGTTAGTTGTTTTGAGGATAATTGAGTTGATTATTCTATTGATAATTTGGTGAGTTGTTCTATTGATAAGCAGGTTAGTTGTTTTGTTGATAACCTTGATGTGTTGTTTAAACATGATTTTGAGGTATATTGGGAATTTTCACATTGTGTACAACCTTAGCGTCAACTACTTCATCATTGGTTAATTTCTTGTTCTTCGCCCATATCTTAGATTTTTCATTTGAAGTAGAAGGCTGATCTTTTGGGTTGTAAAGTTTGATTGTTCCTCTTGCAACAAGGGATCTTTCAATAAGTATACCCTTTTTGATATTTCCTCAAAATTTCCTCGACATAGTATTTTTATCTGGATGTATGTTGGAGATAAATAAATCAACAAATTGCTTCTCTAGAATGGGCCACTTAATTTTGCTCGCTTTGTCTCCATATTTGTAAGTATGAGGCAAACGATTCACCTTCACTTTGTTTGATTTTTATAAAGGTTTGTGATCGTAATGTCTTGTTATATGTTATATGAGAAGTGGTTGACAAAATTATCTAATAATTCATCAAATGTTCTAATACCTAGAGGCAAATGCAAGAACCAGTCTATAGCAAGCCCATTGAGACTCTGTGGAAAAATTCTCATCAAGTAGGTGGCATTTCTTTTTAGTTCCATGCAAGACACTAAAAAATTACATATATGTTAAATTTTATCTCCTTTGGAGAAAGGTATTTCAGTGTTTCGAAGCCTTTGGGGAAAGGTACCATGGATACATTTTGATCAAACGGATATGGAAAAATGTCTTGGAGAGCATAACTCTTCTTTGGCTTTCCAATTTTTATATCCAATATCTTTTGATTGAGTTTTTGAAGTTGCACATTTATGTCATTATTTGGTGTTCTTGTTTGAGGATTTTGGGTATTATAGAGTTTTTTTCCCATGACATTTTTTTGGTCGTATACTGGATATTGTGTGTTCATGGGACCTTGAGGGCCATGTTGTGTATAAGTCATGTTGGGTCCTTGTTGTGCATAAGATAGATTAGGCTCTTGTTGTGTACCTTGATATTGACATTGAGGTGTTCCTTAGTACTAGTTTTGTGGTCCTCCTTGTTGTTGTTGATGATGATTTTGATGTTGGACAAAGTTTTGTTGAGTTTGGGGTGTACTTTGATAGTTCATTTGTGGTACACTCTGTTGATGTGGGTTTTGTTGAAGGTTGCCTTGGTAGTTCATTTGTGGCACACCTTGTTGTTGTGGTTTATTTGGTCGAAGGTTGCCTTGGTAGTTCGCTTGTGGCAAACCTTGTTGTGGTTGATTTGGTTGAAGGTTGCCTTGGTAGTTCATTTGTGGCATACCTTATTGTTGTGGTTGGTTCAGTTGAAGGTTGCCTTGGTAGTTCGTTTGTGGCACACCTTGTTGTGGTTGATTTGGTTGAAGGTTTCCTTGGTAGTTCATTTGTGGCATACCTTGTTGTTGTGGTTGGTTTGGTTGAAGGTTGCCTTGGTATTTCATTCGTGGCACTCCTTGTTGTGGTGGTTGATTTGGCTGAAGTTTTCCTTGGTAGTTAATTTGTGGCACACCTTGCTGTGGTGGTTGATTTGGTTGAAGGTTGCCTTGGTAGTTCGTTTGTGGCATACCTTGTTATGGTGGTTTATTTGGCTAAATGTTGCCTTGGTAGTTCGTTTGTGGCACACCTTGTTGTGGATTTTGGGATAGTTGCCCTTGTTGGTATTGTAAATTTTGGGAAGGGTCAATGTATGAGTTGTTTTGTGGCATGTAATGTAAGGTCTGAAAATTTCACTTACTAATTATAACCCATAATTGCCAAAATAATTTAATAGAACAAAATTACTATAAAAAGGCGTGGAATAAAAGGAATAATTAAATTACTTTCATCACTAAATTCAAATGGAATAACATACATCAATGAATCAAAGTATATCAAAACAAGGTTGTACCTTCATTATTTTTAGCCATGTAGGCTCACACATGAATTATCATCTCAGCAATATGTTTAAGTTCAAATATTGTAATGCAATTAAGGAAATAGCAAGATCATAAATGCAACCACAATAGAACCATAACACAAGAAATTTCATGAGTGGAAAACCCTTGTAGGGGTGAAAACCACTCGTAAAAATGCCCCATTGGCTTAATGAAATGCCTCACTGATTACAAGATGCCTCACTGGAAATGATCAAGTTGTCTCCCTGACCATTTACAACTTCATTACCCATTTCAGCCTAATAATGTCCTCAACTACAGAGGATCCTTCTGCTTCTTACATGATAGTTATCTAGAATTGGAATCTTTGAGGTATAAACATGCTAGATAATAACACCACTATTTTGCATACAGTTTACAAGATGTTCATGTATTTCCCAAATCCTCTATATACAATCAACTATTAAAGAATTAAATGATCATGAGCTAAATGATACCCATAATTCATGAATATTCTCCATATAATTAATTCATGAGAGACACATATTTTCCAAGATATTCCTATAGATGATTAGACATTATGGATTTACCAATACTCTAATGATGGTAAGAATTGAATGCCCATAATAGATAACACCATTAAATGAACAATTTCAGTAAATAGACAATATTCTTGAATTATCATTCAAAGGACTTACTATAAAATCTATACTTCTATATTCTCTTAGAACAAGCATAAGGACCTATTGATGCCAAAAGTTGGAAAGGTAACAACCCTCTATGGGAAACTCAGTTTTAGGGGGGGACCTATTGCGCCAAACTGAGTAACCTTCGAATTTTAAAGAAGTTGGCTTCTTCTATAACTAGGTTTTTGAAATGGGAAAAGGAAGTCGATATAAATAAAGGAATCTAACTAAGGTGATATGCCAAGATTTAGATGTGCAACACAGTAAACCTATCTTGGGGATACAACTTAAGGGCCCGTGGGTAGTCTGTTGCATTCCAGAATGGCAGAATAAAAATAGAAGCCTGAGTGATTCATTATATGACATAAAATAACTTCATACATTTTTACTAGAAAGAAGAGTCCAATAATGATCTAAACCAACAAACTTGTATTAATTTATAGAAGTTTGGGAATGAAACATCCAGTACAATAATGGCAAAATAAAACTTATCAAATATCAAAGAAAACAGAAAGGTCGTACAATGGCACAGTCTATGAGTTCTTTACAATAATCTAATAAAGAAATTAAAGGCCTAGTTCTTCTATCAATTCCTCTGCCCAACTCTGAACTAAAATTTGAACTCCTTCTTTGAAAGAAGCAGTATTTATAATAAAAACCCAGCTTGACAAGCAAGTAAAAGAAAAGATGCTTCGATTATGAGCAATGATGCATTAGCAATGATTTTCCCTTGGTCGTTACAACCGAAAAGATTCAGGCCATGAACAAGGACATCCAAGGGCCGGATGCATCCCCTACAAATGATGATAGTGGTCCCAACAAACCTGAGTACTGACACGTGCAATCCATTCATGGCAGCAGTTATAAAACATGGCAACTGGTGAAAGGTTGTCGTATGCCTCACTTTCTCCTGCGACGAAGTCTTTAGAAGGTCACACGACAAGCAATTGAGTCCCGATGTTTATCCTTCCCTTGAGTGATGAAGAACCTGTGCTACGAAGACACGTGGAGGTCTCCAGCATACTATACCAAAGGTGGGGTCCACCCAAAAACATGCTCGAGTTGATACTACGTTGCGAGTAGTCAGGGCCCGAAAGGAGAGCAATGCAAAGAGGCAAAAATATTACGAACGATTGACACGTGGAAGCTTGGCACAAGCTTTTTGAAAAGCGATCGAAGGAAACCTTGTGAGGAGTGCTCAGATGACACGTGGTGAGATTCACAAAATCTTTTGCACAAATGAGCCCGATATTGCTTATTTCTTATAGAGGTGTGGCTGATTCTTAGGCAAAAACTCACCTGAAGGGAGCTTGTGAATTTTAAGTTCACAGCTTATAGCGACTTATTAGGGGTGTTTCACTTTGCGTAACGAGGAACCCAATTTTTTCTTGCTTGTAGACCATAGAATTATCCATTGGATGACATGATCAGAGCTTGGAGATGACAGCCTAAAGGGGAAACCATTCATCTTCAGATGGAGGCAATAAGTCATGCAAAGTTTCCTGCGCTCCATGCAGCTCGATCACTTGTTTGTAAGGTAGCGTCGATGATATCTCAGCCCATGACTCAAATTCAAAAAGAAGACATGTGACCGGCTGAGTGATGTTCTCAAAATCCTCTGCAACAAAGGGTTGGCTGAAATCCTGAAAGGTAGACACATCCTGTTGCTTTTCCTCAATCTTTGTTGCAATATGCTCCACTGTGGCCACTGAATCATCCTCAAGGAACGAAGAAGGTAAGCCCATCTAAGCTAAGTGGGAGAACCTGGTCCGCATGCCATTCATGGTTTGATCCAACCTGGCGACACGTTAATCGACATGAAGAATAGCTGTGTGATAGTGGATGACACCGTTGGTTGTTTTAGTAGCGGCCCTTCAGTCCTTAATCCCTGTGTTTTCCAAGACATCATCTGGGACCTGATATAACCTGTTTAATAATTTCTTGGCCTCTAGAACCTTTTGCTCGATGGACTGAGGAAATTGTATGATCACCTCACAAAATCTTCTACCTAGATCTGTTGCCTTCGCCATAAATCAAAGTTTCAGCTATAGAGTTAAGCAGAAGGCCTTCACTCTTTCCCAATATGAAATTTGCAACTGTTGGGATATCTGAAGATGGTTCATTTGATCAGCTGAGGGTAAGGTTGAGTCCTTCAATAGGGCGATCTTCTCATTCCTTTTTTCTATATTATGTGTGAGATCTACAACCCTTTGGTTTTTTGTGGTGATTTTTCCTTGCAAGATCTGTGATTTTGTGAGCCAACTAGCTTTGAATCGCTCCTTGTTTGTCACTTCTTGCTCCACTATAGACCTAAGTTTTGCAATTTCATTCTTCAATTGAACACAATGGGTCTAGAAATAAGCATCCTTTTGTTGCACCTATAGTTCTAAAAGTCAAAACTCTTCATCTTTCCATTGCAAGTCCAGCCCCAATTTTTCCAATTGGTCTTGATAATTTTGGTTCTTTTGTTGCAGCTCAGCGACCAGATTAGGGTCAAGTGACCGAAGCTTCGCCAGTTCTTCTTAGAGCTTTGCTTCTTTTGTATCCCTCTGCTACGATAGGTGCTTAAATTCAGCCTCCATAGCTTTTTCCTTGGACAACAAGACATCGATATTGGGATAGGTGCTTAAATCCAGTGACCAAATTTAAGAAAGCTAGTGGTCACTACCCATTGTGTTTCCTCCATAAGTTCCACCTTGTCCCATAGCTGGGCTATGCTTAGGTCGAGCCCCACAACGTACATGTTGTAATCATCCGACTGCATCTCTCGTTGCAGTTTGCTGACAGTCGGGAACATAGTCACAAAGTGTAGAGACTGTTGAGCTTCATGGAAAACAGTATGTATCTTTGGCTCTGCTGGTCTCTCGGCATCCTTAGCTCTTCTCTTCTGGGTTTTGACCACTTTTGCTTGTTTAGTTTTATCGCCCTCCGACAAGAATTCCATAGGCGATCTGATGAGTCCACCTATTAAAGTTGCACTAGGAGGAAGGGAGAAAGGGAATGAAAGAACATTAGTCTCGGGTGACTTCTTCTTTGGAATTTGGACTGTTTGGAGCGAGAAAGTTGGGATACTCCAATAATCGAACTGTATAACAGGAGGACTCAAAAGAAGCAAAGTTGTGAAGGTCTCCATTTGATGGGGAGAGTGGATCAGCTCCAACATTGTTGTGGCAAGAGATGTATATGTGAAGGTAGCAGGGGCAGAGTGTGTGATGCTTTGGGATGTAGAATGGGCCAAAGCGAATGGTGTGATTTTTCATGGAGGAGTAAGGGAAAATGGGGAAGCATGAGAGAACTGTGGGAAGCCCCCTACAATCATTGAAGTAGAGGCTGAAATGTATTGGTCGGCGCATGCAATAAGAGGCATTGTGGATGCAACGGGGTCAACCACAGTTTGTGGAACTATAGAATAGGGGGCGAAAGATACCTGTGGTGTGAATAATTGTGGTCCTTGGAATGTTGTTGGCTCTCACTTACGTCTGGGTCCTATGAACACTCTCCAAAAATTTCCTCGGTTCACTGCCGCTTCACTGGTGGTGAGTTACCAACCGCTACGGTTTCAAATTGTTTTGGTGAAGCTGCCAGGGTTCTCCTCACTGTCTAGGTGCGAGTCAGTGAAGACCTTGCACTTGATATATTGACTTGTATTTTAGAGGAAACCTTAATAGGCTGTTTCAATGCCTTCTCCCCTTGTTGTGTTGATGTATCATGTATTTATGTTTCTGGTTGAGCCCTTTCATCTGACTGCGACTTGACTTCTTCCAAATTGGAATCCTTTTCAAGGCTCTCGTCGGAATCCAGATGTTTGTTGTTGCATAATTTGTCGAACCTGTCATCCATCTCCAGGATATTATAGGGAGCCTCAATTTTTTGGGTCTCTTGGCAGTATATCTATAAATTATTGATCTTCTCCTCCTTCCAGTCATAATTATTCAACAGATCATTGCGGAGGGTAGTTCCCATCTTTCTTGATTTATCATACGGCCCAGTCGGGTAGTAGAATCTCAACCAGGGCAGCCAACCATCCTTGGTAGGAATGTAAGCTAGGTCAATGATACATTCATCTGCATCCGATACTAGATTCTGACGCTCTTCCAAGTAAGGTCAGGGACAGTGTATTACCTTGACATATTTGTTTGGCAAGTCATTGTCAGGGTTGTAGTTCCATTTTTCGTAGATCCATACCAACCCCAGATGAGTCATCTTCGCCTCCAGTATGTTGTGAGCCTTCCTTTTAGCCATGACTACAATCTTGAAGCTCAACAGAGGATCGAAAAAACCTTTCTTCTTTGCCTTCCCACAGAAAAAGGTGTTGTCGATAATTGAAACTTGGTGGAAAACCTCCAATGCCAGTACCCAGTCTGTAAGACATGATGCAAGCCAAAAGTGTTCTTCGGTGAAACCGCGCAATCAGATGAACGTGAAGTCCCTACCCAAAAATAAGTCACATCTTGGAACAAAGTTCTGCATGAACTCAGTTTGGTCCGAGCTGAACCGTAAGACGACATCATCTCCTCTTAAATCTTGCAAAATCAGATATAAGAAAAGGTCTAAAAATGCGTAATAATCATATGTCAGAGAGAGGAGGGGAGTCCATGTGGAAACCGGCTTTCTCTTCTGGTTTTAATCAAAGATAGAGAGCTCAAAACGCCTCTGGAAGAAGTCAAGATTATGGTGCAAGAACATGTGTGTGAGGAAGGATGGGAACCTGAACCTTTGTTGGAGCTTGTATTTTGTTATCTAGTTGAGCATCTCTTGCTCGAGAAATTCAGTGAAGTCATACCAGAAGAAAGAATATTGCCTTCATAGCTGGAAGCCCAAACCTAGCTGAAACCCCTGGACCTCTTTGTCAGAGTCCAATCCACAAATGAACATCATCATTGGGAATGCATCCTTCATATCATCATGAAAGATCTTAAGTGCCACTAGGATCCGTATTGGTTTATTCTAATTCTCCTTGGGCCTTTGTGTCTCTATGTTGTAAAAATTCATTGCGAGGTCTCTGCTCCTCCAATAGGACTCTCCTTTTGTTGGAGTGAATGGCTCCATTTTTTATACTTTGAAGCTTTGCTTCAGGATGCAAAGCATGTTCCAGATAGCTTCTTTGCATATGTTCACAGTTACCTCTTGGCCTTCGATGGTGTTGGTCTCCGGGTTGAAGTGTTTGATGGCCTCATCAACTAATTTAGGGTAGTGGTGTACAAATGGGACCATATATTGAGGAAGCCCACTATACCAAAAATTTTGCGCCAAACAATCTGGGTCGCTATTCTTTTTCATTCTTTCGTAGGCCACCTCCCTAAGTGACTTGGGATCATGAATGTTCACCCACTCTTCTTTAATTCACTTCTTATCTTTTCTAGGGCTCCTCTTCTTTGCAACTTGAGTATTTACCCAGGTTTGCCTTTCTAGTATTCCAGGCGAGGCATAAGAGACGTCCTCGAATATGTAGGTGTATGGTATTGAACACATGATGTTAAACAAGCTTTGTGCTCCTCACTCCCTCAATTCTTCTTGAGAACTTTGAGTGGTCACCATCCCTTGAAAATTATTTTCCCAGAAAGCACACTAAAGCGATATAAATGGAACCTAAAACATGACGCAAGGTTCTAAATTTCAACACTAGGCAGCATTTCATTTTAGGTTTAATTCACACCATGGCAATGAATTCTCTGCAATTATCTGTGTTCAATTCTTTTTTCTACAAACTGAACCACACTTAGTTTCTTTGATGGCCATGTTCTTCATAATTTTCCTTGTGTGTTGAAGAATTTTTTATGCTATGTCCTACCTTTTGCATGCGACACTTGGCTTTTCTTTGATTTCTTGCATTAAATCAAGTAGATAACAACTGCCTTTTGCATTTAATTTGGCATGCGCTACTAGCTGTCTTTCCTACATGAGATAAGATACTTGGCTCTTTTGAAAATATATGGATTCATAATTGTATTGGTAAATAGCATCCTTTCGGCATGATTTTTCATGGGAAATTGAGTTGTCGGTGCAATGCCTATCATCTCCTTGTCTGCTTTAGCAATTAATATCTTTCAAAGCATGATCAAGCTGAAATCGCAATAAGTACTTTGAAAATATATGCGTTCACCTCTGAAGCCTGAAAATTCCTGTCATGCCACCTAGCCTCTATCTGTATGAGTCCTCACCTAGGACTGCCACCAATTTGTGTTAATTGATTACCACTCCTTAAGTTTGCATGCAACAATTTGTACCTTCAAATGCAACCGGGATGGAATATCGAGCTGGCCTTTTGTGGGATTTTTGAGTAAGCACTCAATTACCATCATGCTTTGTATGCTAGCTACCCCAGATATTTCTATAAATAATCTCTAATACAATAGCAGAATCATACCTAGTGGCTTTAGCAAAAACAACATTGGGTGATTGGATAGGTTTAGATTTTGCATAGCGCTAGTCTTAGGTGCTCTGAGCGGAGGCTGACACAATGAATACTCCAATTAGGATAGTGTGTAACAAAGCTCAAACAACTTTCCTGGGAGATATTTTGAGCAGGTGTCTGAAACGTATGACAAGGAACAAACATTCGCTAGCCATCATAGCCATCAAATGGGTCTTGGGTAGAGACTATATTGAATATGAAGATAAATATTGGGTAAACACCAATATCAGCTCCCATTTCATTGCTTCACTGCTTGACGCTCAAGCTCCAAAAGCTATGATTCTTCTTTTGGCGCTTCAAATTTTTCTGAAAAGGTACCTCGAAGGACTAGGCGAGGCAATGAGCAATGTGGTGTATGGCCTGGGACTTCCCGTTGCGAGTGACCTAAGAAAGTATGTTGAAGAAGATGCAGTGGTACCATGGGTGCCATTCCTAAGTGGTTTTTGATTACAGTCACTTGCAAAGCATCGTGATAAGGCCACCTGTGCATGCCATTTTTTATTGCATTGTTACAACGTCGTGTTGTTCTACAATGTGGATTGGTACACCGATTTCATGAACCTTGTATTTCCTCTACCACTTGTTATGGGTGTTGATGCTACTTCCACCACAGGTCTTGTTACTCCTGAAAATATTCTTGTTGCTCCTAACAATGTTCTAGTTGATGTAGACAATACTCGTAATGTCGAGCTATGAAGTCTGATACGCATTTTCTTCTTGTATATATACGCCTGAAAGAAGGCTCGCATATATGCATGCAATGAAGTCGTGTATATTATTACACCTTTGAATGCTTGGCCACAAGCCATTTTGATAATGTTTTATCATAGTAAATATATAATGGATATACTTGCTTATGTTAAAGCTCTTTGTCTTTATTTTTATGTTTTCGCCATATGGGCTAAATCCTTTACATCTCGATTTAATTTCTGCAACCTAAGTAGCATAAATTTTCTATGTTTTGTTATGATGGACCTCATGAATTTTCCTACCTCCCGTAACTATGAAAAATGTGTAGAAAGAACTGACCGAAAAAACACGAAAAGGAAACTAATTACATTTTTTACAAATTTACACCTATATGAAGAATTGCAGCCTAATTGAACAATTTTAGGTGAATTTTGTTAACCAGAATTCCCAATGGCTCTTGTTCCATGTTTTCTAATTTGAATGCATTGTTTTGTTTGCACTGAATTATTTTGAAAGGGCCTTCCCATAGCTTGTCAAATTTTCCATGTCGGCTAGGTTTTGCAGCTCTTTCATTGAATTTTAGTACCAAGTCTCCACATTTTAGCTCTTGGTTTGAAGCCTTCTTGTCGAACCATCTCTTAACCACCTACTAGTGATTAGTCATGGCTATTAAGGATTTCTCCCTTTTTTCCTGCACCTCCATTAATTATGTCCAACCGAACCTCCATAGCTCCATTCTCTTCAATCTCTAAAGATTTGAGTAGCTGTAGCGCAGGTATCTCTATAGAGATAGGCAACAATGCTTCTTTCCCGTAGACCAGCTCATATGGAAAAGTATTTAGGGCTTGTTAGGGAGTTATGCGGTCCACCCATAATGTTGTTTGAAGATTCTTATTCCATTCCCTCTCATGATCGGATCTGATCTTTTTAATGAGTCGAACTAAATTTTTATTAGTTGACTTGGCCAAGCCATTCCCCTGTGGGTAATAGTTTGATGATTTTTTTAGGAATATGTCATGCGTAAGCACAAAGTGACATACCTTAGAGCATATGAATTCTTTGGCATTATCTAAGATGATGGTCTTCAGCGGGTTGAATCTTGTTACTAGCCCCTCGAGAAAATCCACAATTTTTGCTTCAATTGTGTTCTTCAAGGGTGTGGCTTCAGTCCATCTTGTAAAGTAGTTTGTAGCTATGAGAATCCACTTATGGTCGGCACTGGAGGTTGGATTGATCATTCCTATGAATTATAGCCCCCATTGTGTGAATGGTTCATTTGATACTATCGGATTGAGGGGCATAGCAAAAATTTGTCTCCTCCCTACGTAGAATTGGCTTTCCTTGCAGACCTTTATCATGTTGTATGAGTCATTGAATAACGTGGGCCAGAATTACCCAACATGTAATATTTTGATAGTCTTTGCAGAGAAGTGTTTGCCTTCAGGGTTGTTGTGGAATGTCTCAAGAATTTTCCTTGCTTGCTCCATAGTGACGCATCGTAACAAGACACTGTTGAAATTTTTTTTGAAAAGAACACCTTCAATAAGTGCATACCCATTGTTTTTTAATTGGTAGAACCTTCTTTTCTGAGAAGGAAGTCTTAACAGATATTTCCCAGTATGCATAAATCCAGTCCTATCCATTAGCCAACATTCCTCGGGTTCAGATTCATTCATCAGGATCAGTTCCGCTTGCTCTGCTTCCTTTGCTTCTATTTATTTCTCTTCACTATGTGCCAAATATTCACAAAGCCCTCTTCCTTTGACAATCTTCGTAGGCTTGACCTCGATGTCGTATTCCAGGATCTTAGTGATCCAGTTGGTCCTCTTTTAAGTGATTTCACCCACCATAATATATTCGTGCACACTGAGTGTGCGACATAAATGATCACCTTGTTGCAACATATCAGATGTCAGAACTTTTTGAGTCCCTTTACAATTGTGAACACTTGTCTTTCGATGAAGTTGTAATTCACCTCATATTCCTTCAAGGTCCAAGATTGAAAAGCTATTGGATGTTCTTTTCCTTCATTGTCCTTCTGGGTCAGAACAGTGGTGATGCTTGTCTCGCTACTAAAAACATACATCATGAAGTCTTTGGAAAAGTTTGTATTTACCAGCATTGGGGCCGAAGAAATATCATCATTTAACTTCTTGAAGGCTCCTTTTTCTTCCTTCATCCATTTGAATAATTGGTCCCTTTTTAACATCAGGGTGATTGGTCGGATTGTTCCTGCAAAATCAAAGATGAATTTTCTTACAAATTTCACCTTCCCCAGAAAGGATTGAACTCCTTTTTTGTTGATTGGAAGGGGTATCTCTGATCGACTTTACCCTTTCAAGATCAATAGCAATCCCATCCCTGGACACTACGTGCCCTAGTAGCATGCCTTGCGGTACACTGAAAACACACTTTTTGGGGTTTAGGGATACCCCAAACTCTTGGCATTTTTTGAAGACCATCTCTAGATGATCGAAATGGTCATCTTTGGATTTGGAAAACACAGTTAGGTCATCTAAATAGATGAGGATGATCTTATTGATTAGTTCACTAAAAGCGATATCCATTGCTCGCTAGAAGGTAGCTCCCACATTTGATAGGCCGAAAGGAATTTTGGCATATGCAAATGTCCCCCAATTGGTGGTGAACGTGGTTTTATATTGATCTTCTTATTTATCCCAGACCTGATTGTAACTCGAGAAGCCATATAGTAGAGAGAACATTTTTGAACCTGCCACGGTCTGCAAAATAGATTACATGGAAGGCAATGAATAGTGATATTTTAATGATGCTTTGTTCAAGTCATGAAATTCTACACAGAGATGAATCTCTTCGTTATTTTTTTGAACTGGCACAAGGTTAGATACCCAGGTATTGTGTTTGATTGGAAACACGATCTTTGACTAGATCATCTTCCCTAGCTCTTGTTCCATTAGGACTTCAATATTTGGATTGACAGGCCTTTGTTTTTGTCAAACAGGTTTAGCACCTTCCGTGAATTCTATGGTATGTTCGATGATGTCAGGATCGTACCCTCTGAGGTCGTCAAAAGACCATGCTACGACGCCCTCGTATGCTTCACAGAAGTGTATCAGCCTATATTTGTAATGTTGTGAGACTTCTTTTCTAACTTTTAGTTTTCTTCCACCTTCAACCTCAAGGTCGGCGTAGTCTACTTGGTTTGCCACAAATTTCCTCCTATTGTTTCTTGCATCATCATAGTTGAACAAATTTTCGAGCGTGACCAACCCTTTTGGAAGTTTATTTGATCTTAATTGGATGATTTGTCCTTCGTATGCTTATTCAATCCTTGGTTGGATCTGATTAGCAAACTCGCTCGATTGTTGAATGAACGAGGCAATGTGTTCGTCACTTTCCATCTTTGATCATTATCTAGAATGGATGGTCGGACAATTACCCGTACTAAGTGTACATTCTTCATTAAGTCAGAAACAAGATCGAATTGAGATCCCACCGTTGCCATGCAATCAGCAGCTGAATTTTGCTCCCTTGGTACTGCATGAATGTTAAAAGCTTTGAATATTTCAATGAGGTCCCATACTCATTGCCTATAAGATCACATGCGCACATTTTTTGTAACAGAAGTGTTTCTGACCTGATTGATTATAAGTTCAAAATCCCCAAACACCTTTATTTATTTGATACCCATCTGCTCTACAAGGCTCAACCCTTGCACAAGACCCTCATATTCGGCCTCATTGTTTGAGCAGGCAAACTGAAAGCGGAAGGATCTAAGAATCTTCTCATTGTTTGGAGATGTTAGGCATATCCCGGCTCCAGTGCCTACTTTGCACCTTGCATCGTCAAAGTGCAATGTCCATAGCTCCTGAATTTTGCTCGGCTATGAAGGTCTTTTCTATCTTCGGCAACTCTTGATCTTCCTCGTAGATGATGCAGGTTCCCAAACCAGTAGCATGATAATTTTCAAAAGGATTGGTATCTGCATAGTTACTCAAAAAGACTTCTTCAGAACCGGCTTTGTCTTCAGTCGCTTCCTCTCCTTCTTGTAGCTTGCTATCAACAGCTTCTTCTTTAGTGTAAGATATTTGAGCTGCTTTGGTTTCTTCTATTGTGGGAGGAATATGGGTAGCTTCATAGTTGATCATGGATTCATCGGCCACATGCTCTGAATGCAAGTATTCTGATAAAATCGTCATCTTGGCTCTGTGTTTGGTCCTGAGAATTAGGTGAGACTAATCCAAAGAAAGGTATCCACCTATATTGTTCGTAAACTCTCATGATAGAAATAGAAAAAAGGTCGAACATGGGGGAATGTTAATGACCATAGTATCTTGCGGCACCGTGATACTAGGATAGGCAAACAATGTTAAAGGGAGGTCTTTAATGAGGCCCACCATTTCGACTTTGTTCCCATGCAACTACATAACTCCTCTTTTTAGGAGCTCATAGCTAAGTCCTGAGGCTTCTGCTATTTGCTTGGGCATGACTGTGGTACTGGCATCAGAGTCAATCATGGAGTTGTGCAACAAATTTTTCCCTATAATGAGAGTTAGGAAGAAGGGTTTAGGTTTCGGTTTCTCCCCTTTTCCCTCTGTCGGAGCCTCCTCTACATTGTTCACAAGAACGTTGGCTAGAGGTGATGTGTCAATGGTCTTTTTAGAAAATTGTTTTGTTGGTTGTGCAACTGCATCTTTCAATAGGGCCTCCTGTAGCAATGACTTCTGTTCTGGAATGGCTAAGATATCCTAAAGGGACACATTAGCAGAAGATTTCTTCAATTGTTCTACCACATTAATTGGTGATGGATTTGGAGGATTTTGTTCCTTTGCCTTGGTGATAACAATTTATTTTCATACTTGAGGCTCAAGAGAAAATGTAGAAAGGCTAGGGAGTTGGTTCAGAACACTCCTAGGCTACGGAGTGATCGGGTCGCCTGTGAATCTTCTCTTCGATCGGGTGTTATAGTCAGACTACACCTTCGGGGTCGCCGATGTGGATGCTTCATTAGTGAACACTGCTTCATCCCCTTACATCCATGAGAGTAGGGCATGGTTAGGAGCTATGTCACTTTCTTTCTCTAGGGGTATTCCTTGCATATATGAGGTGAGAACCGCGTCCTACCATTTGGGAAG
Source organism: Sequoiadendron giganteum (assembly GCA_007115665.2). Taxonomy (NCBI): domain Eukaryota; kingdom Viridiplantae; phylum Streptophyta; class Pinopsida; order Cupressales; family Cupressaceae; genus Sequoiadendron; species Sequoiadendron giganteum. The sequence goes on from CM021108.1 coordinate 384,404,938, forward strand.
AGGTGTATGTATACCCTCCTGAACTCGTCGTTGCGACTTGGTTGCGTTGTTCGATAATTTTATGATATAAATTGCCACATGGATAATTTCAAGGCATATGAGCGTTGTCACAAGGATAGCACCAGGGATTGAAATCTTCAGTGAGATTGTTCTATCACGCGGTCAACTCCCTACTTGTACTTATCTGAGCAATTCCCAATGGAGTTGGTACTGGTACTATTTGGTTATTTGTCTGAGTTGGTGGAGTTGTGCACTTGCCCCCTTGATATTGGTTTTGTTGGTAGGAGGGCCTTTTACCCTGATAACTTTGATAGGTTGGTCTCAGAGGAGCAGCTCGATTGCGTTTGATAGTGGTTACTTCGTTTGTCAAGTTCTGTAACATCTCCCTTATGTCACTCATCTCGTCCTTTGGAGCACCAGATGTAGAAGCGGTGTTTGGTTGCGCACTTGGATATGCGTACATAGACGGTGATAGAGACGTGATTATGCTAGTAGATGGCATCTCCTGATTAGAAGCTGATATTTCGAGGAATATCGACATGAGGGGGCGAGGTGGCAATTTCTCGGCATCAATCAGGTTGTTTTCCACCTTCACCACTATGGTGTATGCATCTAGTAATTTGGTTCCACCAAGTGACTGGATCATCATAGAAATGTCAGTGTTGATGGACTTTAAGTAGAACATAAATGCTAGCTCGGTCGGTGGTCGGATGGCATTCTAGATTCTTTACCAAGTTGTATAAAATTGGGCATTGAAATATGTCATGGCTTTGGATGGGGCCCGCTTTTGTTGATAGTTGGTGGTATAACAAATATCTATCTCCATCATTCAAGAATCTCTCAAAAAAGGGGTCTCCGAGCTGATCCCAACTACCGATGGTATTGGCAAGCAGAGTGCGATACAAATCTAGCGCTCTTCCTCTGAAAGAAGCTACAAGCAATCTTAGTGCTACGTTCTAATTTGTTACCCCATGCACCAGACACACATCCGTGACATCTTGGAGATATTCAGATGGTATTCATGAGCCATCTTCGGTGAACTTTGGAATAGCTTTTAGGGGCCCATACAATAGGTTCCACTAGGGAAACAAAGGGACTTTTGGCATCCCAAGCCACATAATTTTGGTTTGCAATTAACATTATGGCTAGGACCCAAAGGTTACTGGGTGAGTTTGGGTACAAGTTGTTACCAATGGGGACTCTAACAAGCCAGGTTTATTTTGTGGTTCACGGCCTAGTGATAGGTCGATGATTTACACACCCTTTTGATTTGGTTATTGTTTTGTGGTCCCACCGAGTGTGCCAGGAAGAAAAAAATTTTGATGCCAAAAGTTGGCAAGGTAATAGCCCTCTGTGGGAAACTTAGTTTTAGGGGGAGACCTATTGCGCCAAACTGAGTAACCTCTAGATTTTAAAGAAGTCGGCTTCTTCTATAACTAGGTTTTTGAAATGGGAAAAGGAAGCCGATATAAAATAAAGGAATCTAAATAAGGCGATACACCGAGATTTAGATGTGTGGAACGGTAAATCTATCTTGGGGATATGACTTAAGGTCTTGTGGGTAGTCTGTTGTGTTCCAGAATGGAAAAATAAAAATAGAAGCCTAAGTGATTCATTATATGACATAAAATAACTTCATACATTTTTACTAGAAAGAAGAATCCAAGACATGATCTAAACTAGCAAACTTGTATTAATTTATAGAAGGCTGGGAATGAAACATCCAGTACAATAATGGCACAATAAAACTTATCAAATATCAAAGAAAACATAAAGGTCGAACAATGGCACAGTTTGTGAGTTCTTTACAATAATCTAATAAAGCAATTAAAGGCCTAGCTCTTCTATCAATTCCTCTGCCCAACTCTGAACTAAAATTTGAACTCCTGCTTTGAAAGAAGAAGCAATATTTATAGTAAAAACTTAGCTTGACAAGAAAGTAACATAAAAGATGCTTCGATTATGAGCAATGATGCATTAGCAATGATTTTCCCTTGGTCGTTACAATCGAAAAGATTTAGGACATGAACGAGGACATCCAAGGGTCGGATGCATCCCTTGTGACTGATGATAGTGGTCCCAAAAAACCCAAGTACTGACACGTGCAATCCATTCATGGCGACAGTTATAGAACATGGTAGTTGGTGAAAAGTTGTCACTTGCCTGGCTTTCTCCTGCAATGAAGTCTTTAGAAGGTCACACGACAAGTAGTCGGGGCTTGACGTTTATCCTTCCCTTGAGCGATGAAGAACATACGCTGCAAAGACATGTGGGGGTCTCCAGCATACCACGCCAAAGTGGGGTCCGCCAAAAAACATGCTCGAGCTAATACTACGTGGCGAGCGGTTGAGGCCCGAAAGGGGAACGATGCAAAGAGGCAAAAATATTGCGAACGACTGACATATGGAAGCCTGGCGCAAGCTTTTTGAAAAGCGATCAAAGGAAACCTTGAGAGGAGCGCTCGAATGACATGTGGCGATATTCGCAAAATCTTTTGCATAAATGAGCCGGATATTGCTTATTTCTTATAGAGTCGTGGCCAATACTTAGGCAAAAACTCACCCGAAGGGAGCTTGGGAATTTTAAGTTCATAAGACCTTTAGACAAGAAATGTAAATATAGTCTCGCATCTCTTTCCTTCATACATCTACTATTTAATATGCAAGTTGATCTTTAGGATATAAACAAATCATTATGTTTGAATTCAACATACTTTTGTATTTCTTTTTCCAAATCCAACACAATCATAACAACAAGCAATAAAGTTTCTTTCAATAAAAAATCATTTATCTTTGTTTCATGAATGGAAATTAGACAATCTTTCTGAGTATTCAATGCGATTTTTCTTTCACATAAATTCCTTTATTTATCCAAATAATACATATGGTAAATTAAATGAATATTTTTAGCTTCTATCTCCATGAAATGGTTTATATGGTTCTATTTCGTAAGTTAAAATACCATGTTCCAGTCATGTTTTCAAATGGATGTTTCCTCATGTTTGATCTTGCAATATCTATAAGTTTCAATGATATCTAAAATACTCAAAATAAGCTAAAAAGATAGTTAAAGATCTCTGTCTACTCACAATTTTCAGTTAAACTCTCGTTTTCCATACTTGTTTTGTTATTGTTTTCCACTCTAAAATGGTCTCATAAGTTTATAACAACATGTATGTTTGAAGTCAGAACAACTGTTAAAATCTCAGGACAACAGTGTTTAAACTTGGGACAACAATGTTAAACTTGGGACAACAATATAAAAGGTTGAACAATAATGTTTTCCTCTCCATCAACCATGTTTTATTTTAGAACAACATTGTTTTCAACAATAATAGTGATGTTTTCAACATCGAAATCATAAACCCAGCCATATACATGCTTATATATATATATATACATATATATATATTCAAAGGTTTGCATAAATTTGTGGAAAAACCTCTCAATCAAACATAAATTGATCATTTAAAAACTCAGAACAACAAGAATTCACATCTTTCATCTCAAAATTCATACTATTAAATTGTGCAATGGAAATAAAATTCAAGAGAACCTGGTCAAGAAGAATGTCTCTATTTGTGCTTGGAGTTCTTTCTCCTCTTTCTCCTGGTTATGAGTTCATTTCAGCTAAAATCTATTTTTTGTGAATCTACTTTTTGTATATAAATATATTTATATATATATATTTATATACAAAAAGTGGATTCACAAAAATTAGATTTTAGCTGAAATGAACTCATAACAAATATATCTATTGGGTATTATTTTTGTTTTAATTTACAGTTATATATATATATATACACACATATATATTCGTGTATATACCTCAAAATTTTATAGTGGCAAGAAAAGTTATCTACAGCCAGGGATAACACAAAAATAATTCCACAACCCCATATATATATATTTTCAAAATGCATCAAAGACATGTGGCTAGCTATAGCCGACGGCCTCCCCCACACATGCACAAAAATAATTAAAATAAAATGCATTCCTAGCCACAAACGAACCTTTAGGGGGTTCAACACAAAGTTTATTGAAATAAAATTTAAATAATAAATAATACATATATGCATTATTATTTCTTTCCAATTTGAATTCCTTTTTCCAAAATTGAAGAAAATAAAATAAATTGAGCAGCTGGAAGCTGAATCCCATACTGGAATATAAATTTAAATCACCCAACAAGATTTCAACTGATATTTATGAAGGGTTTCAAAAGAGAAAATAAATCTTTCCACAAACAATCTTTTTCCTTCAAATTTAAAAACTAAGTTACACTGGAGAAGGGAATTTTAAAACCTGGAATTTGCTTTCCCTTGAAAATAAATTGTTGGAAGCCCCTGACTGTAGATTTTCTTTTTTCCTCTTAGTTCTTCATATATTCTCTTCCTCCTTCCCAATTTTTATTTTGTTGTGCTACAGAAAAACCCCTTTCTTACACCCATTTTCCCCAGGTTTTGCAGAGAAATCAAGATGTTTTTTATGAAAGTTATTATGTGTATTCCCGTTCAAGAATTCCCTCATTTTTAAAGACTTCTTTTCCAACTTCCCAAACTAAATCTTGAAAATAATAAATTAAAAAATTTATTTCAATGCACAATATTTATCCATCCATAATTACAAATAAAGAATCCTATTTTAATTACAAATGAAATATCTATCCTCATAAAATAATATATAAGCCTTTTTAATTTGCAATCTAAATAAATAATAACAAAATATCACTTACTTGCACATAAAATTACTTTTCCTAAATAACAAGGTATTTTCATTTAATTGCAAATAAATTAATTATTTTAAATAAAAAGCATTATTGATAAATTGAAGAATGAGTTATCTAATTAAAATCTAATTAATTCCCTTTTGTCTCATTATAAATTAATTTACCCAAACATTATAAAATTATGAACAATAAAAATAGGGGTTGTGACATGTAATGCCCTTGTGTTGGGTTACCACTTTGTTGGTTCATTGGAAAATTTCCCATGTTTTGCATCGTATTATGTTGTGGCATGTTTTGGGATGTGTTTCCTTGATACTGTTGTTCCACAACTTCTTGTTCAATTTGGAATGGTGGTCTAAACAATGGGTTATCTTTGGGTTGTGTTGGATCGTTGTTTTGTGAAAAAAAGTGGTATTTTGGTGTTCATGGTTGGTTTTGGAATGTGTCTAACTACCATCTTATCTCCAAGTGGGATAAGATTTGGATCTTTTAGTATGTCTACGTTAAATTCAATCAATATTTTTGCCCCATTTTTTGTGAGTGCAAGGAAATACTGGTTTGTGTTTATCCCAAGCATCTTATCCATAAGCTTTTACATCTTAGGATTTTCGAAGTGTTCTATGAGTCTCTCCTCAGTAAGCTCCTCATTGCTATCCTCTTCTTCTATAGTGTAAGTTTGAGAATTATGAGATGGATTTTGTTTATACATTCCTTCTTGATGTCTAAGAAGTACTTCTACCTCACTAGGGGGTTGACTTGGTTTTCTTTAAACATGGGTTCTCTTTGAGGAGTTGTAAGGACATCTAGTTTATATCCCTATGCATAAGTTTCTTCATTTGTAGTGTTTTGTTTTGGTGCACTTGAGCTACCCTTGTTTTCTTCCATCTTTTTTTAGTGTTGAGATCGTGTGGTTGTCATAAACAAGTGCCAAGAATTTGTGAAAGTTTGGTGATTTCTAACTATGGAAAAATAATGCTTTGTTTTTGGGATTTTCTGTTTTAAATAATTGGTGTTGTGTTTTTGAGATCTTCTATTTTTAAAGGATGATGTGGTGTAAGTTAATATATATCTATTACCATGTAGGAGGTGGTAATACTGTCCTTTCGGCTGCAAGATCAACTTTTCATTTCTCTTTGTCTAGGATATTAGTTGTGTTTCTCCACTGAGTTGGTGTTTCCTTTTTCTCAAATATAAAATTTCTCAAACTACTGATAATGTCTAATTGTTCACCTTTAATTCATGTGAGATCTGGTTTTATGATAGGTTTCGTAAGATCTAGTTGTTGAATTGGAGCAATAGGACGCCAAATGGTCATAAAGTGCAAGCTTTTCCTTTGATGTTTTTGATCTTTTTCGGTTTCCAAAAAGGATGATGAATGATGATGATGTAAAAGAAAACCTTTTGGACAAAAGGTGTTGGTGTTTTTTCTATGGTTTTCGTGATACTCAAGACCCTAAGGTTTGAGTGATGCTTTGGATGTTTTGGAGATGATGCTATTTTTGGGATTCAAATTGTTGAAAACTTGGACCGATATTTCACTTCATTTTTTCTAGAGGATATGTTTTGGAGAATCTACTTGAACTAGCCTTGAGGTTCAAGAAGTTGTTGATATCTTAGAATTTTGAGAGTTAAGGAATAATCCAAGTTGTGTTTTGATTTTGAATCCTAAAACTAGGTTGGGGTATTTGATTTTATAAATGGATATGAACTGATGTTGAAATGAGGTGATTGTTTCGTTCTCAAAGGATAAAAGCTTAACCAATTTAGGATCAATCTCTAATTTTCACTAGAAAATAATATAAAACTAGAAATCTTAGAATAGTAGTGGTAATTTCTGACAAAAGCGGCCAAATTTATGTCAATAGCAGCCAAGTTTGAAGGAAAATTGCGGTAAGTTTTTTTCAAAAATGACCTTTATTTGTATTTTTTTTAACTAGTGAACAGTGCAGGCAAAAGCGACACCTTTAGTCAAAAGAGGTTAGAGTTTGAGTCAACTACGGCCAAAACTTATATCAACTGCAGTAATCTTACGATCAATAGTGGCAATTTTATGTCAAGTGCATTATGTTTTTTCAAAAGCGGAAAGGTTTTGATAGTGATTGTAATAAACTAGAGAGAAAAAGGAGCCCGTTTTAGGTCAACTATGGCAAAAAGTGGCAAAAACAACAACAATAGCAGCTTATGTTCAAGTTTGTTTTCTAGTTTTTGTTTTGGCAACAATTTGGATAAGTTTGCAGTTTTTGGATGTTTTTGTTTGATTTGATATGTTTTGAAATTTTGGCAAGTGATACAATACAACACAACAATCAAAATAATTTGACTCTAAATGTATGTAGTTTAAGCACATTTCTTTCCACAAAAGCTCAAAGTTTGTGAAAGTCGAGATACTAAAACTATAGTTCCCAATCTTGACTTTGGTCTAAAATGTGACTTGAAATGTAAGCCTAAATATTAAGAAACCTTTAAAAATATTTTCTTAAGATATATTTTGAGGAGTGCAAATATAGGGTTTTTTTCAAAGGTATTCACACTAAGTCAAATGGTTTGTGATTTTGATAACCAAGTTCAATGATTGTTTTGATGTGTTCATTTTTAAATCAAGCAAAGTGTTTGATGTCAATAAAGTAACTTTGGCATGCATCATTCAAGTCACCCTAAGTAAGTACGCTCTTTTAGGTAGGTTTACCTCATGCCCTAGAGGGATTATTTTGCATGCAATTTATGGAGTGTAGAGGTATGTTAAGAATGAACTCTTAAGCTCTATGCCTCAACCAAAAATCTGACTTGGTAAGTAACTTCTCGGAAGAAAAGTTTTGATGAACCACTTTCAAAGAATGTTTTGGAAAACATGGATGGCTTCTAAAATGAGGTTCTTAGTGAAAAACTATGAACACCAAAACTGGCATTCATCCACTTGGCCACTTAAGGCTCTTTAATCGTTTTTGTTCCACTTAAGGTGTGGGATTAGGTGGAGTATGTTGTCGACACACATTGAAGCTACTTTCTCATGATTTTGCAACCTTTAATATAGCTCGCTGGTAAACGTGCTTTGAGTCCTTTCTTATGAGTTCTCCATCATGGGATGTATCTCATAGCAAGCCCCCTCTTTAAGGATGACTCAAAAAATGTAAAAAACCAAAGTGTTTCTCTTCACCCAGGATCGTCAAAAGATGCAGGGGGGGAGGATATGCACTCAATTTTCCAATCACAACAGAAATGTCATACAATTCATCATAGTTATTCTTTTTATGCCCCTTGAGTGGTGCTACCCAAAAAAAATGAATGAAGTGTGAACAAGATAGCAATTTACTTTTTATGTGCACAAAATTTGAAGTGTTCTGAATTTCAAGCAAGTAGATATCAATGTACAAAATCATAATGTATTTGTTCAGTTTTAAGCACCAACTTGAGTGTTTCTAATAGCCTTATCTTAATGTGGTCAACAAAAATTAAGTGTTTGGTCAAAAACAAAACATTCTATTTTATGAGCACCAAAATGAAGTGTTGTTCTAAACTAGGAAATTTTTTGAAAAGTTCATTTTAAGACACCAAATCAAAATATGCAAGTTGTGGGGTTCAATTCTTAAGCACCAATTTGAAAGATTTTCTAAACTAGGAAAGCTTTTGAAAATTTCATTTTAAGACACCAAATTGAAATGTGCAAGTTGTGGGGTTCAATTTTTAAGCGTCAATTCAAAGTGTTTTCCTAAACTATGAAAGCTTTTGAAAATTTTATTTTAAGGCACCAAATAAAAAATGTGCAAGTTGTGGGGTTCAATTTTTAAGCACCAATTCGAAGTGTTTTCCTAAACTAAGAAAGCTTTTTGAAAAATTGGACTTGGATCATTTTCCTTCCATACAATAAAACCATTAGTCATTTTTTTATGTAAAGTGTGGCATATTCTTGCAAGAGTTGCACAAACAAATTCAGCAACCTCAACAACACCCAAAACAATCACCTATTAACATTAGAAATCTATAAAACTACCTTGCAGATTTCAAATAAAAAAGACGCAAAGCAAAAACATAAAGGTTAGTCAAAAGTGGCCCTATTATTTTCAGCAACTACGATCCTCATTGTCAAAAGCGGCCCTGTTATGTGCAATTGTGGTCCTTATTATCAAAAGCAGTCGTATTTTTTAAGCAAAAGAGGGCATTTTTTCAATAGCGGTTGCAAAAAATGCAACCGCAGTTGAAATGAAGGAATGGCCGCGTAAGATTCCTATAGTGTTCACGTAAAAAAAATTCAAGTGAGTTTTTGGAACCTACAACTACTCAAAATACACTCAAAGAAATGTTTATGTCAAGGATCGAGGTCCCATCGAGCGTGCCAGAATGTGTAAGGGGGAAATCGAGATATAAGAAAAATAACATAAATGAATTAAACTAATCTTAATTCAAAACAATATCATGAATTCCTAAACCCATTACTCACGAAATGAACAAATATAAAAGCAAATGAAGAACAAACAAATGAATTCAAATAATCATATTGTTAGCATCTTGTGTTGAAGTGTATTCACAAGGATGTTGGATTGCATTTTTGTATCAATGTGAAGCCTTCATTACATGTTGCAAAATGGTGATCGAAGATGAGTGTAAAATCTCTCAAAAGTCGAATGGAAATTCAGTATTACTTCATTGCACAAAAGATGTCGATTCTCCCATCATTTTTGAGGATGAAGAGGATTGTTATATAGATTTTATGTTTTGAGATGAATGATCGAGATCGTGTAGTAGAAAATCTTGATCAACGATTCAAAACTGTTGAGAGGATTTAGATGGGAGGAATCAGTGGATTTTGATTATGTAATTGGTGTGATTGATGAAATCAATTTGAGTGTTCAATGGAATTGGGGAAATAGATTGAGAGGTTAGTGGGATTGAGGAATAGATGAATCACTTAGAAAATAGATGGATTAGTCAGCCAATCAGAGTGAGCAATCGATGATCGTAATTTGTTCAATCATAAAAGTGGGTGAGGATAATTAATTAATTTGAATTAATGAATTAAGCTTTTTGAGTTGAACTTGCAAGTCATGTTTGACTTTTGTAAATAAAATTATATTTGCTTGTTGATGATGTTTGAATAATTAATTTAATTATTTTATTTAGAAAGGGGGGAAGTGATTTAATTAAACTATTAAGTATTAATAATTTAATTAATTTAGGGGAATAGGGTAAATTAGTGACATAATTAAATAATTGATGCTATTTAATTAATCAAGAGAAATAAAGTTAGATTAATACTTTTATTAAATAAATGAAATTTATTTAATTATTCAAAAATGATGAAAAAGTGAATTAATTAAATAATTTAAAGGTTATTCAGTTAATAAGAGAAATTAGGGTTTTTGATGTAAATAATATGAACTACAATGATATTAAATGATAATGATGCTAATGATGAGAAAATGTCATTCAAGATGTGTGATAAGCATTAGGTCATTTTTACATGTCTACAAGCTCCATTCTACAATTTGGATGTGACTAATTTTCTTGAATAGTTTCCTCCAACCCCTAGCCTTGAACCACACTAGGTGTTCTATAACGCCCCGCCACGCGACCCTAGAGGAAGTTGCAATTAACTACTTAAATGGACTAATTTTTTTTTGTTTAAGTACAATTAACATGCAAGTCCACTACCCATTGTAAACATCCCCTAAGGTTACGAGACTAAGATTACTTATTAACCCAAAACAACATAAATGAATCCATAACATTTATCCACTTAAGAAATAAGAACGCATACATTCCATACAAGAAAAACTACATCATCACAAAAAGGAATACCATATGATATCAATATCAATAACTTAATAAGGAGATTACAACACTCATTCCCTGAATGAGGTAAATCTGATAGCATGATTACATATTACAACTTTCCACTTCGATTACAAGAGGGGTAATAAATTACAAAATTCAACTAAAATGAAATAAAGCATAAACTAAAACTGAATCCCACGAGCTCTCCAACTGGAAGTCTCGTCCACATGAACATGAAAAAATCCCAACGGATTTAGGTGCACACCACCCAACCAAGTGGAACCCAAAGGCCCACCCCTCGTGCTAGGAGATAGTAACAAGGAATCCTAGCCAAGACCAACACCTCTAGACATAGGCTAAAACAAAACTAAACCAAATTGAAACAACCAATAACACTGACCACACAAGTACAACACAAGTACATCATGAGTACACTCAAGTACAACTCTAACATGGTCACATTGCTTCCAAAAATAAAGCAGATTAAGTATGTTACGAGAACCATACACATAATAATCAAATACCAACTATGGTCACATCAGGTATGTTAAGGAAACCATATCCATAAAATCGAACACCAACTATTGTCCTAGACAGAGTGTCATCACACAGCTCATCATGGGTTGCCCTCTAGGATTCTTCATAGGCTTCGGCCCCCACTATGAGTTATCCTGGTGGTCTCAACCAAATCTCGACCCCCATACTCACTCATGCGGAATCAAATACCTTTCGTATAGACAAGATAGATGACCTTGCCATTCCAGGCCTTCCCACTCATCCCAAGTCTAAGCGAGTCTTTGTGTCTATGAGTGAGGCATGATTATCTTGATTAGTGAGAAGTACCACCTAATCTTCTAAGTTTTTTTTTAGTTATCACTTGATTAAACCACCTTTGAAGGTTTTCCAGTTTACCTCTTTGGGCTCTAGCCCCTATAGAAGCCACTCTTCTACTTGACAACACATATACCATCCAAACTCCAAGAGTAACAAAGTGCAAACAAACAAGATATCATGGCCACTCCTTTCTTAGGGGGCAACATAAGTCAAAACCCTCTCTAAACACTAGAGGTAACAAATCACATAACAAGGTCACTCCTTACAAGGAGACGCGGATCCCATAATCCACTCCTTTCATAGGAGACACAAAACATCCCCGTTCGTGGAAACCGGGTAAACACTGACTTGACACCATGCACTACTCAAAGGAACTCATAACAGGTTGACATCACAAAATGACAACCCCCAACCTCTAGGGACTTCTGGAAGACTTACATATTAAAGACATTAACCCTTTTCCCCAAACAAGAACACAAAGGAAATGTTCACTGAAGGTAATTGAAAGAACTACTTTTGGATATTCTAAATCCATTTCCTCACTACATTCAGTAATTTATTGCATCAATACAACTGAATTTAAATATATCTTTTCAGATAAGGGGGGAATTAACACTAATCATTTAATTTCTCTACTTGCATAATAAAAAATCAACCAATTTATTATGTAAATCAAATACGTTGCTTTAAAATAAATATACTGTTCCTCGTTTCAATGTAGTCATTTAAAATTAACTTGACTTGAAACGTATTATTTTAAAGTCAAAACCATTCTCCTTTAAAATAATGTTTTAAAAGGAAACAATGATACAATTAAAGTCATCACGTTTTTAATTTGCTCAATTTAACTTAAATCATGTTATTTGAGAATCAACATTTTACTGCATAAAAATATATAAAATAATATATAATATATATATCATCATATTATATATACACATATATAAATATTATTTATATTATATATATATATATATTAATATGTTAATATTATATATTAAAATATATATATTATTTTATTTTATTTAAAACAAAGAACGAATTGAAAGGAAGAAAGTCGCGGTTCTTGGAACATGCACCACTGACATAGGAACACGCACCAATGTTAAGGGTTGGGGCGGTTGTGTTAACCACAACCGACCCACCAGAGGTGTGGGCGCGGTTGTGTTTAACACAGCCGACCCACCAAGGAGTGGGCGGCAATTGTGTTAACCACAATTGAACCCACTACAGTGGGCGGCAGCTGTGTTTAACACAGTCGTCCCACTTACTGTGGGCGGCCGCGTGGGGCATGTTGGGCGTGGCTCCCCATAGCCCCTCCCATGGGGTGGCTGTGGGTTGAGCCCCCAGCAAACCCCTGTCCCCCAAATTTCAATTTTTTTCTTTTTATTTTTTTATTTTTTTATTTTCTTTTCATTTTCAAATAAAAACGCCCTGCGGATTTTTTTAATCTGATTCTTTCAAACAGGATTAAAGTTTTACAAAATAAATTTGATAGAACCCAATAATTTCATATACAATATATATATATATATTTGGATATATATTAAATATATTCTCAAACATAAATTTTCAGAATAAAATGGGGAAACCATTCATAAAAATAATCATTTTTATTCAAGAACATCGTTTTATTTTTGAGAAAGATCAAACATCAACAGAGGTTTTTTTTCATTTTGAAGCAAGAATCCAACTGGTTATGTTTTGCAAACAAACATCAGATTTCAAATGATTTTCATCAACACATATATCATTAAAAACTTAAAAGAAACTAATTTCAAATATATGAACCTGGTTTTTTTTTGGAGTTGAGAGAAGATCCAGATGGTGCCTTGATTCCAACTTCATCTCCACAAATTTCTAAAGCTTCACCCCAAAAACCCACAAAATGCAAAAAAATTTCCTCCTTCTATTTCAATCTTTTCCAAAATTTCATGATCTTTAAATTGTGAAGAAAAATTCAATAATAAAGAAATTTCTCCAAAAATATCCATGCACCAACCCTCATAAATTTTTTAATACAGAATAGCCAAAATATCTCCATTTTTCAATTTTTGAATTCAAACTTTTCTAAAATTAAAATTTTAATCATTTTTCTTATTTTTCAATTTCAAACAATATATCCATAACTAACTTAACTTATTTCAACATCATTAATTTAATTAATTAATAAAATAGATTTAATTAACGATTAAATTATTTATTAATTAAATTAAATTAATAGTAAAATAAATTGCATTTCAACATAAACCAGATAAAGTTGATCGACAATTAAACTACCAAGGCATATATTTTAACCTTTTTCAAACTTGCAATTTTAAACTGAAATCAAGGTCAGATGAACAACATTAAAGCAACTTAACCTGACTAACACCTGACGACACACTATGACTAGGGTGACGACTTGGCACGAAAAACCTAGCTACTATCTCTCAATCGAATATTGTTGGGCAATGGATACACTCAAACCTGTAAAACCAAGTGGAGTCGATGTTTTGTACCTGTCAACCTGGGAACAAAGAGTATATCCACATGCATATATATGTCATAATTAAAACACACCATGAAGAGGGAATCACGGAATTGTAGGGCACTCGCAAGCGAGTGATGCAATTCGTCCCCTTCACCAATACAATATTACTAGCTGACAAATCTAACATAATATTTTAATCCAAAGTATAATACCTCATTAATTTGAATATCCACTTATGCTAATTCAAAACATGTCATAATGATAACATCTGAATATAGTATCATCACATCAAGATATATCACCAAATCACGATAAAGATAGAGATCAAACAGTAACCAAGTACCATAGTCAAGGTACTAACAGAAAATAAGACAACCAAGCAAAACACTGTTCGATCAAAAGAGCAAAACAGAGGGGTCTTACATGTTCAAAGCTCTTAGTTGAGCTCTAACACTATGGTATTTTACATGGACCTCCCAAGTATTAAATAAACTATTAACCCTCTTTTTAACAACTTAATATAAAGCTCCCTGTTATAGTTTGGATGGGACTTATTTTTCCAACACTTTCTCTTAATCCACACTATGGTCTATGGAGATCATAATCTAGCTTTACTACCATGTTAAATTCTTAATGATTCATTAGAACCCTTACCTAGGACCTCCAATTTACATGTTGGGGTTCTCCATCACTATGTTGACAAATATTTATGACCAAGCTTTCCAATAAGCTCCTTATTGTGATTCAATTTAGCAATAAGGAGAAAAATTAGCAAGAAAAATTCCAACATAAGAAACTTCCAAGGATTGAGAAAAAACACTACCATGCAAAATTCTAACAAAAATTACTTTTAGTGTTGTGTTGGGAAGATAGGGTAAAAACAAGTTAAAAAGAAACTTCAATTCATTGTTATACATCTATTTTATTAAAGACATTTGTGTTACCTCATAGAAAGTAAGGAAAATGCAAAAAAAAAAAAAAAACTTTGACATTTTCAACACATTTGCACTGATTAATTAGTTATATTTAAAATAGTTAAAAGATAAAAATCTTTAAAAATATCATTAAATTTAGTTTTAACCAAAATATTAGCAAATCAACATATGTCTAATCCATTTCAAGAGAACAACAAAATGAAATTAGTCAACATTTAAAAATATAAACATGGAACAATCCATAACTTAAACACATTTCAAACAAAAATAATAATTCAACTTTAATAATGATACATCAAACAAACAAAGGAAAAATTTGAGCTTTTCACTTCAACTTTATAGATCATATTTGGCTTTTCACGCCTGTTTCTTGAGTTGAGGTTAGACTAAGTAGAGGAAACCTTGAGAGAATTGTCAATATTGAAGTATATATAACTATTCTTGAGGAAATCCAAAGAATGAATGCTCAATTGGAGGCAACTGAAAGAAAAAAGCATGTTGAGATCTTTAAACATTTGGGTTCTTGTTTAGAAGCTCTATTTAACATAAACCAATAAAAATCAACATCATCCATGAAGAAAAGGCACAACTAATAAATGACATCCTCCACCTACTCCTCCCACATGAAGAGGATGGTGCACCTGACTCACCACCATCATACCAAATCTTGACGCACAAGCAACAATAAAGATGCCTAATCATTCAATCAATATGAGCAATCCTATGTGAATCGATTTCAGCTCATATATAAGCTTGATCTATTTGAGTTTCATAGATTGATAATTCAAAGGGGATACACTTTTATTATCCAGATACACCATAATTACTAATCTCAAAAGTTGATAAATTTGGTTATTGATCAAGATTCAACTTCAAACTCATTAGTTGACTTGTCAAATTCTTGGCCTTCAAATGAAAAGAAATAGAGGTCAAATATTCATGGCAAGACACCATTGGAGCAAAGCTCATCTAATGTTTCAAGCTATGTATATATCTAGATATTTGAACAATATTGCCTATAGCAAGTAACATGCAAACGTATTAATAAAGAGGGTTGAAGCATCCATTTTCTAGTTGAGGGAATGGTTTGTGAAGAATGATGGGGACTTTATGTAGTAACACAATGAACGTCTATGGAATGACATTCTAAATATTACTGGTGTAGATTCATCAAGAGGATTGAAACATTAATTTTCTAGTTGAGGATATGTTTTATGGAGATTGATGGGGGCTTTATGGGCTAGCACAATGAAAATTATAAGAATAATAGTTGTGATCACGGAAAGTATATGTCATACCTTAATTTTTTCCACAACCCAAACCCCTAATTTTTTGTTAAACTAAACAACTCAACCAAGCCATAACAAGCAAGCATGCCCTTCATACCTATGATGGCATCAAGTTAATGATTCAATCATAAGCATTTTGCACAATGAATGAGAGTGGAATGGTGGCAAACTAGTCTAAGGTTGACTTTGATATTACCTCTAACTAAGGGCAACTATTTAGTCTAAAAGAAAGAAACATTAAAGAAGATAAATATGCTCATGAAATTATTTTACGTTCTAACATAGAGTACAACTAACGTTCTATCACTAAAACTAAAAGAAAAAAGTAATTGAATAACCATAAATATATAACTCATGTTAATTCAAAAACAAAATGAACAATTAACTAATATCCAAATTTATCTTTCTTTACATATAAAAATTCTCCTAAATTACATCTGAGTTTTTTTTTTATATATACGTAAATTGATTGTATTGATAGCAAAAACAATTTTACAGAGTGTCCTTCGACCTGGCAAAATCTGAAAAGAGAAGCCCACCCCACAATGCTATCCAAAAAACTACCCCCAAAACAAACATAGTGATACGAAGCATACAAAATTAGGTGATGAATCGTCGCCAATACAACCAGATCCCCACATAGTGTGGAGACACAAAAAACACTAGATCGTACTGCCAAGATAAACCATGATCACCACCATCCCCAACCACGATACCTATCAGACAAAAAGAACACCCTACCACAGGCCAGAACCATTACCCATCTAGCTCCACACCCTCAGCCAACAAAAATTCTCTCAAGTATCGTCACCAGTCCACTCAGCCTGATGGTTCTAGGAACAAATGATGCTTTAGGAAGATAAGCCTGCAACGCGCCCGATTTCGATGCCTCTGTAGAGCCTCACCCTTGATATCCAGAGGGAATGGATATCATTTGACCCTTAACCTCGGTAGAAGCACCCGATGTATATCTCTAGGGCGAGGTAGCCCGAAACCCAATTCTGCAATGATGAGCACATCCATGACCCCATCCAACAAATTCTCCCAGACCAGCTTGTGGACCATCAAGGGAGTCATAGCCTTCGGAACCTCCAAGTTAAGCAGCGTAGCCACAAAGCGAGCTACAATATTCACATTAGTACGCCATCTCTCAGCCGAAGTCATAAATTCCTCACCTAGCAGAAGTTGAACCGCCTCCAAAACCAGGTAATCCCAATCCTTGAAGATGGATTTAAGCCGCCCATACCCAATTTTCCCAAAGAAGGCCCATAGTTTCCTCAACAATTACAAATAGACTGACGTTTACATCATCTTTGATGGTGAGAAATGGTGAGAGATGTGATTAATAAAGCCAGATGCCACCCACGAAACGAGTGGCCATCCCATCAAAATTTAATCCACCATCACTAAATGTCCTCCAAGCAGACAATGACAAGACTAGTCATCAAAGGGAAGTATACAACCATCGTTTGGGCTTCCCATCTCCCACACTTCAATTAATATCATTTGTTGCCATCCCCCCAACCGTGCCAGCCAGGAAAAAGCTACCCAGCATACAATCTGGTCAAAATTTCATCTGTCATGAGTCACTCAGACAACACCAAATCCAAGTCCGTCCACTTGACAGCGCATAAACATCTATGTAATATTAAATCTAAATATGTTCAATTATTTAATTGTTTATGTACAATGTTTAGTTTCATAACCTGAAAAGATAACATCAACATAGTGATCTTAATATCTCATACTTCATTTTATATATCTAACTATAACATGTTAAATTCAAAAGTACCAATTCTAAGATTTAATTTGAACAATTCATTCTAGTCCCAACTATTGATATTTTTTATATCAAAATATGTTTACATTTTTTTAAATCAAATCTAATTTTGAATTTTAGTTTTTTAATTTCTTGATAATTTTAAAATAAATAAAATAGGTCCCTATTTTGATCTCATGACTACTACATTACTTTACAATTTCAAATTGAACATTGAGACTCAATGTTTATGTATGATTTTTAAAATATATTAATTTTTCTTGAATTGAATTTTAAGGAGAGATGAATTATTAAACTAAAGGGAACAAACAAAATAATGAAAATAGTATATCTAAACACTAATTAACTAGGAAATTAATAAATACTTAAAAACTAATTTCAAACTAACTTGCAATACTTCAAGTATGAGTCTCTTCAACTATTTGTCGTTTTCTCTTTGAAGATTGAGTTTCATAGGTAATGCTATTTTTTAATTTCCTCCATTTGATTGTTTATTTGCAAGTGAAAATATTTTATAAAATTTATGTTGCAGGTTAACAAGAGGAAGATGACAAAAACATATTTCAACTCTCTTAGCTTAATATGCTTTCATGGAATTCTTACTTGGTTCTACTCACAAATTGTTTGTCAGATTGTTTTTAGTTTTAAAGTAGAGGATAGTAATGTTTTAATTATAAATCTTAATTGGTTTATTAGGTTGATCATCATCATGAATAAAACATAACAACATAGATAATCATCATTAAATGTCATCTCATGAAGGTCAACATCATATCAAATAATATAGTGTATCATCAAATGAGTTTCACAACCAATCATGTAAATCATGACATAAAACATGGAAATAACATAATATCAAAGGTCTATCTGCTAACTGTGTCACAAAACAGCTAAAATAAGTGTCATCAGGAGGGTCACTACAATTATGGTCAACTCTAGAATGGCTTACTTACTAGCCTTGTTTATCCCTTTTTCTCACACCCCGAACCCTTCCTACAAAGTGGGTATTCTATCATCAGAAATTATACATTAAATATCCTTTATTATCTATAAGCATTATGTATAAAAATGTAGAACAATACCCCCAAATATATATATTCAATAATAATAATACTTTGTTGTGATAGACTAAACGGTCTTCCCCTATGATTGTTGGTTTGTATGTTCCTTTTCTTCAATCGATATTTCCTTAATATTCAAAGGATATTGTTAGTGTAAATCAACACATAAGAATCTATTATCCATATTCGTATTAAAGAAACATAACTTATAAGGCTCAATAATTGCTACAAGCAACATTATTACATAATCGTATATAATCTATATATTTATTTTATATGAATATATATACATATAAATATATCTATAATTATGTGTAAAATTATTGTCCCTATATATTCTTGCAATAATGTACTCATCTAATTATGTTTGTTGCTATGCTCAAGTAATACTCCTATTTCATGTCCTTATTCACTATTTATAATGTGTTTTAAATCTGATTGCATTCCCTTTTGTTACATGTCCTGAGTGTAGATTATTAGTCATTTATAAATGCTTACCAATTAGACTTCATATTTCCTCCTCTATTAATCATTTCTAATTCTATTCCTTTATTATCTCTTTCAAACCTGTTAATTATCTACATATATCTCTTGTTCTGTATATTTTCCCTGCTTGTGTCTAATCTCTTAATTTTACAAATTCATCACTTCTATATCTTTTATGCAAATATGTATATGATTTGATGATCATAATCTATTAAGATATATGTCATTCATTATATCTAATAATATTTCTTATTCCTTTCTTTCAATCTACTTTCCAAATTATATTGTAATCATTTTTTCCTCCTTTGTAAATGATTTAATTTTCCTTATATATCTCCCTGTCCAAGTGAATGATGCATCTTTTAGAAAGGAGATAACCCTTTTGAAAAGGCATGATCCTTTGTTTCCATTGATCCTTGTATTCCCATTGACTAATCTAAGTATCTCTTTTTATTTATTAATTGTTGTCTCTAGTTTAAGCATTTCTTCCCTTAAAAAGGGAATCGCAGCCTTTGTGAATCACCTTTATTAACATTATTTCCCTTACTCTTCTAACTACATCATCATTGCCTTTAACTAAATTGAATTGTTGTTTTTATTTGGGTAAATTATTAAGTAACCACTGCTCATTATTATTAAGTGTTGCTTGATATACTGTTGTCTTAATACAATTCTGATCGTTGTATATAATATGACTTATAATTATGTGATTTCCTTCAATTTTCTACCGTTAAATATGGGATTGATGCCTTTTCAATGGAACATAATATTCGTTGTTGTAATATAATTTTAATATATTTATTTTATATTAGTTTTTACATGTACTTTATTAATATTTATAATATTATTTTAGAATTATTATTTAATAATAACATTAAAATATATTTTGTTATTTATTTTATTTATTTATTTGTATTTCAACATTTAGTTATTCTTATATTTTAGTGTTCTATTTCAGGAACATGACAGTCCACTCTTCCCAAGTTGCTTGTCCTCAAGCAATCACGATCTAGGATGATTCTGAAGTAGCCAAGATCCCTAATCAACCTAGTAGATTTGTATTGCTCCTTCATGCGATGTAGTTATCTTTTTCCATGATACTTTGATGTAATTAAGAGTTGAGAACTCTATTGTTAGTCATGATTATCTTGGTTATGTTCGACTTATTTAAATGATGTTCTTAAAGGGCGTTTATTACTATACTACCAATAAGGTTAATACCATCCTCAAAAGTATGAGGAAAATTTATTGTCTTATGTACTATTATTTTTCAATATCTCTCAACAACAAAACCAAGGTTTTGGAAATCGGAAAGATTTTGTTACTTAAGACAAGTTTTTCTTATTTCATCACCCCAAGGATCCTAGGCAATGATACAAACTCTTCATTACTCTATCATCCAATTTGTGTTCCATTTTCTAATTCAATTGGAGGTTATCACTCTTCTTTGTCATATCTCCATGTTTGGTACTAAATATCTTGGGGAAAGTACCTAAGTTATTAAATCATATCAATTTACCCCAAGGTTGAATGGTGAAAATGATCTTGGGATTTGTGGGTTATGGGCCCATAGTGTAACTTAGCATAAGCTTGTGTAACAATTTTATTATAACTTGATTTGTATCTAAGGTGCCTAACATTGAAGTCCTTCTGATCACGGATAGGATTTGGGAGAAGTGAACCCTTAGATAGATTTATTCCTTTATATCCATTTCTTGTAAGAGTCACCCCCTAATGCAGAGGGTACTACCCTCTCACAAAAGATCTTAGACTCACAAATCACATTTACTTACAAGTGATTCCTCTTTGCCTTTCAATTTCAAAATCCCATGAAAATTACAACAACTCGCCAATTAATGCATTTAGTTTATTGAACATTTTTATCAAAACAAAATACAAAAATTAATGTTTACAATTTTGGCCTTCAAGCACCTTCCAAAAAAAATTATGTTTTTATACACCACATATCATTCTCCACTTAAATTCGGTTGGGCTTAACCAACACACTCTAAGCATTGACCATGCTTAAGTGGTTGGTATGGTGGGGCCCAATTACCTGTCCCACCTATTGATCATTGTTTATGTTTCCCCCGATCACTGTTAGCATTCAAATTATTCTCGGGCAGTCTCACCATTTCAGCACATTCAAAACTAGGTTTCCCATGTGATTGGTTTTTATTTGTCACTCACGGTGTGTGCAAAAATGGTAGCTTTGGAACAAAGTATGGACATCCATTAAAGCATAACGGGCTAGGGATTATTCAATATGCTCTGGTAGACATGTATGCAAACTGTGGAAACATGGACAAGGCATGTCAATTGTTTGGCAAGATGCCAAAAAGAGATCCGGTCTCATGGAATGCTATGTTATGTTTTTGCTAAAAAGGATTTACAGACTTTCAATCAAATTTAATCGGTAGGTGTAAATTAGAACTCCGCAATCTTTGTCAACATCCTCCATGCCTGTGCTAAAATGGGAGCTTTGGAACAAGGTATGGACATCCACCACAACAAGGAAAGCATATTTTTGTCAGATGTTGTAGATGCAACTGCCCTGGTAGAATCTATTATTTAGCATGTATCTATTTAAAAAAATGATTGTCACTTGCAAGCTGACTATAATCCTTATTTTTGTCGGTTGTTTGATAGAAATTGTGTATTTCTCATATACTTAGTGTAATTGATTATGGATATTTTCAATTTCTATTATTATAGTTTTATATAATTCTTATGTAATTTATTGTATGAGACTAGTCTTGTATTATTTAAAATTCTAATTTGTTTATGTAAAAAATTAAAGATTGTATTGATATGAGCTTAATATATATATATACAAATATTAACATAAATTTATTTTATTTTTTTCACATTATTATTCAAGTTTAAGATAGTGGTGGCACATTTTAGTCTAACCTCCTCTAACTACATTTTTTCTTGTTCTTCTTAGAATTCTTAGTTCAATTTATCTTTGTGTAGCTTCCAAGTCGAAAATTATATAATAATGCTTGTAATAACCTATTTCAACTATTTTTCTTTAGGTGGGGAGCATTCTATAGATATTTGTAGTAGATACTCTTCAATATTTAATATTGTTTTCTCTAGGGATTCATTAATTTAGTAGTTGTTCCATAACATTGTTATGTATGATATATCATATTTAAAATTGTTGGATAGGGAGATTTATAATAAATTCACCTATTGCTATTATGGTGTATATGTAAAAAGTGTTGTAGTTGGGAGGTTCTAATTACTTTTGTTGGACAATAAACTCCTTAATTTTTCTCATAAGTTCCAAAATTTTATATTATATAAGAGTAATAAATTTGTCCACTCTTTTTTTTAAGCCTTTACTTCCTATTTTTTACGCAACTCCCTATAATGTGGTGTATCATTAATGTGTTGGTAGTCTCCTTTATTCATTTTGTTAAATAGTTCCATCTTTAGAAATATTTGTGTTTCTTTCTCTATCCATCTTTATTCTATTCTCATTTCTTCTATATGGGTAGTATTTTTCTAACTCTATTTGACATAAATTTATTTCCTATTCTCGTTGTGCAATTTCATCATGTAAACCTTTCACTAATCCATCCAAACTATTATCCCATATCATAAAATAGATATATTATACTTGGCCTAAGTTATTCTTATTTATTATATCTATTTTTGTTAATAAGGTGTTCTAGGCCTTCTTTGTAGCCTCTATTTTTTATTACTGAAACTCTTATTGACTTCTATATCTTTTGACAAGAGAGTATTTACTCTCTATTTAGATAACTGTATATTTTTTGCTAGTTTGTCTCTACTATTTATAAGAGATTATTAGTTATCTTTTCTAAGACATATATCCTTATTATTTATTTCATTTGTACTATCTCTTCTCTTTTTTCTTAAATATGTTTATGAATTCTTCAAGAAACTTCTTGATGATTTGTAGCCTCATATGAGGACTCCATGTTTACTCTACCATTACTTTTAAAATAATTTATTTATTTTTCTTGGATTGTTTTGTATATAAATTTTTCTTGTGTATGCATTCTTATCTTAAAGAAAAGTGACCTATTCAACAATTGGACATCTATAGTGTCTTCTTATTCTTCAAAAAAAAAATCTACTTTCATCCTTTTTGGTGCTTTTTCTACCACTTTTATTTGTAATCAAGGCACAAATGAGAAGGTGATGGATTTTATCCTTATTATTAATGTGCTATTTCATAGATCTCCTATAACTTCTTAAATTTAATATCGAGAGGGAAGTTATTAAGAATATTTCCCCAAAGCTTTCCAATCAAAATCTCTTGCATAAATATCCAGATTTTATAATACTTTACACCACCTTCTATGATTATACATAGGTGATAGATCAGTTTAAGGCCATCTCCTCTTTGACCTTTATGCCTCTATTTCTTTAACCTGGCATCTTCTCAAAAAACTAGTAATTATACAAAGAATAACACCAATAACTTATTATTTTCTCCTTAATCCAACCCTAATAAGTAACTAAACTAATTTAATATGCCTTTATCCTCCTCTTCATCATTTGAGCTTACAATCTCCCTTCATTCATAAGCTAACTCTAATTGGATAAAGCTATAAAAAATCCCAATTCTATCTTTCATGAGTTTCTTTCCAATAACCTCATCCAATTTCATCCTATGCAACCCTTGAAACTCAACCTTTACTTATTCTACCAAATTTTCCAAATCTTTTTAGTATATATAGAGCTATTTTGCTATGAAACATGCCTTACTATTATCCTCTCCTTTCTATTTTTCTTAATTATCTCTTTGGACTACCTTATCACCAAATCACATTCCCCTTTACCTATATTTTTTTCATCTTCATTTTCATAAATTCTCCTAAGATATCCTTCTATTAATCCAACACTAGTAATTACTGAAGTTATTTTTCTCTTTTTCTTAAGTTCCTACATGGCCTTTTCCTTGAGTTTTTCCTTTTTTCCTTTGTATTAGTTTTACAATTTCTCTTTTGTCAATGAGGATTCTCCTATTCTACATTTGTTTTTACCTTTGATTTCTTACATTTTCTCCTCTACTTTACTTATTCATTACTACTTTAGCATCATAGGCTACATTTGAACTAGACAATTATTCATTTTCTAGACATGGTGCGAACACATTCTAATAGAACTACTATATTTGGGATAAATATAAATATCATGTAATTTATCACCACAAAAATCATATGTGGATTTTCCTCCTTTTTTTCTACACTCATAAGCATAATGTCCTAGAGTTTACCATAGTTATAACATTTTGGCCTTTTGGTCCTTCCTCTTTCTCTAGTACCTATATTATTATTATTGTTGTAGCCTCCCCTACCACCTCCTTTTCAATAGATATTATGATAAATCATGGAGCAACCTATATCTTGAATTTGTGGTACCATATAGTGTATATTGTTAAGTGGTCTTATACTTTTCTCAATTGAAGTTCTCACTAGCCATGTGCAAAACAAAAATTGAATGCTATTATAGCTAAACCCTATGCTTTCTCCATACCCAAATCCAAAAATGTTTCCTTAGGACCAATCCATGAACAATTGGTTCATATTCATCTTCTTCATGAATTAACATTTGACACCTATTTTTTATTTGTAATTAGAGGTTTACAATTCAAATGTATTTAACCTTAATTACAATTTTTCCTGATCCAGACATAATTGTGTTCAACTATGTTGTTTAACCGTTGAAATTACAAACTTGGTTCACTTTTACATAAATTAATGAAATTACTAATTACTAATTACTAAAATGTTGCAAATAGAAATCAAATATTGAATTGAAAAATCAATTGAAATGAAATTAGAGAGAATGTAAGACAGGAGATAGAAGAAGAATGATACGGAAGATAGAAAGATCAAACACAGGTTGATAACGGAGTTCGTCCTTCAAAGGACTACATCTTCGGGTCCGCTTCTCAATGTTGGACCGCTTTCATTAATATTGCCAAGCACCTAAAAAATGCCTTCTTACAATATTCAAGCTTCAAAACCTGCACAAAATTCCTCACAATCTCTCTCACTTTTACAATTTTGGTGTATAATAACACCTTGTAATTCTTCTCCTCCAAAAATTCTCACACTGGAATTATTTCTCCAAGTAAACTTGATTAATTCTCAAGCCAAAATATCCCCTTTGTATACCAATTTATTTGCTAATATGGGATAAAACTATATTATTTTGCAAATATACCCATATCTCCTTTACAAAGTAAAAATATTTGCAAACTTCCCCCTTTACAATAAAATCTCCATAATAATCTCCTTAATATTTTCCCCGGAAGGCCCTTATAATTTGAGCTTACAAAAATAATTTCCTGGACCTTATTTATAGGGATTATTATATTATTTTCCTTTTTAAAAAGGTTTTATATAACCCATCCCCTTTTTAATTGGGGCTCCTCCACTTTTGAGGGGTTAATCCCTTATTTATAGGGTTATTGTTTTAAAACCTCTTTAAATATTATTTTTAAGGTTGACATTATATTTAGGAGAATTAAATCTTATTTAAAGATTTATGTATACAAAAGGATTTTCCTTTTCATGAAGAGTGGGAAGGAAAGAGGATTTTAAGGCATGGGTTATGGGATCAAATCCCACTAAAATCCTCATTATTATTTTTTATTTTTATTTTTAAACCATACGTTTTTATTTTTCTTTTAATAATTATGGTTATTATTTATGCCAACTCACTACTCCTGCCATGTCACATGCCATGTGTCCCGCCAAGTGTCAAGTTTTGGTGATGCCACGTCATCATTTTGACCAAAACTTTGACTAGTTGTATCTTGCTTGTTCAGACTCTATTTTCGACGAAATGAATGGCGTTCGATTCATGGTGATGAGCCCTTCATCATGACACTGACTCTGACCAATTTGGAGATGATGATTTTTTTGCCTTTTTCCTGGCCCCTTGATTCACCTGTTTGACTAGACCTTTGACTATGCATAACTTCTACATACAAAATCCTTTTGAGCTCGTTCAAGTTGTGTCAGGACTGTGTCAGTGAGCTCTATGTGATGATGATGGTTTCGTGAGATTATGAGACTGTGAAATTTGTAGGTTTCCTAGATCCTCCTAGATCATTCCTCCCCATTAAGAAGCTTTTGGACCTCCAAAAATTTTGTTTTATGTTCAATTTGAGCTAGGGAAATGTCGCCCCACTTGCCCAGTATCATCTATCCTTCCTGCTAAAATTTTGAACATCTGACCCATCACAAACACAAAGAAGTACAAGATAGATTTGTTGATACAATCAACTACATGTTCATCGATATTCACTGTCACATTCATCATCCACATAGAAATAACTACCAGAGTAAAAAGCAATGGTGTTGAATACGCTAATGTGAAGGAAATAGTATCAACATTTGAATCTCCTGAACAGGAACATTATTAGAAAATGAAACATTCAAACCCTCTTTTACCACCTCTAGCTAAAGGCTTGACTCTGCTTGCAATTGATCCTTACACTGTGCTATCTATGACACCTTATCATTATTAGAATCACCATGCTTAGTATCACTAGTTGTTACATACATAAGGGTTAAATTATTGCTTGCATTTTCAATCATCTTCAAATGCCATGTGTTTACCATAGATTTCTCATTCTTCATGTGATGAGTTATAATACTGAATTCCATTCCATCTTTAAACAAATGATACCTATTATGTTCCCTATAGAAAATAGATTTTCTGTCATATAAATAAGGACTGCCTAAAACCATCCCACAAATGTCAAGCGGGATAACATCTAACTCTACCTCATCAACAAACTTGGATGTGATTGCAAATTGGAGTTTACATTGTTGTGACACATGTAGTCAAGCATTACCATGCACCCAACCCAATGGATATGGTTTAGGATGAGGAGTTGCTTTTAATCCCAATTGCTTAACAACTTGTTCTAAGATCAGATTAACTTGTGACCCACTATCTATTAGTGCATCAATCTTAGTTTGTTTAGCAATATCCCTTAAATAAAACAAGTCATTCCTTTTACTTTCAATGGGTACTTCATTACAGCTTAGAGAAGAAGCATAAGTACTGACAACAGGAGTATTACCTTTGATACCTACAACTAAAATCTTGGTTTCATCATCAAAACTTGATCTAAGATCCTACACAATAGTTGTGGTCTTTTGCTTACCCTTTCGATCCTTGAACCACTTTGGCTTCTGATCAGGATGCAGTTTCCAACATCTTACATATTTGTGCCCTTTCCTCTTGCAATGTGAGCAATAAGGCCTCTCGTCCTCTTTCTTTACAGTAGTTGCTCGTTGAGATTTCTCTTTCCCTTTCTTGCTTCCTTTGTGCTTATTTGAGTTCATCAACAGATTGTCATGGCTATTCCTTGATATTTTTTCCAAATGGATAGCTTGCACACTAACTTCATCAATGTTAGTTGGATTAAACATAAGTATGGTATGTTTCAAACTCTTATGTAATCCACCTATGTACTTCAATAAATTTTATTGTGTGTACAATGGAATGCCCAAAATTAAAGCTCTTTTCCTAAACTCTTGTGTATAATCTTGTACACTTTGTCCTTTATCTTTCTTTAATGATTGCCAATTCATTACTCCTTTTTGCATATGACCCAATGGATAGAACTGTTTCTTTAATGCAGCTATAAACTCAAACCAAGAAGAAATAATTTTACCATATCAGCTTAGATCTTCCTGAGTTCTACTCTCCCACCAGATTAAGGTTGTGCCTCCTAGGCGAAGAGTGGCTAATTGGATTTTTTGAGAATCCTTGATAAACTTCTGAATTCTACAATAAACTTCGATTTTTTTTATCCAATTATCAAGTATTTCTACATCTAGTTCTCCATTATAAGTTGGCAATTCAAATTTAACATCAAGCTTTAACAAATGTGAATTAGTTTGCATAGGTTGTTTCTTTTTAGAAGAGTTAGACGAAGAAGAAGATGAAGAGGATAGGGATGGAGGTTCTGGAGGGTCACTACCACCTCCCACTCGTTTACCTTTATCATCTTTTGAAGTGGATTCGCCTTCATTCTTCTTTATGTTCTTAAGTTCCTTTTTCTTTTGTCGCTCTTGTCTCTCTTGAAAAGAACTTCCACCATAGCCTTCATTTTGAGAAATGCTTTCTGGAAATCATTCTCATCAAGCTCCATAGGACTTTGTTCAGCTGCCATTTCTGATCGTGGAAAAGACCTTTGTTTTCCAATCTCAGGATTGAACTCTGTAAGTGCACCTTCTCCTTGCTTCAATTTCAACCTGGTTAACATTCACTTTTGTAATTTCCTATTAAGAAGCTTTGATACCAATTTCATCTGCAATTAGAGATTTACAATTCAAATGTATTTAACATTAATTACAATTATTCCTAATCCAGACATAATTGCATGACTATGTTGTTTAACCATTGAAATTACAGACTAGGTTCGCTTTTACATAAATTAATGAAATTACTAATTAATAAAATGTTGTAATTAGAAATCAAATATTGAATTGAAATGAAATTAGAGAGAATGTAAGACAGAAGATAGAAGAAGAATGAGATAGAAGATAGAAAGATCAAACACAAGTTGATAATAGAGTTTGTCCTTCAAAGGACTACGTCTCTGGGTCCGCTTCTCAATGTTGGACCGCTTTCATTAATATCGCCAAGCACCTGAAAATTCCTTCTTACATATTCAAGCTTCAAAACCTGCACAAAACTCCTCACAATCTCTCACTTTTATAATTTTGGTGTATAATAACACCTTGTAATTCTTCTCCGAAAATTCTCACACTGGAATTATTTCTCCAAGTAAACTTGATTAATTCTCAAGCCAAAACATCCCCTTTATAGACCAATTTATTTGCTAATATGGGATAAAACCATATTATTTTGCAAATATACCCATATCTCCTTTACAAAGTAAAAATATTTGCAAACTCCCCCCTTTACAATAAAATCTCCATAATAATCTTCTTAATATTTTCCCTGGATGGCCTTGGGCTTACAAAAATAAATTTCCCAGAAGCCTAAAAACTCCCTTAAGTCATATAAGCCATTAATTTATTTTAAGCCTCCTTAACTATCATGTAACAGGCTTCTAAAATGTTAAAAGCATTAAAATCCCCATTTATAGGGATTATTATATTATTTACCTTTTTAAAAAGGTTTTATATAACCCATCCCCTTTTTAATTGGGGATCCTCCAATTTTGAGGGGTTAATCCCTTATTTATAGGGTTATTGTTTTAAAACACCTTTAAATATTATTTTAAGGTTGACATTATATTTAGGAGAATTAAATCGTATTTAAAGATTTATGTATATGGAGGGATTTTCCTTTTCATGAAGAGTGGGAAGGAAAGAGGATTTTAAGGCATGGGTTATGGGATCAAATCCCACTAAATCCTCCTTATTATTATTTTTTATTTTTTATTTTTAAACCATATGTTTTTTTTCTTTTAATAATTATGGTTATTATTTATGCCAACTCACTACTCCTGCCATTTCACATGTCATGTGTCCCGCCAAGTGTCAAGTTTCGGTGATGCCACGTTATCATTTTGACCAAAACTTTGACTAGTTGTATCTTGCTTGTTCGGACTCTATTTTCGACAAAATGAATGGTGTTGGACTCGTGGCGACGAGCCCTTCATCATGACACTGACTTTGACCATATTGGAGATGATGAATTTTTTGCCGTTTTCCTGGCCCCCTGATTCACCTGTTTGACTGGACCTTTAACTGCACATAACTTTTGCATATGGAATCCTTTTGAGCCCGTTCAAGTTGTGTCAGGACCATTTCGGCGAGCTCTATGCGATGATGTTGGTTTTTTGAGATTATGATATTGTGAAATTTTTAGGTTTCTTGGATCCACCTGGATCAATTTTTGTCATGTTTGTCCCACTTTATACTTTATAGTATATATGTACTATTGTTCTATGGAATTCATCAAGTTCCCCTCTTAGTGTGGAAGCCCTCTTCATGCCTTTGATTATCAAACATTCATTCCTTAGATGTTCTTCCCTACTATAATTTTTAAACCAAAATTTACTTCTTCTAGGTGGGGGAGAAGTATCAACTGTCTCACCTTTCATTATAATTTATTACTCCAACGTTACATTTTCTAACTCTAATTTTAAATTATCAATTTCACTTTCCCATTAAATCATTATCCTATATATTTGATCAGGAGTATATTATAGTGATCAATTCTATTACATCCTTATATGAAGAGGAAATTTTCTCATCTACTTCTTCTATAATGTGAGAGGTTAAACCTAAAATAAAACACTCAATTCATTTATTTTATGTCAAGTTTTCTTCTAACTTTATAATCACACTTTTAAATCATCATTCCTCATATTTTATAGATTCCTCCTTAGTTTTTACCATCTTCTATATTTTATTTATATTTTTGTTCATACATTAGGTGAGTGGAAAGTTTTCATAAATAATTCACTCAATTATTTCCATGTTTTTATCATACTTAGGGCATTCTTTAATGCACCATATTAGTGCATCATCATTGAGGTTCTCCATAAAATTATATAATTGGGTTTAGTCATCATCAATGCCAACCCCACTCTAATGAAATTTCAAGGTAAATAGATGTGCAGTAGCATCCTTGGTGTATTTACCAAAAATAGGGAGCTTAATTTTATGTGCATCCATATTTGGATTATCCTTTCTCCTGATCTATTATCTACTCTTAGATCTCTTTATCTCTTGCTATCATGGATTATTTACCTAGTTTCACTCCTTTTCTACTTGACCAAAGTTCTTTCTCTACCATTATCTCTTGGAAATTGAACATCTAAGAACTCACTTCCTAATATATGTCACAAATCTCATACACAATTGCTTCTTGATATTGTTTTTTCTAACCCAATTAAGGATTCACTACTTAATGGAATCTTTATAAATTCTTCTTCATTTTGACAGCATGGGATGTGACTCTTATTCCATGAGGTTCATCTCCTCATAGTGTCTCTTTAGCTTGGGGAATGTGTTGGTTTATAACACATCATTTAGTAATTGATTTATCTTTAATTTTCTTTGAGTTGTTTTCTTCATCAAACTAGGAATTTCTCTTTGTATCATCTCCAAAGTTTTCTTGTACGACTCTATTTTTTAGGTGACTTCTTTTACTATATTGCTAAATATTCTCTCTTCTTCTTCACCAATTAACAACTTCTTTATTTCATCAATTTTATTTTCTCTTCTACCCGATAGAAACTGCATCTTTAGTATCCCTAAAAATAAGGTTAAACTTCTCTAATCTCATTGTTATCTTATATTATTTCAATGTCCTTATCATTTTAGTTAGATTTTTCTATATAGATCTAATTTAGGTTATAAACCACTCTATTTCAAGTGCATCCCTCTTGATACACTCTCTTGATACTTCTCTTGTCCATTATCTTTCGTCTCAATCCTAGGATTGTTTCAATGTTCTTCCTTCTTCTTTTCTATCATGATAATTAAATTCTCTTCAAAATGTATCTTAATCTCACCAATACATTATTTTACACTCTTATTATCAAAAACTTTCATAAATATTTAATTGATTTAATTTATCCATCCTTAACTCCTTTATTTTTAATACCTTAATTTATCAAGAGGTACTACAAGACACACAATATTACCACAAATTTCTTTTTAATGCCTACAATGATCTCTATCTTATTTTGTATTCTACTAGGTTAATTTTAGAGGACTTACCTTCTAGTGCACTTATGGGTTTTCATCACTAGTCTCCATTAGGCTGTTCTTTTTATATTTCAATTTAATAGGAATAGATCCAACTACCCTTTAGAATTGTTAGAAATTCATTTATAGGGACATCATGCCTTAGTCTAAAATCCTTTTTCAAGGGCTAGATCATTGCATAGGACTAGGGAAATTTAAGAAATTTTATTGGTAGATATATAGATCATTAGTGAAGGTGGTCCTTGCAAGATAATCTCTAAGAATTGAAGGTAGATTTCCTATCTATCTAAGGCTAACCCTAAATCTATTTATAATGTGGGGGGTGTGAAAAGGAATAGAGGTTTCTTAGATATGGGTAGAGGTTGCTTGGCTAGGCATATAGGTTAATTAGATACATATAGGCCTTTTGATAGGTCACTCTTTTAATTTTTAGAAAGGAGTTTACAAGTAATTCATTACTTGTATAAGGATGTTGTAAAATTTTAATCACATCAAATGCACCTTCCCACTTGTTTTGGGTGGTTCAGTGCATGTAAGATGTGTGTCATGTTGTGATTAGTCCAGGAAAGTGACCAAGTGACATAGGAAAATATTCATATCCACATGTGGCATTGGCTTGGTCATTAAGGGATTATCTTGTGGTGGGTTTTAATTGGTTGGTAAAATCTAAAGAAGTCTAGGTTGCATTGAGCAATTTTGGGAAATAGGGTTTAGGTTTACCACAAGCTAACTTACTTTTAGGGAAGTTGTATAAAG
Source organism: Sequoiadendron giganteum (assembly GCA_007115665.2). Taxonomy (NCBI): domain Eukaryota; kingdom Viridiplantae; phylum Streptophyta; class Pinopsida; order Cupressales; family Cupressaceae; genus Sequoiadendron; species Sequoiadendron giganteum. Next base: position 384,437,750 of record CM021108.1, read on the forward strand.
AATGTTAGGATTTTGAAAGTAAAATATACAAGGAAGAATGAGGATCAAGGAAAGGGATATTCAATACTAATGGAAGAAGTTGGATCAAGGTGAGGGAAAATATGATACCACTAAATAATATGGACAAAAGGATAAAGGAAAGAGATCAAGGATTAGGCATATAGAGTGCTAGGTGTAATTTTTGGTCAAGGAAAATATTGAATTCCAAAACTCTATGACTCAAGAGAAATGGGTTAAGGATCTTTAATGTGGTGTCCCAAATGCTAGAAGGAAAAAGAGTGAGGAAAATAGGGTGGAAGCATTTCAAGGTTTAGAGATTAGTTTTGTCACATACATTTTACCTTTTGGATATGATGGTTTGAGTAATCCTACAAGTATGGGTTCCACAAGGAGGAAGGGAGATGGGTAGCAGGTTGAGGGAAATGAGTAGGGAAAATACTAAAAGCCCAAGATTTTGAGACTTAAAGGAAAATTAAATCTTCATATTAGGAATTAAGGATGGTGAATGCTCAATGCAAAAGAAGAGGAAACATGGAAAATTGTAAGTGGATAATAATTGAGTTTCATTGATTAGTCTTATAGCTTAAGAAGTACATTATTATATGGAGACCTAAAATCCTAAGGCCAAAGGCAAAGACAAATTAGGGAGTGGAATGGTGGGTAAAGCCATGATAAAGTACCTAGCTAATGAGAAGTAGCCAAAGGTCTCAAAAAGAAATGGAAGTGCTAGGTTTCAAGGAATGGGGGGAAAAATATTAGCAAGAGGAAACTAGCAAACCCAACAAATGCTACAAATAGATATAATCACCCCTAACACTTAGAAATTTCTATAGTTTTAGACATTTAGGCATGTGACGAATATACTGAAAGGAAAAACACTACAACAAGAACATTTTTAATAAGGGGGTCTATTGAATGAATTCTTAGATTGGTTATAGATGGTGGCCAAAACATTGTCCTATTAAGAAAGGAAGCAGTCAACTTGGATAAATTTGCACTTACTAATATAGTCCCCAACATCACCTAGAAAGGAGCAAGACATAGATATCACATAAAAACTATAGGGAAAAAATATAAGTCTTTGATCAAATATCAATGAATGACTCTATAGGCAATAAACTCAAACTAAAAAAGAATTAGAAGCACAATAGGTTCCTTTCATTAAAGATAATATGTTAAGATAAAGGCTCAAAAGGACAAACATCAATAGAGGAGTTCTTTGATTTTATCTTAAACTAGAAATCGTGTTGCAAGGCATAAATAAGTGGAAACTTTATTAGAGAATGTTCATAAGCATTCTAGGATAATCAAACCAACTTAGGAACCCATATATTAAGATTTATCATAAGTAAAGATTTTCAAAATAACTTCATTAATGAAATTAATCCTCATGAATTACAAGGCCTTTGATTGATCTATGGCAAAACGTCTATGCAAGTGAGCTCATTTCCTCTTCATGAAATCAACTAAACTAATTGTTAAAAGTAGGAATTGCAACAGTCTTGGAGATAAATTTCATTTTATTGTAAAAATTAACACATACCCAAAGGTTCTTAACAAGATCAATAATTGTTGCAATGGGCATGTCTAGAAAACTAAAATAAATTGACATCTTTTCACTACGGTGGTAGAGAAATTAATTTTTTCACTCCTTTGTCTATATCAAAATTTTAAATCATATTAAAAACTTATTGATGTGATTTGTGAAAAATGCAAATATAATAAATATAAATATTAAAAATTTGTGAACTTCTTTTTTATTTTTTAAATAGTTCATAAGCAAATTTGTGAGCTTCTTTGTGAAAAATGAAAATATAATAAATATAAATACAATATTGTACAACGATTGAACGATTCTTTGGGAGTTATGTTGCTGCTTGGAGTTGATGACAAATCCTCCCCTTGCTTTCACTCTACCAAAACCAGAAATTTTCTTTCATCCCATGACTCTACGGGCATGAGGAATACTTTTGTCAGTGAATACATTTCTACGGCATGTATTTCATATAGATGTTGAAGCGTAACCGATGTCTCTAACACTTCCTTAGTTTTGAATTTCTATTTTGTTAGGTTGGATTTCAATGCTTTTTACAATTTGAATATGTCTAGATTTAATATTAATAAATATTTTTTGATCATTTAAAAATATCAGATGTTATAAAAATATTTTCAATTACAAAAGTTCTTCAATAATAATATAGAATATTTATGTGTATTTAGTCTCAAGCATGATAAAAATAAAATAATAAAACATTTAGATTATAAGATCACCAAGACTCATAGATTAGGGGATAACAATCTTGTTTGTTCCTTAGTTACTTAGACACAATTGAAGTCCACATCCTTGAGTACCTATAAGTTTATAAATTATAAGAGCTTCATATTTTTTCTTATTCTCTATTGATCTGTAAACTCTACTTTTGGAATTTAAAAATCAATTACAATACTTTAATATTCACCTCCTTACTTTAATATTTATATACACTATGCATTATTAAATATAAATATAATACCCCTATTGTATAAAAAAAAAATTAAATATGATTTAAATTTTTACATATATTAATAATTAAATATATCATAATTTTAATATTTATCTATATTTATTTTTTCAATATATATTATTATTCACATTTTGATTGTTATTCATGATATTTGTTGAAGACCTAAGCATGATGATGATCTTGCTCTATCTATAGCACCTTGATATTAAAGTTACAATATTTTAGTATATTATTGGTTATGGTGTCCACTCACGACATAGTGGTTTAATTCTTGATTACTTGATGATTACTTCATTATCCTAAGGTTAAGTGACTATGGTTGGTATCTCATATTAATCTCTATTGTCTTTGTGCCATCTTGCGAGTTAGGCCTTCTATCCATTAATGTTTACTTTGTAGTAATTGTAATGTCCTTATTGATGGCATTGTCCTCTTCTATCAAATTTATACTATGCACTTTTTGAAAGTGTTAATCTTCTGATGATATAATATTTATATTAGAAAAAACTCAAATTTCTTACCACTAAATACACTATGTAAAAAAATGTATATATTAGTTGGACCAGCTGTATTCAAGGACTTCTTAGTGCGATTTGGTAGATAAGATAATTGTTCACCATTTACATCGTATACGAAACTTTAAGAACTCATCTATCACTTAAACATTATCGCAAGACCTTAAATTTCTTAATTTAAATCCCTAGTTTCCATTTACATGAAAAGTTGTAGTTTCTATTTGCAATATCCTAAAGCTAATCAAATTTATATTTCACCATTGTTATTTCAAGCAAAGGCCACAATGTGGTCTAACATTATAGTCTCTATTATGAAAAATGAATGTATTTTATCCTTAGAAGTACACTATGTAAAATCTTTGCAAATGAGTTAAGCCAATAAGCTCACGACCAATTCAATAAGTGAAAAAGTTACCAAAAATGGACATGAATCATTTCAGTACAATTGAAACTTCACTGCTCCATTCTTTGCACACGTCGCAATCCATTACCTTCTCAATTTCCTTTTTCTTTTTCTCTCATACTACTATACAGTCATTTCCTTTCTCTTTCTATCACAATTGTCCATTACCCACTGTATTATCCTATGTTAACTCAAACTACACCATGTGCAACACCATGCACCATCTGTCCACGGATAGTAACTATCTCTGTAAGGCTTTGCGTGTAAAAAAATTGTGAGTGTCCCTCACCTATACTTCACTTCACACAATGTGGGAGTCATTTTAAAAAACTGAATCAAATCTCAAATCAATCAAAAAAATTAAACAACTATGTCATTTTCCCTACCTGTACTTGATATTCATCATTAGGAAGATGTTGTTTAAGATTAAGGGGACCATCTAAAATGGCTATGTACTCTAATTTGTCTATATCAAAAAATTTAATCATATTAAATTATTGATGTGATTAGTGAAAAGTGAAAATATAATAAATATAAATATAAATAGTAAAAAGTTGTGAGCTTATTTTTTATTTTTTTAGATAAATGATTTTTTATATAATAATAATATAATTAAGTTTTTAAAAAATTATTAAAGTAAAATAATACTTTATTTTAGTAATTTTTAAAAATTTAATTATTTACAAATTGACTAAGTAATGGTAATTGTTTTAATAAAATAAATAATATATTAATTATAATTAATTTTTGTTAAAATAATAAAATATTTAATTAACTTTAATTATTCAGGGATTGTTCAAGAGTGACAATGCTAAAAAAAAAACATTTTAAAAAGTAATAATAAAATAACATAATTAACTTTTAATAATTATTAATTGAAGAAGTTTAACCGTAATAATAAAAAATTCTTTGACATCTCCAATTACATCATTTGTACGACACTCACTGGTACGAATTATCTACGGCATTGACAAGCCATAGCACTTGCCATCACATGATATAGGGATGGGGCATCCATGCCCCAGTGCATTCTTGGGGCTGGATAGTTGTTGTTTCCATTCTCTACCCATGTCGCAATCCATTACCTACTCAATTTCCTTTTCTTTTTCTCTCATACTACTATACGGTCGTTTCCTTTATCTTTCTATGACAGTTGTCCATTACCCACTGTACTATCCTCTGTTAACTCAAACTACACCATGTGCAACGCCATGCACCATCTGTCCACAGATAGTAACTATCTCTATCAAGCTTTGCACGTAAAACAACTATGTGAGTGTCCCTCACTTGTACTTCACTTCACACAATGTTGGAGTCATTTTAAAAAACTGAATCAAATCTCAAATCAATATTTTGAATATCAAATCATTTAAAAAACTGAAACAACTATGTCAGTTTCCCCCGCCTGTACTTGATATCCATCATTAGGAAGACATTGTTTAAGATTAAGGGGACCGTCTAAAATGGCTATGTACTCTAATTTGTCTATATCAAAAAATTTAATCATATTAAATTATTAATGTGATTTGGAAAAAGTGCAAATATAATAAATATAAATATAAATAGTAAAAAGTTGTGAAGTTCTTTTATTTTTTTAGATAAATGATTTTTTATATAATAATAATATAATTAAGTTTTAAAAAAATTATTAAAGTAGAATAATACTTTATTTTAGTAATTTTTAAAAATTTAGTTATTTACAAATTGACTAAGTAATGGTAATTGTTTTAATAAAATAAATAATATATTAATTACAATTAACTTTTATTAAAATAATAAAATATTTAATTAACTTTAATTGTTCAGGGATTGTTCAAGAGTGACAATGTTAAAAAAAAAAAAAAAGTAGTAATAAAATAATATAATTAACTTTTAATAATTATTAATTGAAGAAGTTTAACCGTAATAATAAAAAAATATTTTACATCTCCAATTACATCATTTGTACGACACTGACAAGTCGTAGCACTTTCCATCACATGATATAGGGATGGGGCATGCCCCATCCCCAATGCATTACTGGGGTTGGATAGACGATGCCTCCATTCTCTGCCCACGTCACAATCCATTACCTACTCAAATTCCTTTTCTTTTTCTCTCATACTACTATACGGTCGTTTCCTTTCTCTTTCTGTCACAATTGTCCATTACCCACTGTACTATCCTCTGTTAACTCTAACTACACCATATGCAACACCATGCACCATCTGTCCAGAGATATTAACTATCTCTATCAAGCTTTGTACGTGAAAACAACTATGTAAGTGTCCCTTACCTGTACTTCACTTCACACAATGTGGGAGTCATTTTAAAAAACTGAATCAAATCTCAAATCAATCAAATCAATATTTTGAATATCAAATCAATCAAAAAACTGAAACAACTATGTCAGTTTCCCCCGCCTGTACTTGATATTCATCATTAGGAAGACATTGTTTAAGATTAAGGGGACCATCTAAAATGGCTATGTACTCTAATTTGTCTATATCAAAAAATTTAATCATATTAAATTATTGATGTGATTTGTTAAAAGTGCAAATATAATAAATATAAATATAAATAGTAAAAAGTTGTGAGCTTCTTTTTTTATTTTTTTACATAAATGATTTTTTATATAATAATAATATAATTAAGTTTTTAAAAAATTATTAATTCTCTTCCCTGGTTGAAGAGGACCTAGATTCTGCAAGTATGGAATATTTTCATCCATGAATTTTATTTCAAGGAATGTCTGAGGTCTAACTAACCTCTCCAGGAAGTATTCTGTTAGGAATACTTTTCAAAAATACTCAAGGATTGAAGTGTTTTGTCTCTAGGCTCTCGGGGCCGGAAGCGGAGTGATTTTGCGTGTCCCCGCTCCCAGCCTCTTGCTCGACAGGATTCTCGTCCTCCCAGGCGGGCTCGTTCTCCTCCGTCGCGACCTAGTCAGGGTTGGCTCTCTGGTGGTGCTATGGGGAACGATGGTGGAGGTTCTGGGTGGCCCTTTGATGCTTTGCCTGCTTTTGGCTCTGGCTAGCCTGCCAGTGGTAAAAAATTTATGCGGTTGGCTCTTGCAATCTCGCCCCGACGCGAGGAAGAAGATAAAGATGATGATGGTTGGGGTGCTCCTCCTGACGTCACTCCAAACCCCGCTGATGTATGGGGGAAAATTTTGGATGACAAGGATCCCCCGGGCTCTGCTGGCACTGCTTTGGCCGCGTAATTGCCTGTTTTTACTTCTTGTCTTTAGACTTCTGGACTAGGCCCATGTGATCTATTATTTTGGCTTTTTTGGGCTCTGCCCATGTGACTTTCAGGGTGTGCCTTCTTACCACCCGCCCCTTTTTTTGTGAATTTGTATTCTTATCTTTATATTAATATAGATATCTGCCTATTCATAAAAAAAAAAAAAACTTTATTTTAGTATTTTTTTAAAATTCAATTATTTACAAATTGACTAAGTAATGGCAATTGTTTTAATAAAATATATAATATATTAATTATAATTAAATTTTATTAAAATAATAAAATATTTAATTAACTTTAATTGTTCAAGAGTGACAATGTTAAAAAAAAATAACTTTTTAAAAATTAATAATAAAATAATATAATTAACTTTTAATCATTATTAATTGAAGAAGTTTAACCATAATAATTAAAAAATCTTTTACATCTCCAATTACGTCATTTGTACGGCACTAACTGGTATGAATTATCTACGACACTGACAAGTCGTAACACTTTCCATCACATGATATAGGGATGGGGCATCCATGCCCCAGTGCATTCATGGGGCTTAGTCATTGCCTCCATTCTCTGCCCACGTCGCAATCCATTACCTACTCAATTTCCTTTTCTTTTTCTCTCATATTACTATACGGTCGTTTCCTTTCTCTTTATGTCACAATTGTCCATTACCCATTGTATTATCCTTTGTTAACTCTAACTACACCATATGCAACACCATGCACCATCTATGCACGGATAGTAACTATCTCTATCAAGCTTTGCACATAAAAAAAAATATGTGAGTGTCCCTCGCGTGTACTTCACTTCACACAATGTGGGAGTCATTTTAAAAATCTGAATCAAATCTCAACTCAATCAAATCAATATTTTGAATATCAAATCAAAAAAAAATTGAAACAACTATGTCAGTTTCCCTCGCCTGTACTTGATATTAATCATTAGGAAGACGTTTAAGATTAAGGGGACTATCTAAAATGGCTATTTACTCTAATTTGTCTATATCAAAAAATTTAATCATATTAAATTATTGATGTGATTTGTGAAAAATGCAAATATAATAAATATAAATATAAATAGTAAAAAGTTGTGAGCTTCTTTTTTGATTTTTTAGATAAATGATTTTTTATATAATAATAATATAATTAAGTTTTTAAAAAATTATTAAAGTAAAATAATACTTTATTTTAGTAATTTTTTTAAATTTAATTATTTACAAATTGACTAAGTAATGGTAATTCTTTTAATAAAATTATATATATATATATATATATATATATATATATATATATATATATATATATATATATATATATATATATATATATATATATATATATATATATATATATATATATAAATATATTGATCGGTAATATGTTATATTTTATTAAAATTAAATAAAAGGATTTACATAAAGCAGCCAAAGATAACCAACACCATGTTGTATCTTCCCAAAAAAACAGTGATCCCAACCCCTAGCAATACCTAGCCCCCCATTACATAACAGATGAATCCACGCCATCACACGGGCTTCCACCCAAAATCCAAAATCCACGACCCAAACTGCCATTACAAAAAACACTACCTGCCAAATAACCACCCGCCAACCCAATCCAAGTTGCCACTAATATCTATAGATTTTTCGTAGATCCCAAAGAAAATCAAAAGGAACATATCCATATCGAACACACCAAACATCTATGATTTCAGCCTGCATCAACAACAGAAAAACTGAACACCATCCAGATATCACCATTGCATGGCTCATTCACCTACAAGCACAAAAACCCAAAAAGTCGCCACTCCTGCTCTGCTAACTAGCATACCATCCAATCAACACTCATTGAGCACCACCCCTTCTCTGCGAGCACTTCTTCCTGGGGACAGTTTGTGGGATTTCCACCTCCGCTTGATTTGGTTCAAATTCATGCCGCCTTAACACCAATTTCAAATTCTCCCAAGCCACTAGCATCTCCATCCTATACGCATCTTTATCTAACCTCCTACGCCACCTCATGAAGGGAACGAATCCTAGTTCCTCAGGGTCTTCCATGTCCTCAAAACCCTCTAAGATATCATATCCCACCCTTGGGATAGCCCACTCCAGGAAGGATTCCATCCCCAATAGCAACTCCTTATCAAAGAGTGAGTCCATTACCCATTTGATAACCTTAATCTCCTCGTTTAATTCCAAACCCATGAAAATATCATAGAATCAATGTCAGCATTAATCTTGCCTCTGTGTGTTGCTTCCATGAATAGTCTTCCCAGCGCATCCAACACCACTTCAACAACATCATCAAACGATTGTTTCAACACGAATTTAAGTCTAAACTTTGAAATAGGACCAAAAAAAGCCTTTTGTTGCAACTTAATTTTGAATGAATAAATAGCTTCCATCATTTCAAAGCAGCGCCGACCTAGCACCTGACCACTCTGCAAACTTTGAGTACTCACTACACCACCTATCCTTCCTTAAAAAGACCCCAAACACGTGCCAGGTATAACCACTAGAACCTCTCCATCTGAGCTTCATTAATGTAAAGCTTTTCACCGCCACCAAAACAAAATACACAATCACAAGATCGATGATGAAAAGACATCCCACATCATCCAAGGATGCTTGCCAACTCCTTGAAATGTGACACAGACTTTCATACTCCTCTCTTGTCAATTCATCTAAAACATACATTAAAGCCGTTATTTCCATGATTCGAAAGGAATCATTAAAAAATCCTCTCGGTTGCGATCACATGTAGATGGATCATAGCACACATCATCACCCCAACACCTTAATGAATCACCCCCCACAATAGTTATCAACCCCTAACGCCACGTGCCTAAAATATTCTAACTGTGAATCCCCCACATTGGAAAAAGACACCACCCATTTTGAAAGACTATCAGCTTCACAATTTCCCATTCTATGGATATGACTTATTTTAAAATCTTCAAACCAATCCAACTCCTTTAAGATGGCTCTGATTAGACCCTGTAGGTGCCAAGCAATTGCACCCCTATTTTTAATGGCTTGGGTTATGATCATGGAATCTCCTTCAAGATGTAGTTTGCGAACTCCCATGGTTCGTGCTAAACCAACACCAAGCAATGTTGCTTTAGCCTCAGCAACATTATTAGTCCCTTCGTCTAACCTTCTCGCCCCTAAGGCCACAATATTTCCCTACGAGTCTCTAATTAAAGCTCCAGCCCCTAAGGGACCAAGGTTACCTTTAGAGGCCCCATCGAAATTCACCTTATGCCATCCAAAAGACAGATATTCCCAATGGACATCTTCACAATCAAATTTCTCATCCACTTCACCAGTACTTTTTTGAGTCCTTATCTTAATTCCAGACCATCCACTTTGCAATCTTTTATCAGTTTAGGTAGAAGGAAGCCTTAACCCCAAGGCCTGCGATGTCACACTACCTACCACCTTCTCAATTGAAATATCAATCCTCCTCAGCAATCTCTTTAGATCCTCCTTCTTTTCTAGAAAAATCCTCCTATTCCTCTCTTTCCAAATCTCCCACACCACTATAGATGGAATACAAAGCCAAATACTTAAAAGAAGATATTTTCTATGTGTAGTAGGCCAACTCTCAAAGACTTCTTTAAGAGTCCTTTGAAGAGGTCCATGCCATCCAAGTTTCCTTCTCAAATATTCCCAACACCCAATTGCTATTTTACATTGAAAGAGAAAATGGTCCACAGTTTCTTCAGCTTCATCACACATCACACACTTCGTTGGACCAGTAAAACCAAGCCTATTTCTCCTTTCCCCTAAATAGATCCTTCCTTTCACTACAAGCTATGCAAAAGTGTTTGATTTTTGTAAACGAACCTTACTCCAACACATATTCTTGGCCCAAAAGATATCACCATCTTGTTGATCCAAAAGCTAGTAGCCAATTTTTATAGAATAGCATCCATTCGAAGAACCACACCACACCACTTTGTCCTCATCATCAATCAGAAAAACCTTTCTTTCCTAGAAGATTGCCTTCGTCCTTGCCATTTGCTAAATAGATAACCCTTCACCTTCAACCTTCTTCCACACCCACTCTCTACCAAAAGTTCCCATTTCTGACTTTGCATAATCCTACACCTTAACACCCCATTTTTGAATCAAAAGAGCTCTAAGTTCTTGGAAATCACCATTTTCACTCAAATTTGGTTGACCATCCCAAGAATCGTCCCAAAATTTAGTGTTCATTCCATTCCCAATCTACCATGAAATATGATTTGATATGGCCAGCCTACAGGAAATAATGAAATTCCAAATAGCATAACCCTCAAGAGGATTCTTGATAATAAAGATCCTATGGTTCTCAGCCGAATCTAGATATTTGGCCTTAAGGATTTTCACCCATAGGAGATTCGGTCTCGAATAAATGTTCCAAACCAATTTAGCTCCAAGAGCTTCGTTCATCACTTGCCAATTTCTCAAGCCTACCCCTCCATTATTTTTTGATTGGCAAATCTTATTCCATGCTAAGAGAGGAATTTTATCCTGCTCATTAGCACCATTCCAAAAACAAATACGCATTCGCTGACCAATAGCAATTATCACTTTCTTGGGGAGTTTCATGCACATCATAGAATACACCAGAATTGTTGAAACTACAGATTTGAACATTAAAAGTCTCCCTAGAATTGTTAACCATTTACTCTTCCACCCATCCAACCTTTTCAGACAAACATCCACCAAATCTTTCCAAATGCTAGATTTACTAGCCCCCAAAAAAGTGGAATACCAAGATACTTATTGGGAAGAGGCCCATATTTCATTCCAAGAATTCTACAAACCTCCAGTTGCTTTTGAATGGGAGTGTTAAAAAAAAAAAATTTAGATTTGCGCCAATTGATACACTGCCCAGAAGCATTTCCATAAACATCTAAAGTCTCTTTCATCACTCGAGCTTCTCGGAAAGAAGCTTCACCCATCAAAAAGGTATCATCAGCAAATTGCAAATGCGATAAAGGATCAATACCATCCGTAATTTTAATTCTTTTCCAGTGTCCAGTGTTGCATCTCTTTGTAAATAGCCTCCCTAATAGCTCAGCCAGAATAATAAAAAGAAAGGGAGATATAGGATCTCCTTGTCTTATCCCTTTACTAGACTGAAAGAATCCTTGTGGGCTCCCATTCACAAGAACAAAGAAGCGTGGAGAGTTGATGCAACTCTTGATTCAAGCCACCCACGCATTTGAAAAACCAAACTTCTCAAGGACATTCAGCAAGAAACCTCTATTGACCTCATCATAAGCCCTTTTAGTGTCTAACTTGACCATCATTCTTTCAATTTTCACTAAGCGAATGGAGTGAATAGTTTCATGGGCTACAATAATACCTTCAAAAATAGACCTATTAGGAGAGAAACCACTCTGCTCCACAGAAATGATAGACTCCAGAAATTTCTTCAATCTGTTGGCAATGACTTTAGAAATAATCTTATATATTGTGTTACACGATGAAATCGGTCTAAAGTCTTCAAAAGACTCACCCACCTACTTTTTGGGGATTAAGGAAATGAAAGTGTTATTAAAATCTTTGAGAACAAAACCATCCCTTCGTGATTCCTCAACAAACTCCCAAATATCATGGGCAAAAACATCCCATAATTTTTGGAAAAAGATTACAGAAAAACCATCAGGGCCTGGGGGTTTGTCACCACCCATCCCAAACACATCCTTCTTTACTTCACTAATAGTAACAACCCCCATGAGCAGTTCATTCTAAGCATCAGAAATGCAATTAGGAATTATGTTTAAAATGTTAGGATCAGATTGCACCACATTCAAATTATCAGAAATAGCCTCCATGAAATACTGAACTACAGCCTTATTAACCTCATACATTATTCCTCATAATTCCAAATGAATCCTTTATTGAAAAAATTCTATTACAAGATCTTTGCATCTTCGCAAAGTTATGAAAAAACTTTGTATTCCGATCACCATCTTTTAACCAGGTTTCTCTCAATTTCTGCCTCCAATAAATCTCTTCCCTAGCTAAGGTTTCAGCATATTCTTTATTAAGGCATTTCTCAAAAGCAAAATCCTCCTCATTCATCCCATTCTCAATTAATTTTGAGTGAAGAGATTTCAATTTCTCTTCCAATCTAAATATCTCAACAAAGATGTTCCTAAAAGATTCCCTATTCCACTGCTTGAGTTGTTCATTAAGAAATTATAGTTTTTTAAAGAAGATAAAAGCTTTGTTACCAGTTCGGATTGGAGCATTCCTCTACCAATTCTCCACCAAATCCTTAAAACCTTCATCACAAAACCACATAGCTTCGAAATTAAAAGGGCATCAATCCAAAGTGATCTCTTCTTGAATTCTCAAGCAAATAGGATAGTGATCAGAACCAGACATAGGAACAATTTCCACCTCACATGTCCAATGTTGATTGGCCCAATTCCCAGCCAAAAAGAAACGATTCAACTTTTCAGCAATATTGAGAAAGCCACTCCTTCGATTAGTCCAGGTGAAATCTCCATTTTTAAAAGGAAGTTCAAACAAGCCATTTCCAAGAACAAAATCACTAAATTTTTGTTGATTCTGACCAGCCTAGCAAAATCCTCCCATTTTATCAAAAGGCCTCAAAACAGCATTGAAATCACCACCCAAAACAAACATCGTTTCCTCTGCATCTCCTAAGATTGCAGAAAGATCACGCCAAAGACACTTTTTTAGATTAGAGTTTATCAAGCCATAAACATTTAAGACTGAGAAGTTAACACCAATCTGTTTGGATTTAACATCTAGCCATTGCTAGTAGCTATCTTTCCAAATGAGTTGAATTTCAACCACTGAGTCATTCCATAACATCCCAATTCCCCCTAAAGCACCCACCGCTCCAGAAAGAAAACAATTCCATCTACTAAAGAACCTTTTAAACCAATCAAAGTCACCATCCTTAATTTTTGTTTCCTGAAGCAACACCATATCGGGCCTCGTTTGATCAAAGAATCTTTTGATCAAACACACTTTGTCAGGGCCATTGCAGCCCCTGACATTCCACGAAAGGATTTTCATGGCTACTAGGAAAAGGCATAGCCTTTTCCCGATCTCAATTTACTTTGACCAGTAGCATTACCAGCTAGTTCCAATCTCATTCAATTGGTTTTAGGACCATGCCTCTTTTTTTCCCCAACCTTCACCTTTGGGTTGGAGGCAGAAGTCTGGTCGAGCGACCTTTTTTCCACTATACCTACGCTTCCCTGCATTCTTATCAAATCTTCTTCTCCCTCTTCCTCATTAGAAATCAAATCTGATTCAGAGTCTTCCATGTTTCCCCCACTGTCTCTAAATTCTTCAAACTGACTCTCAAGATTTTGAATGGGGGAAATTTGAATGTCCTTAAATATAACCTCATCCTCATCAGCCACTAGTTCCACATCCAAAGGAATTGAAGTCTCCTGATTGTCTCATCACTTGCAACTTGGATCAACTTGGTCCTCGAAATCTCCAGGTTTCTCATCTTGGTTACACATGGACCTGATTTCAGTACCATTCTTAGGAGGGAAGAAAGAGGGTTCTTGATTGACTAAATCAACCCTCACTTGCCCCTCCCCAATCTAAGAGAGGGAGGTTGGAATTGTCACATTATCAAAAGTAGAAAAAGTATTTCCCTCTCCACTACACCCTCCACCATTATTTAGAAGGCTTTCATTTGACGTCAATATTGGGGCGTTCATCACAATGTTTTCATTTTCTATTAACTGAGCCTCCTTAGATTCCAAAACAAGACAACCTTACAAATCTGACCCATTTTCAAAGATTGGATCAAAAACAACTTTATGGGCTCCTATTTTTAAATCACAAAACCCTGGATCGTCAGTAGAGGACCGATTTAGATGCTCACCCAAAAAACCCAAAATTTGTTGATTCCACTGGGTTTCTCCATCAATCGATTCTGAAATACTTACCAACTCATTTACTAAAGATTTTTGTGCTAAGTCTTTCCCCTTATCCATATTTGGGCCAGAACCATCAAGATGCTCTTTCCTAGGACACTGTGTGCAAGACACCATGTTATCATCCACCTCCATTGTTTTATGCCAATCACCCTCCCCAGTTTTTAATTCTAGGAACTCGGGGAGAGGGTGAATAGATTGCCACAAAATATAGATCCTAGGAAACATGTTGAAATCCAATTTATCCATCATTTCCTCTACCTTCACGAACACTCCTAGTTTGTTTCCAATTTGTTTTAGAGTATCTTGACCCCAATAATCCTGAGGTAAATTTTTTAGCTTAATCCAAATATGCACTTCATTGATTACTGCAGAGTTGGGATTGAAATTAGGAACCCAATCCAAAATATGAAAGCCCCTCCTGTCCATCAGGAAAGGACCACTATTCAAGATCCAGTCCTTATCCCTCGCATTTTGACAAAGCACCAAATAAAACCCATTCTCTAGGGTTTTGAGGCCATAGGTTTTCCCCCAATGGGCATCACACCAAACCCTATTTTTTGTGAATGCCGATAATTTTCCCCCCCATTTCATGAAAAAGGCATGAGCTTTCAAATAGTTTCCAGAATCATTCCATTCTCTATCTTCTAACATTAACGACACTACTGAAGCATGATTAGGGTTTACCTTGCTTGAGATCGCCTGACCAGCATGGTTTTTAGGCCTCCAAAACTTTGCCTGAATTTGGGAGATGTCCACCTTTTCTGTTAATGTCGTCGACCAGAATCTTCCTGCATTTTGATCAACTTTCCAACCCTTCCCATTAGCTTTCTCAGTAAACCCAGATCTAGCATCCTGATTAATCAGAGCCTTCCATGCCCCATAAGGACCCATCCTTTTGTTTTGTTGTCCATTTTTGCCCCTTCGATTATTGAACGACCATTTGGGTTGTGCGCCTCCTCCATACTGTAATCCCTGGTGTTGTTGAAAGCCCTAAGAGTGTCGTTGCTCCTCCATCTTACTGTTTAAAAATTTTTGAGCCAATAGAAGATAAAATAAATAATATATAAATTATAATAAACATTTATTAAAATAATTAAGTATTTAATTAACTTTAATTGTTTAGGGATTTTTCAAGAGTGACAATGTTAAAAAAAATAACTTTTTAAAAAGTAATAATAAAATAATTTAATTAACTTTTAATAATTATTAATTGAAGAAGTTTAACCATAATAATAAAAATTTATTTTAAATTTCCAATTACATCATCTGTACGATACTGACTGGTATGAATTATCTACGGCACTGACAAGCCGTAGCACTTGCCATCGCTAGATATAGGGATGGGGCATCCATGCCCCAGTGCATTTCTGGGGCTGGATAGCCCCATTAACTACTCAATTTTCTTTTCTTTTTCTCTCATACTACTATAAGATCGTTTCCTTTCTCTTTTTGTCACAATTGTCCATTACCCACTATACTATCCTATGTTAAATCTAACTACACCATGTGCAACACCATGCACCATTTGTCCACGAATAGTAACTATCTCCATCGAGTTTTACACGTAAAAAAACTATGTGAGTGTCCCTCGCTTGTACTTCATGTAGTGCCTCTCATGTTTTGATATTCTAATACTGCTTTGGTGTGTGTGTTTGCCTCAGTGTGATTTTTGGTTATGTTCTAATACATATTTGATACTATGTTTGACATCTTTTTTGCCATGTGTTGGGCGTGGTAGAAAGATATGCTCTTTTGATTATGATAGATGGACTTATGTGTGGGATATTCATGTTATGATGATGTTACTTTGTGGGTTATATTAATGATGTGATGCTTAGATATTGTTTACTATATTTGATTTGGGTGAAGGAGACAGAGTGGCATTGCTCATCCGTGAGCGCCCTGCCTCACCGTAACTCCCCTTTACAATGTGTTTGATTATGAGTTATATATATACATGTTGTTCGACATTTTGTGTAATGCAGGGATGCAGGTACCGGATGCCGACTCCACCCGCATTGTCGGGTCTGAGCGCATCCTATCTACCCAATGGTTTGATGTGGTTAGGGAGTTGGTAAGAAAGTACCCCCGCCTATGTCAATAGTTGGGTTAGAGATTGTTCTTGTCGTGTCTTTTTTGCGTTCATGTGGGTATGGTTGTTAGTTAATCATTTTATTTTATGAATGTTACAAGTATATTAATGGCTTGATCTAGTGTTCTATGCTTTAATTAAATGTTGTTTCATGATGCAAAATATTAAGTTATGAGATGTCCTATATTGCATATGATAATTATACCTTGGAAAAATAATAAGTGCATTAGCACATTATTATTATTTAATAATGTGAAGTGATTCTTTAAATTAAATTAATAAAATTAAACAATATTTTTGAATAAATTATTATAGTTTAACTCTATTTTGAAAAGAAACTAAGTTAGGGAAACATTATCATATTTTCCCTTGTTTAAAATAAAAAGCGATTTTTCTTATAAAATAAACTTTAAGTTTAAAATATTAATAGAGTGGGATTTGGCTCAAAATTATTATAATGTAAGTTTTAATTGTTGAAAATGAATTTATTTAATTATGATTTAAAATATTTTAAAAGGTATTTAATTGTGCAAATTTAAAATTGGAAGATTCTCTTCCAAATATGGGAAGTGATAGTAATTCTATGTTAGTGGATTTTCTTGCATGGGAAGTTGTCAGAAATTATATGACAACTCCAGATTGGTTTTTCTGAAAAAGGATATATTTCCCATTTGTTGCTTTTTCGAAAAAGCAAGTGGGAAGAATGGGAAAATGTCTGCAACTCAATTTTTGATGAAAAATTCACAATGGGATAATTAATTTTTGAAAATGTTTCCTCGATTCGATCAAGGAAATTCAAAGTTGGTTTTTGCATTGGGATTTCGATTGAATTCGTTATTGCGGGTGTTTGTATCACTGTTTTTGAAGATTTCTCTTTGGCTAGATTTGTGCAACTCATCCTTGAATCGAGCTTGCGTTGGACTCCGGGTAATTTGAAAATTCTCATAAGATCTTTGTAATTTTATTTTATTTTTATGAAAAAAGGATAATGGCATAATGTTTAAATTATATGAAATCCCTCTTCCTCTATAAATTTGTTTTACCTATTATGGGATTTCCTTATTTTCTTTCCTCTCTATTTTGAAATTTGTTGATCCCCCTTCTCAGTTTGTAAAATTTTGGAAACCCCCTCTCTTGTCTAGAAATCCTTTTTGTTGATAATCCTCTTACCTCTGAGATTCGTTTTTCCCCAAATTGTTATTCTGGAAAAATTTGTGTCTCCCCTATTGTTTTATTGTAATTAATTTCCTGGAGAATTTGTATATCTCTCTGATGATATTATTTTAATCCTCTGTGATATATTTATTTCTCTGGTTGCTGCGATTTCTTTCTCTGTTTCTAGTTGAGTAAAATAAATACATACATACATATATATATATATATATATATATATATATATATATATATATATATATATCATAATATTTTGTATGAAAATCCTAGTATTTTGTTAGCTATATATAATAGGTGGTGGGTTAAATTTCTATTTAAAGCTTGAGGCTTGTTTTTTTTTTGTTTTGGTTGTGGGGAAGGTTGGGGGAGGCGTTGCCTCCCACCTCCACCCCCATATGGGGATGGCGATGTGGAGGTAGAGCCTCCACCGCCTCCCCATTTCTCCCTTGTTGTGTGGGTAATGGTGGGGAGGTTGGTTGTATATAGCCGCCCCTTCACCCCCCCATTCATATGCCCCCTTACTTTTTAAAAAGCTTGCAGATTGGTTAGTTTGTCGTCGATTAAGGTGTGATGTGGTTTATTTTAATATGTGAATGTTATATATATATATATATATATATATATATATATATATATGTTATGTTTTCTTTTATAGTGGTAGACTTAATATCAAAGTTATTATTAATGAGAAGTTATAGATATCTGTGTGTGTAAATATATATATATATGTATATATGTATTTGTATATATATATTTGTTGGGAAATAAAGTATTAGGTTATTGTAATGCTTTCAATTTCAGTTGCATCAAATAAATTTAAAATATGTATTTATTTCAGTATGGATACACACACACACACACACACCCACATATATATATATGATGTATAGGCTAGAAATGTGTCTGAGTATTTCAAGAAAAAAAAGAGGAATTAATGTAAATTTTTGTCTGGATAAATTTTAAAAGTGATCAGGAAAATATAATTGATTAAAAATCTATCTGAAAATGATTTCCTTTTTATTTTGTTTTAAATGACAAAGAATAATTGCATTTTGACATTGTTGTGGAAATTTGTTTTCTTTATTTTTTATTTTTTTTAGTTTAACTGTATTCAGGAAAAATTAGATTTATTGTAAAATTTAATTATGTAGCTCAAAACTGATTTTTGAACTTAGTCAAATAATAGACTTAATCTGCTTTTTGTTCTCAACTGATTTTCTTAATTTAAAATTTAGTTTTCTTTTAATTAGGAAAATCATAACTTAGATACTCCTATGTGGGAAAGAATTAAAATAAGAAATATAATAGAATTGAAAATTTATATTTAGTAAATAATATTTATACTTTGGGTTTGATAAATTAAGTTGGTAACATAAATTTTAAAATAATATTTTATTATGTTTATTAATCATGGAATTATCAGTGTTGCTCTTCAAATTAGCTTTTTAGCAAGTTTATAGACTTAGTTATTTAATTAGTGAATTATTTAAATGTAGGAAGATATTTAATTAAATTAGATATTGTGTTTTGATTAAATTAGAGATATTGGTGAATTTCCTTATTTTGATTATATTGGAGGAAAATGGTGATTTGATTGAGACTTGTGTGATTTATAATTTAATTTTTTTAGAATTGATGATGTGGTGTTAATTAGAAGTATGAGATATTTTAGTTAGTGCTAGTGTGGTGACTCACGTTGATTTATTATATATGTTTAACTGTGTGATTGTCATATTTTAAATTATATATTTAATTAGAATGTAATAGATTATTGGAAATGTTCTCCTATTTGTGTATACATTTTTATACATACGTATATGGAATAGCGAAAATATTAGGGTGAGTGTGAAAGTATATCACTACTCATGCGAATCTAATTGTTTTGTAAATAATGAAATTGGGAAATATTCCTTAGGGGAAAAAGGATTTAATTATATATATATATATATATATATATATATATATATATATATATATATATATATATTTGAGAATTAGGGTTCATTAAAATAGATAGGTTAGTTAATTTAATTGAGTAAGGTTAAGCTAAATAATTTCAATTGGAGCGTATTCAAAATAAATTAGTCCCTTAGGCTATTAACTTTGGAATATCTTCATAACCATTCTATGTTAAGTTGTGTTCTTATAACTCTTGAAGTTATGCATTTACTTGGTATTAATGATTCTAAGTAATTAGATTGATTTACTTCGACTCTTTTCCTTGGAAAGGTTTAATCTAGTTCCTTCATAGATAGTTGTTCCCTCGGCTGAAATATGGAGTAAATGAGAATTAAAAGGTTAAGATAGATCAAGTATTAAGAGGGAAAATGTACCTAGATGGGTTAAGGTCATAAGTGATTAAGTTGTAGATTCTTCCAGATCAACTAATTGCGTCTAGTATTGTTATGTGATTGTTATGTTGCTCCCTATCTTGCATTCATTATAGTATTAGGGTCATTCATAATCGGTAATGGACCTTAATGTGAAACCCACTAAGGGAGAATGATGTTAGCTCTTAGATTATCTCTATGCCATACTTATAGTGGTTAAAGGATTAATTAGAAGGATATTATTATACAAAAGCAATTTTAATGGCTTAAGCAGGTTTGCAATGTAGATTTTATGTTAACCATAGAAGTTGTGGTTTATCCCTTATTTGATATTACGTTGTTTTCCATTATGGTTTTATGAGTTGTGAATGTCTTCATGGTCATGTATAATGTTTGATATAGAATGTGGAAGTGATGCCTTTGCGATTACCAGTTATTGTGAATTGCTTTGTATAGTGTATTTCGAGGTTTATGTGATTATACCTCAGCTTCCTATTTGTTCAAAATGAAGGGTTATATGATGTGTGGTTTTAATTGCATGAGTACTTGACTTTGAGTGATGAAAATTCATAATTGATATGTCTTGTTTTTAATTTAGGTCGAATTTTGTACAGTTTGAAAGTGTGTTATTAAATTAAATGTAATAATTTTAGTATGCCTTGTGTGGATTTAGCGTATCTTCAAAGGTTAGGGAAAATGTGTGTTTTTCTATGGTTGCTTTTATTTGGTTCATATTGTTACCATGTGGGAGTTAGTGGGAGGTACCTTGTTGTGGTTCTGCTTCTTTGGTTGGGCATTGTGGTACCTGTCTCTTGGTTTTGGTTTAGGGCAACCATAGGGGAGAGTGGCTCTTCTCAGGGCCAGTGTACAAGTGGTCATCTGTGGTAGATTTTCCTTAATCAAGTGAAAACCTAATTTAATTTACTTAGTGGGTTGGGATTAGTTATCACATAACAAGATAAAAATAGATACCTCACCCCTACCATTAGCGCTCCCTAAGGCTAAGGACAAGTGGGAAGACTTGGTCAGTAAGGTCGCTACCTTATCTTCACGAAAGGTAGTTGGCTCTGCATGAGTCACCCTATGGGGCGACACCTTGAAACAGGATGTTTGGTTAACCATAGATGGAGGCGGATCCTAGATTATAGGTAGTTTGGTGAATCCATGAAGGCCATGTGATAACAATCTCCCATTGCGCCCTTTGTTTCCCTTGTTTTCTTATACCTCTAGATTTGTGTGAGTTTTCTATTTTATTGTTGATGTTTATGTTGGATTGTGGGCTTGAGTCTTGTGACATGTGTCCTTTATGTTTGATTTTGTGGTCGAGGGTTCTTTCTTACCGACTCCTTGCATGGGGGGTGTTCCTTTAGGTTCACACGGTCGGGTGGAAACATGCAATGCACCCATTGGGTCCCCTGTTGTGATCAATGGAGTTCACAAAGAAGACTGTTCCTTGAAGAATTCTCTTTTATTTATGTACTTTTGTAATTTGATTCTACCCTTCCCAATGTTATAAGGGAAGTGGCCTTGTAATGTAACTAGATTTTATATTGTGTTGTATCTGTGGAAATATATTTCACAATTGTATTTGAACTTTGAAGTTAAATGTAATATTATATGATTTATATTTGTGGGATTATATCTTTCTCTTGGTGTACTTTTATCATGTTTACTCTCCTTTCTTTATTTCGCTTTAGTTAGAATCGCTTATCATCTTTTGTTGGGTTCGTTTATGTAACGCACCATGTACCCCATAGGATTAGGATAATGATTTATGTTATATTTTGTTGTATTAATGTTTAATGTTGCAATGTGTTATTGTATCTTTTTTTTAAAAAAAAATATTATGTATTTGTTGTAGTTGTCCTATGGGGTTGTGTGGCGGAACGTTACACTTCACTTCACACAATGTGGGAGTCATTTTAAAAAACTGAATCAAATCTCAAATCATTTTCAATATTTTCAATATCAAATCAATAAAAAAATTGAAACAACTATGTCAGTTTCCCCCGCCTATACTTGATATTCATCATTACGAAGGCGTTGTTTAAGATTAAGGGGACCTAGCTATGTACTCTAATTTATCTATATCAAAAAAATTAATCATATTAAATTATTGATGTGATTTGTGAAAAGTGCAAATATAATAAATAAAAATATAAATAGTAAAAAGTTGTGAGCTTTTTTTCTATTTTTTTAGATAAATGCTTTTTTATATAATAATAATATAATTAAGTTTTTAAAAAATTATTAAAATAAAATAATACTTTATTTTAGTAGTTTTTTAAAATTAATTATTTACAAATTGACTAAGTAATGGTAATTTTTTTATAAAATAAATAATATATTAATTATAATTATAAAATATTGAATTAACTTTAATTGTTTAGGGATTGTTCAAGAGTGATAATGTTAAAAAACAGTTAACTTTTTAAAAAGTAATAATAAAATAATATAATTAACTTTTAATAATTATTAATTGAAGAAGTTTAACCGTAATAATAAAAAATTCTTTTACATCTCCAATTACATCATCTATACGACATGACTGGTATGAATTATCTACAGCACTGACAAGTTGTAGAACTTGTCATCACATGATATAGGGATGGGGCATCCATGCCCAGTGCATTCTTGGGGTTGGATAGTCGTTGCCTCCATTCTCTGCCCACGTGGTAATCCATTACCTACTCAATTTCCTTTTCTTTTTCTCTCATACTACTATACAATCATTTCCTTTCTCTTTTTGTCACAATTGTCCATTACCCACTGTACTATCCTATGTTAACTCTAACTACACCATGTGCAACACCATGCACCATCTGTCCATGGATAGTAACTATCTCTATCAAGATTTGTGCATAAAAAAACTATGTGAGTGTCCCTCACCTATACTTCACTTCACACAATGTGGGAATCATTTTAAAAAGCTGAATCAAATCTCAAATCAATCAAATCAATATTTTGAATATCAAATCAATCAAAAAACTGAAACAACTATGTCAGTTTCCCCCGCCAATACTTGATATTCATCATTAGAAAGACGTTGTTTAAGATTAAGGGGACCATCTAAAATGGCTATGTACTCTAATTTGTCTATATCAAAAAAATTAATCATATTAAATTATTGATGTTGTGAAAAGTCCAAATATAATAAATAAAAATAAAAATAATAAAAAGTTGTGAGCTTCTTTTTTATTTTTTTAGATAAATGATTTTTTATAAAAATAACAATATAATTAAGTTTTTAAAAAATTATTAAAGTAAAATAATACTTTATTTTAGTAATTATTTTAATAAAATAAATAATATATTAATTATAACTAACTTTTATTAGAATAATAAAATATTTAATTAACTTTAATTGTTCTGGGATTGTTCAAGAGTGACAATGTTAAAAAAAATTAACTTTTTAAAAAGTAATAATAAAATAATATAATTAACTTTTAATAATTATTAATTGAAGAATTTTATCCGTAATAATAAAAATTTCTTTTACATCTTTAATTACATCATTTGTACGGAACTCACTGGTATGAATTATCTATGGCACTCACAAGTCGTAGCACTTGCCATCACATGATATAGGGATGGGGCATCCATGCCCCAGTGCATTCCTAGGGTTGGATAGCCCCATTACCTACCCACTCTACTATCCGTTGTTAACTCTAACTACACCATGTGCAACACCATGCACCATTTGTCCACAGATAATAACTATCTCTACCGAGCTTTGCGTGTAAAAATCTATGTGAGTGTCCCTCGCTTGTACTTCACTTCACACAATGTGGGAGTCATTTTAAAAAACTGAATCAAATCTCAAATCAATATTTTGAATATCAAATCGATCAAAAAATTGAAACAACTATGTCAGTTTCCCCCACCTATACTTGATATTCATCATTAGGAAGACGTTGTTTAAGATTAAAGGGACCATCTAAAATGGCTATGTACTCTAATTTGTCTATATCAAAAAAATTAATCATATTAAATTATTGATGTGATTTGTGAAAAATGCAAATATAATAAATATAAATATAAATAGTAAAAAGTTGTGAGCTTTTTTATTTTATTTTTTTTAGATAAATGATTTTTTATATAATAATAATATAATTAAGTTTTAAAAAATTATTATTTTACTTTAATATTTTTTAAAAAACTTAATTATTTACAAATTGACTAAGTAATGGTAATTGTTTTAATAAAATAAATAATATATTAATTATAATTAACTTTTAATAAAATAATAAAATATTTAATTAACTTTAATTGTTCAGGGATTGTTCAAGAGTGACAATTTTAAAAAAATAACTTTTTAAAAAGTAATAATAAAATAATATAATTAACTTTTAATAATTATTAATTGAAGAAGCTTAACCGTAATAATAAAAATGTATTTTACATCTCCAATTACATCATTGGTACAGCACTAGTTGGTATCAATTATCTACTAACAAGCCGTAGCACTTGCCATCACATGATATAGGGATGGGGCATCCATGCCCTACTGCATTCTTGGGACTGGATAACCCCATTACCTACTCAATTTCCTTTTATTTTTCTCTCAAACTACTATACGATCATTTCCTTTCTCTTTATGTCACAATTGTCCATTACCCACTGTACTATCCTTTGTTAACTCTAACTACACCGTGTGCAACACTATGCACCATCTGTCCACGGATAGTAACTATCTTTATCCAACTTTGCGTATAAAAAAATTATGTGAGTGTCCCTGTACTTCACTTCACACAATGTGGGAGTCATTTTAAAAAACTAAATCAAATCTCAAATCAATATTTTGAATATCAAATCATTCAAAAAACTGAAACAACTATGTCATTTCCCGACTTACTTGATATTTATCATTAGAAAGACGTTTAAGATTAAGGGGACCATCTAAAATGGCTATGTACTCTAATTTGTCTATATCAAAATGTTTAATCATATTAAATTATTGACGTGATTTGTGAAAAGTGCAAAAATAATAAATATAAATATAAATAGTTAAAAGTTGTGAGATTCATTTTTATTCTTGTAGGTAAATGATTTTTTATATAATAATAATATAATTAACTTTTTAAAAAATTATTAAAATAAAATAATACTTTATTTAAATAATTTTTTAAAATTTAATTATTTACATATTGATAATTGTTTTAATAAAATAAATAATATATTAATTATAATTAAATTTTATTAAAATAATAAAATATTTAATTAACTTTAATTATTGAGGGATTGTTCAAGGATGACAATATTTTAAAAAATAACTTTTTAAAAAGAAATAATAAAATAATATAATTAACTTTTAATAATTATTAATTGAAGAAGTTTAACCGTAATAATAGAAATTGATTTTACATCTCCAATTACATCATCTGTATGGCACTGACCGGTATGAATTATCTACGACACTGACAGGCCCCATGATATAAAGATGGGGCATCCATGCCCCAGTGCATTCCTGGGTCTAGATAATCGTTGCCTTTTTTTGAAGCATTTGGTCAAACAGTTCACGTGCCTTGTCTATGCTTCCAAATTTTGCGTACATGTCCACCAAGGCAGTTGCAGCTACACCATCTAACAGAAAAATACTTTCCTTTATGTTGTGATGGATGTCCATATCCCGTTTCAAAGCTCCCATTTTGGCACAGGCAAGGATGATGTTGGCAAAGATTGAGAAGTTCTGATTTACACCTGCCAATTCAATTTGATTGGAAGTTTGTGAATCCTTTTCAGCAAACACATTCTATCCATATCCTGCAAGCATAGCATTCCACGAGACCAAATTTCTTTGTGGTATCCTGTCAAATAGTTGGCATGCCTTGTCTGTGTTTCCACAGTTTGCATACATGTCTACCAAAGCATATTGAATAATTCCTAGTCCGTTATGCTTTAATGGACATCAATACTTTGTTCCAAAGTTGCCACTTTTGCACAGGCCGCGAGTGACAAATGAAAACCAATCGCTTGGGAAACCTGGTTTTGAATGTGCTGAAATGGTGAGACTGCACAGGAACAATTTGAATGTCAATGGTGAACGGGGAAATGGAAAGGACGATCAACAAGCGGGAGAGGTAATTGGGCCCCACACTAGCCACCTAAACGTGATCAACACTTAAAATGTGTTGATTAAGCCAGCCCCTCAAATTCCATGTCTTCCTTCTTGCTAATTTTCTCTCTACCACACGGTTCTGTTCAATTCTCTTCATTAATCCTCATGCACCATATACAGGTGTCTCCCTAATGTTGCCTATTATTTCTCATAGCCTACCTTCCATAGGCCAATTCCTATCCTCTACCTTCAATTCTTTTCTTGCCTCAGGCATTATTCACGTGTCAGCCATCTATGAACACATTTCTTCCCCTACGCTACCCTCCTTTACTCACTATGCTTCCTATCTTCCAAATGTGAGTGTTGCTACAATTCAAATGTCAAATAAAATAATTGCAACTATTCCTCTATCCTGCGCAAATCTCATCTTCTCCTACCAGTGATGGAATTCCTCTTCCTTGGGTGTCCTATCACCACTATGCAGCGTCTTAGATCCACTGTGTGTTTTTAATTATGCACTTTCATCCTTTAATTCATGTGCAGCCTCCTAATTTCAACGCAATTCCCCACTTTTTCTATGTTGTGATTCTTTCCTGGCAGCCCTTAGTATTTTTCCTCAACCTCTACGTTGTTTGTTGGATTTGTTTCTGAGCATTTATTCAACTGTTATCTGTCCACTTAAGCAGCCCCATCCTGGCACTAACCTCCAAATTGGTAGCAATATGTTTGACGCATTCTTCTTCATATTGTTGTGTGCGCCATGTCTCTTTATCTTCTCTACAATATGCATTCTGAATTTTATTTTATTTCAAACCCCCAATCTTCTCCATGAGGCATGACTTGTCCCTTCGCCTTCTCTCATTTCATTCTTTTAAATCTCATCTTCCATTGGCACGACTTCTTCTTTGCCTTGGGTTGTATATCCATTCTTTGTGCCCCCTCATATCGTGAATTTCCTCCTTTATTTGCATCTATTTTTAATTTAAAATATTCAAAATGTCATTTTGAAAATGGTATGATTCCTTTGAGCACCATAAAATTGTGGATGCAAAGTCATCCTTCCTTGATAAAATCAGTAGCAAGCATTTTGTTCATTTCCCCTGATTTCAAAATATCACAATTTTTTTCCATCATCTTTCAATCGGACTACTTAGCGGATTCTCCTGCATCACCCTTTTTGGAAATGAGTCATCGCCCTTTATTATAAAAGAGTCATAGTCTTTTCTATTTGAAAGTTTTGGTTTAAATAAAACTTTGTACCTAATTAATTCATTACTAGGGGACTTATTTACGCATGTTAAGTTTATTTAGGTCATAGGAAGGAATCTTTCTAGAAGGTGTTAGTTGTCATTAGTTGTTATCTTATCTTTTGACTTGTAACACATGTGAACCTAAGTAACTGTGATTAGTTGTCTCATGTCATATACTTGTTTTAATCCTATGACATCTTGTATCTCACATTGGCTATATAACCAAGGGGTCTCTCTCATTTGTACATTACAAACATATCATTGAATCATATTGATGAGAATACAGTTTATTCTTGTCACATTTCATTCTCTCTTTGTGCTTTCCATTTGGTTTCAAAATTTTGGCAGGCATAGCCAATTCTAACATGGTATCAGAGCAAGTTGGGTATCATTGGAGAGTCTTTTTCTAAAGAGAGATGGTAAATAAGAGTTTTCCAGTGCAAATCTAAGTTCACCATTGCATTTGAAAGGTTCAAGAAAGTCGATTTTCCCTTTTGTTTCGTCCAAATCGGACATACGAGGCCAAATCTATGAGAGTTTGAAGTTGAAGAGTGGTTGTCAGATCCAGAATGTAACTACATTTTGGGAGCATTTTGAGTCAAATCCAACCCTGCCATCGCGTCCAGAAGGGCTAAAAACCTTAAGATCGACTATCAATTCATCCAAATCGGAGCAATTATCCGGTGAGGCAAAAAAAAATTGCCTAGGGAGTCGTACAGCCCCCCCAGGTCATTATTATTGCAAGGTATGATTTTATTTTCAAAACATTAATAATATTCTACGAAATAAATTTCTCAAAATTTTTTAAAAAATATATATTCACAGAGTTCTATTAAATATTGTAATAGTTTTTATATATATCAAAAGTTTTTATTCAAAAAACAAAAAAAAAAGTTTTCAGTCTGCAGACCGTACCCTGCTTGCGCAGGGTACACCGCAGACACACCATACCTGCAGGCACTCACAAGGGAGCCATGTGGCAGCTCCTCCACCAACCGCAACACCACACTCATATACGTCGGCAGTATAATAAATCGGCATTCAATAAAGAAAATCGTCGGCCAGTTTCAAATCGGTGGGATTTCTAATAAAATCTGCAACAAAAATTTTAAGATCCGGCACTCATTTGAAAAACCGGCGGTTAAAATAATTAGGAATATTCTTTATTCCGCCCAAGATTCCGTTCAACACAATATTCCAACAAGAATATTTCGGTCGAGGGCATTTTTTTCGGTGACGGGTAAGAGGACGTCATTTTTAATTGTTGGAATTGATGATGTCATCATCCCGTTAGTGATGACGTCGGCAGGCCCTTAAGAAATTTTGTACCCCTCTCCATTTGATTTTTCATTTTTACAGGCGAACTTCGAAGGCCCATAACTTGAGCTCAAGATCTCCTTTTGGCGAGCAATTTTTTTTTATTTGGGCTATTTTTCATTCTCTTTGCAGTGGTGCAATCATTTTTTGGTTTTGATGCCTAATTTTTCCATAATTTGCAGATTCTCATAGGTGTTATTGCTTCGTCCTCATTTTGGGAACTTTAGGAGCTCATATCTTGCTCTTGCGGTAATATTTTTTGGTGCAATATTTCTTTAAAGTGCATAATTGTTTGTGTACTTTTCAGTGGTATGATCAAATTGATCTCATTTTGTACCAAAAATTGTACTTGATTATGTGGCCTATTTTGGCATCTATAAGTACTAAGATCAAGTCTAGCTTGTTATTTTTGGCATCTAGCAATTGTAAATGCACTAAATATAAAATGTCAAATTAGATATTGTTTAGGGGGGTTTCTTGATTGAGTGATTTGGGGGGGTCTCTTGGTGCATTGCTTTAATTTGTTTGCTTGTGCTCTCTTATTTTCATGGATCATTCTAAGGTTCATTTGCTCACATCATATAATGACTCAACATGGCATCAAGATGCATGGAGTATTCTAATGACAGAAGGTCACTCTCTATATATTCAAAATAACGTACCTAAACCTATAGATGCAGATAAAACGGATGATTAAACATACCAAAACTCTTGGGTGTCTTCATAGACTAGTTTCTCAAGATTTTTTGTTCCAAATTGAATCATGTAAAAATTCTCATGAAGCTTAGGACAATTGAAAACATTGTATGGTACTATAGATGAAGTAAGAGGCTATCAAATTGATAATGAACCGATGAGCCTTGATCCTAAGAACTTTGACAACATCCAAGACTACATTTCGAAGGTTAATGATCTAAGAGAGCAATGTAAAGTATGTGAAATTGATAAGGACATTCAGTTGATCTACAATACAATGAACAAACTTGGTCTTGATTATGCTTCTTTTGTTTCTAGCTTTCATACTCATAGATTGGCTATGGGGTTTGCATATACTACACCTTCATTTGCATCATTTTCTGAGATGTTGATACATGAGCAACAAAAGCTTATCTCAATGGGTCTCATCAACACTTGTAAATCTCAAGCATTTTTGGCTAATCGGGTGAAAGAATCAAAATCAAATAAGAAACTGAAGAAAGCAAAGAATAATCCACATTCAGATCAAGCAAAGAAAAATCCTCTTCCAAAGTGAAAACATTTAAGAAGGAGAGGCCTACTTGTGAATATTGTAAGAAGGATGGACATGAAGAACACAATTGTTACAAGAAGGATATTGATTAGTTGAAAAATCTTCTCAAAAGGAACCACATTGATTTGCCTTCTAGAATGTTTGAATCTCCTCCTTCAAAACAATCTAAAAAGGAAAAAGGTCAAACATCTACATCAAGAAATAAAGGTCAAGCTCTTTGTGTTTTTTTCTGGGTCCAGGATTAGGGAGATGGCTTCTAGATTCAAGAGCATCTCATCATATGTCATCTTCATAGTCTATATTCTCTTATTTTCAACCTTGTACTATGTCCCCTATCTTGATGGGAAACAATACATACATAAGTGTAATTGGGAAGGGATCTCTTAGTTTTAGGGACAACACTTTCTAGGATGTTTTGTGTGTTCCTCATTTGATGAACGATATTCTTTCCATATATCAAATTACACATGGTGAAGATGGGAGGACTGTGGAGTTCACACATGATTCGATCATCATTTGAGACTTGGAGAGTAGAGAGATCATTGCTACTAGGATGGTTGATCATTCATCTCGGTTGTATACCTTTGCAGATTTTGCTTCTAATGGTGGCATTGTTCCTTCGATTGTTGATCATATGAACCATGATTCAGAGGAGACATTTAGCTACTTGAACTTGGGAGTTCTCACATCAGATCCAGTTCTTGAGCCATGCAGTCTATCTCCTCCATCTACTGTTGTAGCTAATGATGCTTGTATTGCTACAAATATGGCTTCTTGTGATTTAGTGCAGCAGGATCCTGATTGTCTTTCAAATTTGGCTACTTTGGATGGCTTCTTGACAAGTATTTCAAACTTGTTTGTGGAGTCTCATCTTGCAGATTTGGGAGACATAATCAATAGCATTCATCTTCTCTTTGATGAAGATGATCCTTCTTCAATTGTTGTGAGGGAACACCTTGACCCTCTTGTTCATTCTCTACATGATCATTCTTTGCATTTTGATGTGACTGGATACTTTTGGACAACATTTGGAGGAGGCTTCTTTGTCTTCAGAGGGGATATCATCGTCTTTGGATTGTGCTCTGCATTCGTCTTTACTAGATTTTGGATTGTTCTCTTCAATAGTGTGGCCTAGAACACTTGTTTGGAGTGCGACAGCTTTCGACATTGACATGGAGACATCATGCATCATCCATATTCCTGAGATCCTGCATAGATCCATGGTTTTGTTTCTTCCTAAGGAGAGGAACGTTGTTCGATGAGATTGGATCATGTTCAACATTCAATGTCAAACTTCTACCATCATTGCAGGAGACTCAACATTGAGGGAGGGTTGCCTTGTCTCTCTTCTACTTCTTTCTTATGGGGGGGTCTTTTTCCTCACACGGATTTTTGGCCTTCTCATGTATCATCAAGAGCATTTTTGTTTTATATCTTTTATCTCTCTTTTGGGGAGGAGTTTTGTCCCACTAGGTTTTCTCCTTTTCTCTGTTTGTGAGAGATTTCATTAGCATATGTACATGGGTACCTAACATGGCCTAATAGCCAAGACCCATCTTTGTGTCATTTGCATAATAATATGCTACTCCCTAAGTTGCACTTAAAGAGGGGTGTTGTTGTAAATAAAATCTTGTACCTAGTTAATTCATTAATAGGGGACTTATTTACACATGTTAAATTTACTTAGGTCATAAGAAGGAATCTTTCTAGAAGGTGTTAGTTGTCATTAGATGTTATCTTATCTTTTGACTTGTAACACATGTGAACCTAGGTAAGTGTGATTAGTTGTCTCATGTCATATGATTAAGACACTTGTCTTAATCCTATGACATCTTGTATCTCACATTGGCTATATAACCAAGGGGTCTCTCTCATTTGTACATTACAAACATGTCATTGAATCATATTGATGAGAATACAGTTTATTTTTATCACATTCCATTCTCTCTCTTTGTGCTTTCCATTTGGTCTCAAGATCTTGGCAACCATAGACAATTCTAATAGAAAGGTCACAACTTTTCGCTTTTGAAGAGCCATAACCTTTCATTAACGAGTCACAACCTTTCTCACATCATCACTATTCATGAGAACCTAAATTAATTCATTTGCAAAATTGCTTTAGATTATATTCTCAATTGAATTCTTCAATGGTGTTATGGATGTTTTTTCTCAAATGAAATGCTTTTCCCTTTTATATCTCAAGTTTTGAGGGAGTCACACCTCTTCACTTCAATAGCTACAACTCTTCATTATTGCATTTGGATACTAATAATAATTCGATTGTAGATAAGTTAATTTGTTAGTGCTTCTCAACTCAAGGAGCATTTTGACAGACAAGTTTTTAGCATTTTCATATTTTTTAAGCATAAAGTGATCCCAAACATACATGGAGTAATCTTGTTGAAGACACATCCGACATGAAGAAAACACATAGATACACGCAATACATGAAGTATACATATAAATACTCATAAGACACAAAGCATTAAGCATACACGTAATACATGAAGTATACACATGAAGCATGAAGCATACACGTAATACACTAATTATACACATAAGTATACGTAAGACATGAAGTATACATAGGAAACATGAAGCATGCACATGAATACACATAATACATGAAGTATACATAGGAAGCATGAAGCATACACACAAATACACATAATATATGAAGTATACACATAAATACATGTAAGTCGCATGAATGTGCGTATACACATGAGTACACGCAAGTCCAAGGTATGTAATTTCCAAAGTATACACTTGAAGTCACAAAGTATATACAAGGTATACACATAGTCACAAAATATACAGATGAATGCACGTAAGTCACAAGGTATACACATGAATACAAGTAAGTCACAAAGTATACACATGAATACACATAAGTCACAAAGTATAAATACACATAAGTCAGAAAGTATTCACATTAATACATGTACGTTAGAAAGTATACACTTGAATACATGTAAGCCATGAAGTATACAAATAAGTCACAAAGTATACACTTGAATACACGTAAGTCACAAGGTATACATATGAGTACACATAAGTCATAAAGTATATATTAATACACGTAAGTCAATTCATCTACAGGCTGGCAAGAACATGCTTTGATACCAATTGTAATGTCCCTCTCCTGATTTTCCCTAGAATTTGCCTATTGATCACAAATTGCAGCAAATTGGGGTTAGGTGTTTGTCTTACCAAATAAATCTCTTTAATGATGCGATCTTGGGTTTGAATCCTGCAATCACCACATGAACAATATATGCAATATATGTGTGGGCGTGTGTGTGTGTGTGCACGTGCTTACTTATTAGAGTTAGGCAGTTACATCACATCCATAGATTATCAATAATGCAAGCATATTAGGATTTTGGGAGAAGGGACATGATGGGTCTACGCAAAGCCATTTCTACACCAAGCCTAAGAGGGTGTCTACAGCAGCCCTCTTCCTTAGCGGCTTGTATCTGCTTTCCCCATCAATGTCTCAACTTGCCATCTTGTGGAATTGGGCGAGTGTCATAAGTGGGTTACTTGACTCTCTAGGTAAATGCCCTCTAGTCCTAGGAGTCATTACGATCAACTCTAGAATGGCTTACTTACTAGCCTCGTTTACCCCTTTTGCTTACACCTTAGGCCCTTCCTACAAGGTGGGATTCAGACAGTCACACATACCTCCTATTCTATCATCAAAAATTATACATTAAATATCCTTAATTATCTATAAGCAAGATGTATACAAATGTAGAACAATACCCTTGAATATATATGTTCGATAATAATAGTCTATTGTGATGGACTAGACGGTATTCCCTTGTGATTGTTGTTTTGTATGTTCCTTTTCTTCAATCGATTTGTCCTCAATATTCAAGGATATTGTTAGTGTAAATCGACGCATAAAAATCTATTATCCATATTAGTATTAAAAAAACATAACAACTTGTAAGGCTCAATAATTCCTACAAGCAACATTATTACATAATTGTATATAATCTATATATTAATATTTTATATGAATATATATATAAATATATCTATAATTATGTGTAAATTTATTGTCCCCATATATTCTTGCAATAATATACTCATTCGATTATGTCTATTGCTATGCTCAGGTAATACTCCTATTTCCTATCCTTATTCATTGTTTGTAATATGGATTTTGAATCTCATTACATTCCCTTCTGTTACATGTCCTGAGTGCACATTATTAGTCATTTATGAATGCTTACCAACTAGACTTCCTATTTCCTCCATTAATCGTTGCTAATTGTGTTCCTTTATTATCTCTTTCAAACCTGTTTTATACGACCTACATATATCTCTTGTTCTACATACTTTCCCTGCTGGTATCTGTTCTCTTAATTATGTATTTATCGCTTATGTATATGATTTGATGATCATAATTTATATGTTCTTTTAATTATGCATTTATCGCTTATGTATATGATTTGATGATCATAATCTATTAAGATATCTGCCATTATATCTAATAATATTCCTTATTATTTTCTTTCAATCTGCTTTCCAAATCATATTCCAGTCCATTTTTCCTCCCTTTGCAAATGATTTAATTTTCCTTATATACCCCCATGTCTTAAGTGGAATGATACATCTTTTAGAAAGGAGATAAGCCTTTTGAAAAGGCATGCCCCCTGCCCCCTTGTTTCCATTGATCGTTGCGTTCCCGTTTACTAATCTAAGTCTCTTTTTATTTATTAATTCTTGTCTCTAGTTTAAGCGCTGCTTCCCTCAAAAAGGGAACCACAGCCTTTGTGAATCACTCCCTTTATTTACATCATTGCCCTTACTCCTCTAACTATATCATCGCTGCCTTTAACTAATTTGAATCGCTGCCTTTGTTTGGGTAAAGTATTAAGTACCCACTGCCCATTATTATTAAGTGCTGCTGGATATATTGCTGTCTTAATACAATTCCCATCGCTGCATATAATATGGCTTATAATTATGTGATTTCCTTCAGTTTTCTGCCTTTAAATATGGGGTCGATGCCTTGTCATTGGAAAATAATAGCCGCTGCTGTAATTAAATATATTTTCTTATTTTTAATATATTTATTTTATATTAGTTTTTACTTATATTTTATTAATATTTATAATATTATATTATAATTATTATTATAATAATATTAAAATGTATTTTGTTACTCTCTTTTTTAAATTATTTATTTGTTTTTCAACATTTAGTTATTTTTATATTTTAGTGTTCTATTTCAAAAACATGACAGACCATTTTATACCTATAAGCTTAAAGTCCTTACAGTCCCAAGTTAAGATGATTCCATTCCCAACTCGAAAGTCATGGGCCTATTGAACCAAAATTTAAAGACATTGAAGGCTATTAAGTGTATATGGCAATTACGTCAAGCTAAGATCTTGATAATGTTTTTACTGCTTCACACAATCTTCTTAACTTGACATTGTGCACAAAATAGGTTGTGTCCTAACATATCAAATAATTAAGTGTATAATGTAAAATCAGGTAAAATATTCACAACATTTCAGAGATGCACATAAAATTATGATTATTATGGACAAACTAGGACTTTATCTGTACATATTGGGATGCTTCACCATTGGGCTACCAATCCTTTGCAACTAAGGATTTTCGTAAGTTCTTTCTACAATTTGAATGCAACTTATTTTCTTGAACAACTTCCCCCAACCCCTAGCCTTGAACCAGACTTAGGGTTAAGAACTCTTAATTAAACTGTAATTCCATATTATTTACATGGACCTCCCATATGCATATCTATCAATAAATCACTGACCCTCTTTTTAACCACTTAATATAAAGCTCCTTATTATAGTTTGGATGGGGGGCTCAGTTTTTCCAACACTCACCCTTCAGCTACACTATGGTGCATGGAGATCTTAGTCAACCTCTACTGCCATGTTAATTTCAATGACCGACTAGAACTCTTACCCAGGACCTCCAAGTTACATGGTGAGATGCTTATCACTATACTGACAAATCTTTGTGATCAAGAGTCCAACATGTGCAACTACCAAGGATTGAGAAACAACAGTAGCAGGCAAAAATACAGCATAAACTTCCAGTGGCAGGCTGGTAAGACGGGGTAAAAGCAAGGTCATCCCTCTTAAAATAAGATTGAAGATAATAACTATTTAAAGTTATGAGTTGTATATCACAAAAATGCTTGGATGCAAAGCATTCCAAATAGCATTTTAAAATCTCGTCCACAAAAGAGAATAGATAATTTGCAATTCACAGCATTTATAAAAATTCTACTACATAACAAAGAATCAGAACAAAAATTAATAATATCATCTACAGATCGAAACAACAATTAATGCTGTTATATATAGATGATTGAAACAGCAAATGGTATCTCATTTTGTTGGTTACATTTAGGTGCTCATTATTAACAGTTTCTCAAACCCTAGTCCTTGTTGGAGATTAATGCTGCAATATCCACCGGGGGCATTGGCAATCTGTAAATGGGTCGACCCCCAACTGGGTAGGCAATCATGACACCATTAGACTTTTACTGTCCACATCACCGGTAGAAGCTGCCTCTGATGATGGCTGTATCCCTTTATGTCTAGAACCAAAAGCTCAAACTCTAGTGTACTCATAACGGTGGGCTATCATTTGAGGTGTGCACCTTACCAACTCAAACTAACTAAAAAATTTGAAGGTATAAAGTGGGATTAAAGTAGGAATCCATTGAATGGGTTAATACTAATCATATTTATTACTTAGGTGTAAGACCGCCACCATTTTTATTTCTGCTCTTTGCCACTTGCAATTATTATTACTTTTGACTAGCTATTGCCTTTCGTTAGGTTATTGAATGGTCACTCCATCCTGTCTACCTTGATTATTTTAATTCTTAGTCCCTAATTTCCTCTTACAGTATGCTCCCCAGATGTTTTCTTCTTCAACAAATCATGAACATATCCCAGTGAACTAGTTTATTCCAGTTGTGCTACCCTCTCTTTAATTGTCTGTTTATAAGAAAGTACTGGAGCAGACTGCTATCTGTTGTTACCTTCCTTTGGAGAATGAAATGCCCCCTCATGCATTAGATAACAGGTTAAGTCAAAGCCAAATCCACATCTTATGAAATTTTGCAGAACACAAGATAACTAATGAAGAACACTTATTTAAGGTGTTTGACACACTGGGATTTACTATGGTTTGGTGCCTTCCAAAGTCATTTCTTGAGCTCTTGGATTTAACAAGTTTAGCTTAATACCAATACCTATTGCAGACCACCCTCCCCAAAGGCATCTCTAAGACATAAACCATGTTTGTGTGGAAACTGTGTACTGCATATAATGAATATATTGTCACAATTTAGTACAAGAAGATACCTTTTGAAAGCAAGAAAACATTTGCTTAATCCCAATAACCTATTGCAAACTACCCTCCCCAAGGCATCTCTCAGACATAAACCATGTTTGTGTAAAGAAATCATACTACATATTATGAATATATTGTCACGATTTAGAACAAGAAGATACCTTTTAGAAACAAGAAATATTTACAGCAACAGCCAGTCCTAGAAAGACTTTCTTAGCATGCTATAAAAAAGGCAATCAACAGGCATAAACGTCTTTAGTTCATTACCAAAACAACAACCAGTAAAGACCAAATGCATCATTTTTCCACTTAGAAAGGAGTTTTTTCCTAAGGAGAAAATCCAAGATCCTCTTATACTGAAAATTGCTCAAGATGGTATCTTGAGAATACTTGACAGCCTAGTTACATACTACCTTGGTTTCCAAAAAATTTCACAAACAAAATGGCTAGTAGCAAATCATTATAACGTGTAATTACATGCTGCCTTAGAGCCATGAACTTCATAACTGAAATTGGCAGAACAATTATCAGCGACTCAGCAGCCCTGCATACATCTTAACTTAATATATAGAGATCTGACTCAACTCCAAGTACCATTTAACAAGTTTCTCCAGGTACATGACTTAATTCATCAAATCTATTCTTCTTCCCGGCATGCATGTTCAGAAAATAAACCTTCCTGTAACTATAATTCGCACATTTGTCCCCAAAATAGATACTGCTTAATAAGTTGAACGAAGTATACATACAAAGTTGCAATCCAATTAGTTTACAGTAAGATTTAAGATTCTTAGAAGTAGACTCCACTTTTCAGATTCCTGTGCCGAATGTCAGTTTTTTGATCTAAGTTTTAAGAGCAAACCATAGTGATCACTTGGCAAAACGGGGAGTGTCAGAATTTGAGCCTGGTTTCTTGTTTTCTTCTCCTTGGTGTGAAAAAGCCCAGGAATTGGTTCTGTCCCGATCATATCAATGCTCTCAACCTCAAAATCTTGTAGATGACAAAAGATTCTGTCTAGGCGCTTTCGCAAGAGACGATTTCCAGTTAGCATTTTGTTAGATTTAGTATCATACGTCCAGCCATCCTACAAAACCCATACTACTAATTAGTAAATAAGAATAAAATATTCAAATTATGCTTTGTATAGATGGGGTTCAATTAACATAAAAATGAAACCAGAAGAACAAAAATGAGCACCTCAAAGATACAAGGAGCAGATGCTTGAACTACCCTACCTTACCAGGTCTGAGCTTCACCCAAACATCATACCACCCATCAGGAAGAGGAGGATCCCCATCCAGCCTATCATCCCAATTCATATCTCCTGCAAAAATGGCATTTGGTAGATTCTTCAAAACATTAAAAGATTCCTTTGCCTGAAAGACGCGTTCTGCACTATACATCTGATCCCACTTTGGGGGAGCAGGGCAGGGACTTTCCAAGTGAGTAGTAGCAACGACTAGCTGTTTTCCCCCACTTATCTCCACATCTGCACGACATAGTTCTCTTCCCATGATTGAATTTCTAAAGGGGCTTCGCTGGAAATTTATAACAGGTAATCTGCTCAACTGTTATTAACAAATATAAAACATGCATAGTTAAACTTCAAATTTGAGTGCTAATACATCAAAAACAGAAGCATTGAAATATCTCTTCTCCTGATATTCAGATTTATCACAATTTTTGTAACTATGGTTTGTACTTTGTACATCATTAGCATAAAAAACAGTCCACCATCAGTAACACCTAAACTGCATATAACCCTACAGAATCACCAGTTATTGCAATATATTAAATTTTGAAATAGAAACTTGCAGTGCAAAATACTGCAAAATCTAAGCCACAGAATTTAAAGTGCGTTTGAGATATTCAAAATGGAACATTTACAAACCATTTGCTACAATGTACGCCCACTGCAATATTGGTTTCACAGGTTAACTGCCATATCTCTGAGCAGGCAATCCTGTTATTTCTCAGTAATCTCTTCCTAATTCTATACAAAGCGTCTCCTTACTTGTAACAACTTCAACATGTGTCCTTTTACACATTTCAAGTTTCAACCAACACACCTGATATAGTCTAAATCCCTAAAGCTCAGCTTTTAAGTGCACATTCTTCCGGTATATTCCTTCTTTTAAAATTCCAACCTTTTTTAACTTCACTAAATGTATCACAAAAGATACCTAATCTTTAAGAGCTTTCTAATGGAAGAAACTCAAACTAAAGGTGAACAAACGTTCAAGAAAATCTCAGGAAATTCCAATGATAAGTTTCAGGTGTGAGAACATGAATTTATTGTTCACATGAACAATATGCACACTCATGAGTTGCAGGTTCCTATTGATCTCTTTTGACATTGCATATCCTTGTTCATATCTTTACTTAATGTTATTTTAAATAAAACCTAAAATAACACTAGTATAAGTTGTGAAACATTAGCCCACATGCCTGGCATTTAACTGCTTTTCTGTAGAACATAGAAAACTGTAGCGCCTATCTTCTGCCAATTTTTCAGAGATTAGATTTCATCAATTCACAAAAAACTTTCAGAATATTAATCACTTTGTTTTAAAGGGCATTCCAAGAGTGAAACTTCTATATTTTTCTTCAAAATTAACATGTAATAATCATGATTTTTATTGATAAGTAAGAGGTATTTCCCACAGCGTGTCAAACTGTGATATTGCTATCAGGATTCAACCGTGTAGTTTTTGAGTCAAACTCATCGACCCATGTTTCATGAGTAGTGGTTCACAAGAACCCATCTCTCACGATAATGAATGGTCCACTTAGCACTCATTGCATCTAGGTGATGCTCATAGGGGTGAAGCACTGGGCCTTCCCGGGAGGTCACCCATCCCAGTACTACTCCAGCTCAAGCGCGCTTAACCACAGAGTTTTCCCCAAGGTTAAGCCCACTTAGCTTGCAACCCCATTTGCAAAACCTTCAGCAAGTGTTGTGCCTTGTGAACCATTCATTATAGAGCCCCTTTAGCTCATCAATTGATAAGTAGGAGGTATTTTCCACAGCGTGTCAAATTGTGATATTGCTATCAGGATTCAATCGTGTAGTTTTTGAGTCAAACTCACTGACCCATGTTTCATGAGTAGTGGTTCACAAGAACCCATCTTGCATGATAATGAATGGTCCACTTAGCACTCATTGCATCTAGGTGATGCTCACAGGGGTGAAGCACTGGGCCTTCCCGAGAGGTCACCCATCCCAATACTACTCCAGCTCAAGCACGCTTAACCATAGAGTTTTCCCCAAAGTTAAGCCCACTTAGCTTGCAACCCCATTTGTAAAACCTTCAGCAAGTGTTGTGCCTTATGAACCATTCATTATAGAGCCCCTTTAGCTCATCAATTGATAAGCAAGAGGTATTTTCCACAACATGTCAAATTGTGATATTGCTATCAAGATTCAACCGTGTAGTTTTTGAGTCAAACTCATTGACCCATGTTTCATGAGTAGTGGTTCACAAGAACCCATCTCTCATGATAATGAATGGTCCACTTAGCACTCATTGCATCTAGGTGATGCTCATAGGGGTGAAGCACTGGGCCTTCCCGGGAGGTCACCCATCCCAATACTACTCCAGCTCAAGCGCGCTTAACCACAGAGTTTTCCCCAAGGTTAAGCCCACTTAGCTTGCAACCCCATTTGCAAAACCTTCAGCAAGTGTTGTGCCTTGTGAACCATTCATTATAGAGCCCCTTTAGCTCATCAATTGATAAGTAGGAGGTATTTTCCACAACGTGTCAAATTGTGATATTGCTATCAGTATTCAACCGTGTAGTTTTTGAGTCAAACTCATTGACCCATGTTTCATGAGTAGTGGTTCACAAGAACCC
Source organism: Sequoiadendron giganteum (assembly GCA_007115665.2). Classification (NCBI taxonomy): domain Eukaryota; kingdom Viridiplantae; phylum Streptophyta; class Pinopsida; order Cupressales; family Cupressaceae; genus Sequoiadendron; species Sequoiadendron giganteum. The sequence goes on from CM021108.1 coordinate 384,479,016, forward strand.
ATCTCTCATGATAATGAATTTGCATCTAGGTGATGCTCACAGGGGTGAAGCACTTGGCCTTCTCGGGAGGTCACCCATCCCAGTATTACTCCAGCTCAAGCGCGCTTAACCACAAAGTTTTCCCCAAGGTTAAGCCCACTTAGCTTGCAACCCCATTTGCAAAACAATAGTATTTGCCAACAATAAAAATTTCCTTGATCTCTTTTTAGGGAGGAAGTACCTTAATACCCAATTTTTAGGTCTCTGCTTGATAGAAAATCAGCAATCATTCTAGTTTAAAGGGTGTTTAACATATTCACAAGGTTCAATCTTCTCCCTAGTTTTGCCATGAGTCAGACCCTGATGTTCGTCATATCATGTTAAAATGTATTTCCATCAACCTTTCTTTCAATTTACTGGCATGGTTATAACACTTCCAACTAGCCACCCTAGTAAGCCCTTTCCAAGAATAGATTGAAAATTCACTTTGCCCATCAACCACAAATTGCAAATTGCTCCTATGATGAAAAACACTTATCAGACACAACACATTAAACAATTCAAATTTAAAATAGCAGTCACATTGAATAGCAAGTTTTTACTCAGATAAAATAATCCATGTTCTTTTATTTAGAATTTAAGAGTTCGAATTCAATTTTTTTGCATTTTACCTGCCAACACCATGAGGCATGTTGAGGTGTACCCCATGGAAAGTGGTCATCCTAGACTTCCTATTTGTAAAATTGTAGGAGATATGTCTAAACTATAATGTTGGGACTCATTGGGTCCTCACCCAAACTTGCAAGTCCAGGTCAAATGTAAACCTCAAAGGTTGCTAAAGACATTAAAACACATTCCATTTGCCCTCTCGACCATTTTCACTAGCCCATTTGCTCTCAAGCCGCTTTTACTCTACATGGATTTCATTTTTATCTTCAAAGGGGCTGAATATTCTTGTGCAAAGAGCCAATAGGGTTGGATTTGTCCCTAGGAAGAGCTGATATAAGGCCTTAGATTTGAGCTACATATTTCCGACTTCCAATTTCAAGCATCTAGTTAGGGTATGTTCAAAATCTTCATTTTTTATCTCATTCTGTCTTTTACGTTTTATAGTTTAATTTTTTTAGAATTTCTTTTTTTAAATCTTATTCGTTTTGTTGGATTTCTTTGTAGCTTCGTTGCTTGCATTTTTAATTAATTCCTAGTGTTTTTCTCTCCATGATATAGGGTTTATTATTCTTTATATGTTTGAACCTCAAAGGAAAGACGCTGCTTAGAAGCATGGTACATTGGGCACAAGAAAAGAGCAGGTGTTTTAAAAACATTAGGGTATGGAGTTTCTTGGAGGCAACATTAATTGCCTCCAATATTGCCTTGCCCACATAGTTGGACATGATGTTTCCATATTAAATTGTTTATCCAGCACTCTAGATACACTTTTGACCATATTTAGTAATTAATTGAAATTCAGAATATAATATGACTTTGAATTTTAACTAATTAATAAACAGAGTCAAATGTGCATCCAAAGTGCTAGATAGATGTTGTCTTTCCTTATGCCCAAATATTCAGCCTGAGATTTTGAGAGTTGACAACATAATTGGAGACCTTAGAAAACAAGGATCAAAGATTAAGACAAAACCAACAAATAGTTGCATCTTCCACTACTTCAATTCCTAGAAGTGGACGTGGATTGGACTCTACTAGCATTGGGCTTGGAGTCTGCAATTTGAAGAGATGGGTTGTTCCATGCACTACTGGTTCCTGACAATCATTGGAAAGAATAAGTTGTAACAAAAACAACCACATAGTGACAAGGAAAGCAATTGCTAATTTTTGGTATTTTTGCAACATTCCCTTCAATGCAGTAAGGTAACATTTTTATTATAATTTTTTACATTTTACTTTCATATTTTTGTTGAGGATTTTATGTATACAGTATTTTAAATTATAAAAAAAATGGTGTTTAAGGGCTACTTATCGGCAAGCAATTATTGATGCAATTGTTGAAGCTGGTTGGGGGTTCAAAGCCCCTTTTATTGACAATCTTTGGGGCCCAAATTTGATGAGATGGTCGATGATGTACAATCTATCATTGACAAGCAGTGAGCTATCTGGGTGAAGAAGTGCTGCACTATCATGTCCAATGAATGAACTGATAGAAAAAATAAGACACTGGTGAATTTTGAGCTTCTTCTTCCTACAGTACAATCTTGTTGAAGTTAATCAATGTTTCAAGATTAAAAAAAATACAGATTATTTGTGTAAAGTGTTTTGGAAAAAGTTTTGGCCAAAGTGAGGTTGCACAATGTGGTGCAAGTAGTCACCAATAATCCAGCAAATCATGTTGTTGCAGGTATACTACTAATTGATAGACAGCGTGTCATTTTTCAGACTCCTTCCTGAAAGCATTGCATTGACCCAATGTTGGAGTACATTGGCAAACAAGATAAGGTTAAGCCATTTTTGGAGCATGAACAAAACGTCTACAAATACATTTATAACCATGCTTGGGTACTCTCTTTAATGAGAGATCTCACAGAAAAAAAAGACTTGGTCTTACCTGGTGTCACTTGATTTGCAACCTCATTCATCAGCTTGCAATGTTTGCTACAAGAAAAAGCTTCTATGAAGCAAACGTTTGTTTGTGAGAAGTGGAGCTAGTTTTCCTACCCAACAACTACTATTGGAATTAATGTGGTGGATTGGGATTAATGAAGCCAATTTTTTGGACTCCTAAAAAGAAGAATTTAAATGTAAGTTTTTAGTGTTTTTTTTTTCATTTTCTTTTTTTAGTATCTATAAATTTATTTTTTCCACATTTGCAACATAATAGTTACTTTTTTTAATTATTTGAATTTTGATTTTTTATAGGTGATCGAGGTTGGTTTCTCTCCATCATATTGTTGATGAAGAAAAGCCAGCGGTGGGGTACATCTCAAGCATATCAGACAATATAATGGCAATGTTGAGGCTAAATATGTACCTAGTTGGAATATCATTGACCTGTGCTAGATAAGACAACTTCATAGGCCACATCATGCTTGTGCATACTTCCTCAACCCAACTTTCCAATTTCTTGATAGCTTGAAGGTTATCAGAAAATTATGGGAAGCCTTTACACCATCATAAAGGGTATGGAGCCAAGTCCACAGATGAGTTACAATTTCCAATCATTGAAACTTGAAGAATTGATTTAGAATTCAATCAGTTTCCCTCTTTGTTATTAATTTTTCAATTCTAGTATTTATAAATCTTAAAACATTTTAAGTTTTTCATTTTGGATGCATGGTGGGACAATTTTGCACTAAGGTGCTTGATCTTCAAAGAATTGCCATCCGAGCTTTGAGCCAACCACGCAACACTTTGGGTTGTGAATGCAATTGGAGTATGTTTGAGCACATACACTCCAAAAAAGCAACAAGTTGTCAATGCAAAAGTTGAATGACCTTGTATTTGTATATTACAACTTGAAACCTCCACAATAGGATTTTAATCACAAATGAAGAATTAGCCCCTGTAGAGTTGGAGGCGATTCTGCATCTAAGTCAATCACCAAGGGTGACCCTATTTTTCATTGGACCATGCCTGGGTTGATTAGTTTGATATGAGACAAATCTTGTAGCCACAAATGAGGAGGATTGAGCCCATGCAACTAGAGACAAAGAAGTTGTCCAAGAGAACAATGCTACCTCTTGTACAAATAGAATGGCTGTAACTGCTTCTTTGACATACTCAATAGGGCATAGGATCCAGCAACTTGGAGCTGATTTGAGTTAAGTAGATCCCCTCAACCTTAGCTTGATTTTTCTATGTATTATTTTGCCACTACCATGTACATAGATTTCTAAACCTATCGTTTGTCTTCTTAAAAAAGTAAAAACTTGAAGAGCACACAGGAAATACTAAGGGAGGGGGGGTGAATCAATATTTCAAAAACTTTAAAACTTTAAACCAAATAAACCATATGAATCAGAAATCAGAACATGAAGATCAACATAAAACACCATATGCAAGTATGAACACCAAGATTACATGGAAAACCCTTTCGAGTAAAAACCCACGGCAAAATATTGCTTTTATTATCTCCGAAGGGCACCAACCTCGAACCAACTGAAGCACCAACTTCAAACTTCTGAAACACAAGCTTTGGTATCAAGGAACTCTAAACTTTGAATATAATCTGCAGTCTTAGCTCTTTTCAATTGACATTTTATAGCATGCAGAAACAGCCATTTCTCAATATCTTATTTCTTGATACAGAAAGCAATCTGCACATTAACTTGATGCTTCTACAGTCATAAACAGCCTCCTCACATACACGATCACTGCAAACTCCAAAGGATTATACTGATATCACCGTTCAGATCAAAACCCGATTATAGAAACCTCAAAACAGTAAATAATCTGAACTTGCAATCTCTTCAAAACACCTTATTCCATAGAAGCAGAAATCTGCAAAAAAAAGTAAAAATCGCCAATTTTTAAAAAAATGTGCACTACTCCTGATTTTTTCCTCCCAAAAATCGCGATTTTTTGGGTTCCATTGACCCAGCAAAAAATCATTGAAAATTGCGTTTAAATCGCAATTAAATCCTCAAAAAAGACACAAAAAAATCCGGAACCCTAAAACACGCAAAAAAACCCAGAAAACGCATGCTTTTTTTAATAAATACCTACGCACCAGTCGTTATTTTCACAGTTTGAAGCCGCCTTGGAGTTTTCACGACACTGGAATAGTTTATGAGAACGCTGCAACTGGGGATTGGTGGAGTTTTTAGCACCCGACTGTCTGCAAAATATTCACACGAACAGGTTGGTTTTCTGACTTCTTATTTGCCCGTCCCATTTATTCTTGTTATTTTTTCTCCCCTGCAAACTCCATGCATACTTATTTCCTACTCATTTCATTTTTCTTAACTTCTATCTTACTCCTTTGTCGTCCACGCACCATCCATATTTCTCTGTCGTTGCACCTTATGCTTCTTTTCTATCCTTGCGTAGTCTTTTTTTTTCTTCGCTAAAATTATATTATGTTCAATTCCTATTTAACTCCTTTCTCCTGTTCGACCTTTCATGGAAGTCTATTTTTAAAAATATCTATGATGTTCTGCCCTGTTTTTAATTTGATTTTCAAAATTTCCATGAAAATGTCCAAAAATGTCTATTATGTGTGGTGTTTCCAAGTTTGACTATGGCAAATTTATCATAATACTTCAACATAACTAAATACAAAAATATATGTTCTGCCCTGTTTTTAATTTGACTGTCAAAAATTTCATGAAAATGTTCAAAATTGTCTATGATGTTATGTGATGTTTCTAAATTTGACTGTACAGGTTAAGAACATAACAAATAATTTTGTGGAACTTAATTTGTACCGAGTTGCAATTAGTTAGCTTAAAAGATTGTACAGGTCAACATAAAGACTAGAAAACCAGTTCAAGAAGATATTACAGCTAAACTTTCAACACAAAAATGAGAATCTCACAAAAGTTTTGAAGTAACATTTGAATAAAAACAGATCTATGATGTTTTGCTCTGAACCTTTTCTTCATTTGCCTATAAAAATAAAGATAGAAACCTGATAGCATGTTTACTTTTAGAGAAATTCTGTAGTTTTAGAATGAATTCTCCAAGCTCTGATCGTTTGTCTTGAATGCAAGACCTATCACAGTGTGTTTTACAGTTTACTTGATCATTAAACTCTTCAATTTTAAAAAAACTTTCTCAAGATGAAATTGACTAGCTTAATTTGAGATTTCCTCTCCAAGTCTTTGATCAGTCACGCACTCATACATTGGCAGCATTTTCACTTTTTGATCTTTATTCATGCCCTCAAAGTTCAGACTTTCTTGTGCCCTTTGATGGCAAAGTAGACTGAATAAAAACGTTTATTGCAGATTTGATCATAATGCCACGTCCAAAAGACTTTGCATGGACACATTGTACTTCAATTTCGGGTACAACGAAGGTTAAATGCAACTGGTGTAAGAATTATATCAGCGGGGGCATTTATCGTTTCAAATGGCACTTGGCAAAGGAGCCAGGAAATAACAACACTCCTTGTATAGCATGCCCTGCAGATGTCACACACCAGGCACTACAGGCTCTTCATGCGATCCTTGAGAACAAGGCAAAAAAGGCAAGAACCGGGGTTGAAATAGGTTCTAATTCTACAAATATTAGAGGGAATCAAGGTCAGGATGATGGTGTAAGTGAGTTTTTGAGGGAACCAGGGTCAACACCTTCTTCTACAACGTGTGGCCCAAACACAGGTGGAAGAAACATTAATGCTTTCTTTGCACCTCGTACTACACTAAGATCACAAACCACTTTGGAGAGTACAGGATGGAGGAAGAATGTCCATGAACAAGCAAGGAAGGCGATTGGAAACTTTTGGTACTACTCTAGCTTGCCATTTCATATTGCTAGATCACCATATTGGCAAGGTATGGTAGATGCTATTGCAGCTGCGGGTCCTAGGTTCAAAGTCCCATCTTACGAGACATTGAAGGTTGGTATGCTCAATGATGCAGTATGGGATGTTACAGATGTTGTTATAGAGCATAAACTAGAGTGGGCAAAGACTAGTTGCACCATCATGTCAGATGGATGGACAAACAAGAGGAATCGAACCCTCATCAACTTCCTTGTCTCTTGTGAAATTGGCACTATATTTTTGAAATCCCTAGATGCATCAAATACTATCAAATCTGCAATTGCATTGTTTGAGATGTTTGATTGTGTGGTAAAAGAAGTTGGGCCACTAAATGTGGTTCAATTTATCACAGACAATGTTGCAACTTGTGTAGTTGCTGGTAGACTCTTGACAGACAAACATCCCATGTGTAGCTGCTAGTAGACTCTTGACAAACAAATACCCCTCTATATTTTTTACCCCATGTGCAGCACATTGCCCAAATCTAACCCTTGAGGACATTGGAAAACTTGAATGGGTTAAGGAGGTATTGCAAAAGGCCCACAAAGTTACAAAATTCATTTATAATCACACGAGGGTTTTGTGCATGATGCGTACTTTCACAGAGGGCAAGGAGTTGGTACGACCAAGGGTGACAAGATTTGCAACACATTTCCTTGCACTACGAACTCTATGCCAGCAAAAAATGAATTTGAAATGAATGTTCGTTTCAAATGAGTGGATAGAGTTTGGCTTCGCAAATCTAGTAGATGGCATAGCAATGGTAGACTAAATGTATGCTTCTAGTTTTTGGGATGCAACTGAACAAGTTGTAGAGTTTTCAAAGCCTCTAGTAAAAGTCTTAAGAGGCCATGGGTTATTTGTATGAGGCCATGGATAGGGCCAAAGAGGTGATGAGGGGTAGGATGCAAAATGACAAGGATAAGTATATGCCATTATGGGACATAATTGATAGAAGATGGGTTCAACAGATGCATTCTCCTCTCCATGTTGCAGGATACTATCTTAATCCAAGTTTGTTCTATGACTCTTCATTTAGGCGTGATGATGGTGAGGTAACACAGGGCTTGTTCATGTGCATGGAAAAAATGTTTGCTACCAGAGAACAATTACAGGCAGCTATGGGAGAGTTAGCAACATATAAGCAAGCAAGGGGTTTTCTCTCATCTATAGCCGCCATCGAAGGCAAGAATACCTTGCTACCAGGTAGACTCTATAAACCTGTGAAAGTCTCTATTTTGTGGGCATGATCATTAAGCGTTAAGATTATTTTAAAATATTCTTACATGATATCATCTCCATGTAATGTGTTTTGCAGCACAATGGTGGGACTATTTTGGTCATGAAACCAAACACCTTAGATGGATGGCGAGACGCATTTTGAGCTAGCCATGTACTTCATCCGCTTGTGAGTGTACTTGGAGTGTTTTTTAACACATACACTCCAAGAAACGCAGCCGGCCAACACAACGGATGAACGACTTCATGTTTGTTCACCACAACCTCCGCTTGAAGATGAAGAAAGCTCAAGGTCAAACTTTCAATATACTTGCAGTTAGTTGAAATTGTATTCATTATCTTTTTCACTTGTAAGGCCAAGACTAATTTCTACATGGATAAAAATAGGTACTGTTGAGGATGACGAGCCAATTGACCTTGATGAGATTGATCCAAAGAACGATTGGATTGTTGTTGATGATTATTCTTATGAACCTGAGGATATCAAGATACTACAGGAGGCTAAAGTGCCTAGTCACGTGTTTGAACATTTGATTAGAAGCACTAGAGGAGGAGCTTCATCATCAGGACCTGCTGCCCTCTAGCATAGTTGTCATTAGCTACATTTGATTTTTCTAACTCTGTACTTAGTTTAGAGGTTGACTTTGTACAAAGTTACACACTATATTGTAATTGACATTTTGTCATATGTCAACATCTACTTATTATTTATGAAGTATATTTTGTGCAATGCATTGATGCAATGTAATCAGCGATATGAATATAAACAAAAAAGATCTATTTTTTACAATTCACGGGTTAAAATCTCTATTTTGTTTGCTCTATATATTTCTATGCTATGCAAATGACCTTAAGTTTAAAAATAAAGTAGGATTTATCTATTTTTCTACATTTTTTTTTCAAATCCAATTTTTTCCCAATTTTTTCAAAAAATCCTGATTTTTTCCCCAAATGATTTTTGCTACTATGCCTTATTCAACAACTTTTCAATCCTAGAGACTTCACAAGGGACAATTCTTTGCAACCATCTCAAAATATAAATCTGCACTTATTCTTCAACCACATACATGGCAACACAGACAGCAACCTCTTGAATATACATATGATGGAGATATCATATCAGCTTATACAAACGTTTATATGAACATTCACATAGGGCATAAACAACTTCTCTCTCACAGCCACTAAATTTTCATGTCCTTCACCTTGCACAGTAACAGATGCAATGAATTCCTCAACTCTGCATTATCATTTTATACGATGGTTGACATACTATATTCGCAGAATTGAGAGGAATCGCTAGACTTTAAAGTGATCATCACAAAATTCACATACAGGTGCATAAAGTCTCAAAAGTCTTTCATAACAGAACCTCAAGATTCTTTGATACTGCCTATGCCTTAAAAACACATCATAAATATATACGTCTTCATCTGAAACCATACACACTTAAGCCGCTCACTACACAGCCCACGTCTTTTTTTGCATTCTCACACTGCATAGCCCACGCTGAATAAAAGGTAAAGCCCAATCTCATTCAAATTCCTGCCACCAAATATATTTTCACCAAAGCTTAAACAGCATTCACAATAGTGCCATCAAATTAATGGTGATAAATATTTTAAAGACCACGATGAAGAACTTAGCCACCTCACAAAATTAACTCAGCTCAACTCCCTACAGAGATATTGCTCAACCCTTTTTTTTACATACAAACACACATACGCATCAATGAATGCAGCCAGAGTAATTTTTAAGAGCAGGTCGACTCTGCCTCCTATATCCAAAGCCTATATTCGCAGTGATTAATTTGCATTGAATGAGAACTAATAAAAAAACCGTCGCTCAAAAATTTCTGAAAGAGCTGCCCAATATCTTGAAGTCATCAAAAGCAAAGGTAGCGATTAAGGATTTTTAAAGACCATGAAAATCTCTGACATGCCATATACACAAAACGTTTCAGAAGAAGCCACGTTGAAACCTTCGACTATATATCATTCTGAAGAATAAACCGCTGGCCATCATCCTTTTTAAAAAGAAATATGAAATGTCCCACCCTTGATAAAATATTTTCTTTCTGAATTTTGCCTGTTTGTTTTTATTTGTTTTATGGTTTTTTTGATATATTTGCAATGTTTGATACAACAATATAATGCAGCAAAATAGAAGATATTGCAATAATAATTTTCAACTCAAAAACTAAACATTACATAGGGAGTACACAGCTGAAAATTCCAAATTTTTATAACAGCTCAGATGCTCAGTATTTTCACAAAATATTGACAACCCAGTTCATAAAATATCCTCTATTATCTAAAACAACAATACCCAAAAAATCTAGGAGTTACAATTCCTGAACTTACAAGTAAGATATGTCTTCAAACCCTATGAAAATGGATGCCAGAATGAAGTGTAAAGTTTGCAACAGTATAACAGCAGCAACAATGATAATAAACTCCAGCAAGAATCATTATCACCAATCCCCACGCCTACTGCAAAGCTGCATACAATTAAATTGCCAAAACCCTTGCCTGGCATCTACCCGTTTATTGAAGTTCTCCTATAGTCCTCTTTGCTCTTAAAATAATGATCAATATGTTTGCATTATTCTAATATTTCATTCAAACCCTTAAAAGCTTCTAAAATTCTTCTCCAATGAAATTCAAATGTGACCTCCGTGTGAAGCCACCAATTAACTGCAACCTCAAGTGATCTTTCTCACTTGTAGGAAGCACAATTGAAGAGAGGCTACATTCTCCAAGATTGAAATTACAACAAAACCCTAGGTTTCACCTGAAAAGCCAAAGCACAAAGCCAAGTTGAGAGAAAAATGATCAATCATAATGAAATGAAATCCAAAAATGCCCTTTCATAATATTCAATTTGCATTTGACTTCATCTCATTTAATTTGCTTTAATTTCATTTTTCTTTTCCCTCCTTTTCAGTGCACAACTTATAAAATAAAGTATACTTTATTATTCACTTATATCTCCCTTTTAAAATAACACTTTTAACACTTATTATTAAGTATACTTTTAAAAGCATTTAAATCCCCCTTTTTAAATAAAGTCCACTTAAATCATTAATGATATGCACTTAATAATTAATTATTATTAAAGTATAACTTTAATAATAATTATAATATTATAACTCCATCATTAATCATCGTAAATCAATTCTGACTTCACCAAGAGGTAGCCCACTGCATTCATTGCTAACCTGGGTGCCTTACTATAAATAGTAAGGTTGGCCTTTATCAACACTCTGACTTACTATAAATAGTAAGTATACACAAATGAAACCAAAAACCCCTGAATAACCAAGCCTCTGAATATACAAAAGATCTGGAGGTGCCAACGCTACAAACTGCCAACTGAGATACCAAATATCTCCACAACAAAGCCCTCTAATCACCATTATTAGCCTACGAGGACCCAGTGATAAGCTAAATCACCAACTTTGATGCTCGCTCAAAAAGGGGACATTACATAATAAAATACGATATATGTGGAGCCATTATATTTGAAGTCGAACAAATAAAGGCAATGAAGATATTTTTGTTCATACACAAATCATGACTTTCTTCATTTGCAACACATACACCCACAGTTTAGCCGCCATCAACCATTTCCGTCAAAAATAATCCTAAAGCAATAAAAAAACTAAACCGTTTCTCTCAAAAGGAATGCGATTTTCTTTTGTAGCCGCCCTTAAATAAAAGAGTTTACGCCATATATAGAAAGACACTTTAGTTTTCATTCATTGCCACAATAAAGTCCGTCGGTCCACAACACGTCTCTAGCAAGAATCGTTGACAATGAATAAATTAGTCATTACCCTTAGCAACCACATACATGGATAATTTAAATGAGTCAAGCCATCCCAAGGAAAAGTCTAAGCCAATAAAATGAAGTAGACAGGCAAGCACCACAACCAAGCAGCCAAGCAGCTCAAGAAGACAAGCAGGTAGCTCAACCGACTTGACATCAATGACAAAATGCTCAACAAAACTAAACAAATCAAAAAGAAATTCCTTTTGTATTAGAGTTCAAATATGAAGTTTGTGGCAGTTTTTACTTGTTTTGTTGTCTAAACATGTGTATGGTAGGTTTAATTGATTAGTTATTGTATGTTTTGAAGTTATTTTGATATAAGATGTGATATAATTAGTTTTTCCATTTAAAATTGTTATTTTTCAACGTTTTTTCAATTTGTCAAATTTGAGACAAGTTTTGGCATTGGAACTAAGTATGAGACAAAGAATGGCTTGGCAAGTATGTGTTTACTCCAAGTCTCAACACAACGGTCTGAACATCAATATGTATGTGCTTTCATATCCACACATAGACTCCAAGTCTCAACACAATGGTCTGAACATCAACATGTATGTGCTTTCATGTCCACAAATACTTTGGAAATGTTTCCCAGCTATCCATACACAACAAAAAAGCAAAAAATGCAAAAGGCATGTACCCCATCTCAAAGAGTGCATTCTCATGTTTCATGCAAATTAATGCTACATTTACACTCATGAAGCTTACCACATCTTCAAATACAATGATAGTTTTTATTTAAGTGGTTTTCCAAATTTCTGAGACAAGTGGACACAGGGATGAGGTTTTGGGAACAACAAAAATTCCTAAATTTTGGGATCAGCAAGGGAATGCTGGGTGTGGGGTGGTTGGTGTTGGGGCTGGAAGCTATCAAAGTAATTCAAACAAACTAAAAGCAGCTGAAATTTTATGAAGCAAATACAATATGCTGCCTTTGCAATGGCATTCCTCCCCCTTTTAAGTTAGTAGAGGTTTTAGCATTATTTCCTTAACAATAAAAAATTTATGCACCAAATGGAGCAAGATGTCCAATCCTAGAAACGGGGACAAACATCCCCTCCAACACCCCAAGTCCCTGAGACTTGTCCCATGGAACACTACTTTATAGAAACTAGACACATTGGATTTTTAGGCATTAACAATTGGTTGCTGTGATGTCCCATCTTATTCATGGCCCCGCTGAGAGATATACCATACAGCAGCATTTGAATATTCTTTACAGCCTAATATCTGCCGACCCTTTATCTCAAGTCCTTTGCCTTACAAAGATAAAATAAAATATATATAGCCTATGTGGACCAACTCTATGATTGAAAAGGGAAGACACGTATATATATAAGATCGCCCAAGAAAGGAATGATATGATTATTAATTACTAAGCAAATATAGTTAAAATGAAAGCAGCAAATAATATATCATTATGGGTAGCAATTAAGGCAAACTAAGAACAGCAATCCATTAAGTATGAAAAGGAAATGAGTGGCAATTAGATTTATAAAGCTATACAAATGGAGATTAAACGCCCAAATCACTATGACTAGGTGTGGTTAAGAGGCAGCGATTCCCAGATCAGTTTGCAACAATTCCAAATAAGTAGCAGTTAATGATTAAGATGGAGAGAATAAATGAAAAATAAGAGCAGCAAATATATCATTAAGGGGATCAGTGTTTTGATTACTTCATAAGCAGCGACTATATTTATGAGAAGGTAGCAAGCAGTTAATGATTAAGATGGAGAGAATAAATGAAAAATAAGAGCAGCGAATATATCATTAAGGGGATCAGTGTTTTGATTACTTTATAAGCAACGATTATATTTATGAGGAGGCTGTGATCTAGTAGAAAGGATTGGATTTAGTTTACAAAAGGCAGAAGTTAAATGTTTTAATCATAGAGGAGTTTCCTTAACAAACGGACATGTCCATTCAAAAGTTTGTGTCTATTCTAAGGGATGTCTCCCTTCATGTCAAGGCATAAGGATATAAATGTAAAAGGAAGTTGGAGAGATAAAGGGGCAAGGAAGAATAAAAAGGGAAATTAGTTAGAAATCTGAAGGGAATCATATTCAGAAAAATATCTGCATTCAGATCAGCAGATTTATTCATGGAGAGTAAGCAGATTGGGATAAGGAATGGACTATCAATTGGGAATCAGAGCAGATATCAAGGAGGAATATGTGGAAAAGGATGGTTCGACGAGAGATATATTAACACAAATGATAAATGCATAATAAGGGAAGTAAGATTAATATAATTACATATACACACACACACACATATATGTATATATGAATATAAATAAATAGATATAAGTTCATATCAATTAAAATATATATATATATATATATACGAGCATGCAATAATAATGCTTGCAGCAATTATTAATCCTTATTAGTAATTATCCATTGATTTTATCTAATTGTTTCTCTTTAAGCAATGTCTTCTGAATATTAAAAACAGAGCAATCAGCAAGGAAATGGGAGCAGATCAAACGTAATTATCTGTACTCAGCACATAAGGGAAGAAGTTAGCATTTGTTAATATGCTTGCATCTTAGAATATAGCAGTCATATATTTTCATAGATATTGTGGTATGCAATTGGATGTATTTATTTTGAATATATGAATTTCATGCATTTTAAGTAGAACCTAATAAGAAATGCATTTCTAATTAAATTACTGGTTCAACATTAAGTTATTTATGCCTCTATAATCAATCATGGGAAAAAGAGATGGCAGTACAAGGGGGGTAGCAGTTATGAGGTTTCATGCTAAGTAGACCACCCATAATGGATGACTGACGTGTCTGCCATTTGTGGGCCAAGAGGGTTGCCTATCTGCCCTTGGGCTTAGAAAGAAGAAATGCTCGAGCATCCTACTGCAACTTCATCTCCGATCTTCCAATGGTTGATTATGGGAGTGGATAATAACCTTAAATTCATGTGGACTTATCATGTTTCCCATCCAATTCCTATTATGATTAAACTCCCATTATGCATTATGGATATGGTGTAGTTTAATAGTTATGCATTTACATGGTTCAAATATTTATATATGTTTGATCATATGAATTATATTCCAATCTTATCTAACATGATTGCATGTCATGCCCCTGCAAATTGCAATCCCAAATACAGATTGACAAAGACCAGATAACTATTCTTAAACTATTCGATCATGCATGGAAATCCATTAAGAAGCATTAAGCAGCTAGATTGAGAGGTAAAGAATGAAACATGGCTATGACAGTGATTAAATGCAGGTCGTCCCTCACAGACAGCCACACTGAGGAAAGGATAAAAGAATCGATTTATATGCACAAGCTAACTCTCCTTAAATGAAGGTGATTAAAGGATAATATTAATGTAAATAAATTACCCTTTAATAAATAGTTATGATTAGTTAAGCAAACAGATAAAGAGACACGCCTTTAGTGAAGGGACATAACCATCCACCCCACTATGGGTATAAAAGGTGAAACATTTCAAATGCTAAAGGGCATCGATTGGAGAGAGAATTACTCAGTCTCGAAAATCAATAATTTCTGAATACTAAGGCAGCAATCATCTGCAGATATAAAATAGATAACAGGGAATAGAGGTCTGCATTCTCTAAGCTAGAAATAATCAGTTATTTAGCATACGTGCAGCAATCTGATCTCCTAAGTCGGTATGAGATCTGCTTTGTAGTTATATGGTGCAGCATAATTTAATATAATTATATAAGTGATTGTGATACTAACGATACATTGCTGTGACTGCTTCCTTATATCAGTGAATATGATTAATATTTGTTTGTCATATGTCTTAATGTTTTAGCCGTGATAGAGGAGGCCGAAATTACAAGAGGGGAACAGCGATGGGGTACTCTCCTAGGTACGCCACCTTGAGATGGGTGACCAAGTAGTCCCAAGGAGGCCAAGGGGATACCGATGGGGTACCAATGGTACAGCACCTTGGGCTTAGGAGAGATGGCATTTTTGGGGCACCTGTTGTAATCTCACCCCTCCATCACGGTGAATCAGCACAAGAGGTCAAATCATAGAGAGAGGGAAATGGTTGGCAAGATGAGGGGATAACAAAAGGGGCACACCTCACTAGGTAGGCCACCTCATATGAATGGCATGGGCCACAAGGCCAGGAGGGATGGTATATCCACTCTTGGGTCTAGGGTAGAGGACCTAAGGCACCCTATCCAAGTCACATTCTCCCATGCTCTACCTATGATTGAGCCCTCCAAAAATACTGAAATGCTTTATGATTGAATTAATAAATCGGCCATGAATTTACTAATGTTTAATTGTGATAATCTGCTAATTAGTATATTTGTGGTAAATGGTTATAACCTGCCAATCAGTGTGATTGTGGAAAATGTTTTCTAATCTATGTGCAGGGCTCCAATCAGGTGAAAGGTACTCTCTAAACTATTTGTTTATTTGGAAATTAAGGAATTAGGGCAAATTTAGAGCACTCCTAATTAGGCGACATTACATTGCAGGACCTAAACCAAGATTTATCTTACTTAAAGCATTTATTTAATTGGTGAGTTATAACCCTAACCACATTGAAACTTGTGATTCTAGGGCAAGATTTAGGGCAGTCCCAAAAGGGGACATTATAGTGGCAAGCCTAGAGGCCCTATTTGGAAACATGGAGCAGCAGTTATAGAGCTATGAATGTTGTCTACAACTATTACAGGATAGCTATGAGAGAGAGCTTTCACTAATCCCTTGTCGAAATGTACCATGTACACAAGCATCTTAGGAGGTTGAGTATGAAACAAAAGCTCTCTCCTTGCATCATATGATCAAAAGAAAGTAGAGGAAAAGAGAACAAAGGCATTGGCAACTGCAGTATGAGTTCTACAAGGTAAAAGGGAGATAATAGGGGGTTCTTCTTCCCTTGGGCCATACATATGAGGATTAGGCAGCATACAAATGAAATGAGATGATGTTAAATGTTCTTTTGAAAATGACTGATATAAAATTAGAATGATTGTAAAGTGAATTAATTTCTAAAAGATGCATTTAGATAAATTTTAGCATTCTACATGATGGTTGTTAGTGACCCCCGGGAAATAGTGATCAATGCTTCACTTAGCAAAGAAAAAAAAAACAAGAGTTTACCAATCTGCTGATTGAATAAAAGAACATTTTCACAAGAGATTTTACTGATGTTCGACTCTAATCTTGTTGTTCATAACACTATTAGTCGTCCAGAAACAGCACCAGTTCATCAAAGGCCACTCAAATTCCCAAGAAGATTTCAGATCTATGCTCTGTGGAGATTAAAAGTTACTAAAGGCAGATTTCTTTGTACCAACAAATTACTCTGAATGGATTTCAGACAGTCCGTATAAGGAAATCGATAATGTGTATTATCATCATTTACTATGATTTAAATATCAGCTTGGCACGCCCCAAAGATGATTTATGGTTATTTTCTGTTGATGCTATTATTAATTCTACTGCTGCATATGAATGTTCTCTCTGATGGATGGATTTTCATGCTATAATTGAAACAAAATTATCCCGAAAAATCCAACACATGACTATGTTTATTATGAATGGGGAACCTTTTGCTGTGTTCTCACGACTTTTTGGTCTTGAAAATATTGGTGCTACCAATTAAAACTCTATGTTTCATGACTTGAGTCACAAAAAAGTTTATCTTATGTTGATGATCTCCTAGGAAAATCTAAAAACATCAATACCATAAAAGCATACTGTAACATCAATACCATCCATAGAACATCAATGTTGGCTTTCTTTAAACGAAGGACACCTCTAGATTGCATCTGCAATGACTATGGTCATGATATCCTTAGCAAAAATTTATGCAGATTTAGTGTTGAAAGAATTTCCCAGCCTCATGGGGCTCTTCTTGATGGCACCAATTTCTATCAAAAATAGCTCAATGTCTACTATACCTGGATAGATTTCATTCATAGAGGGAGAATTGACCATCTGGCTGCCTGTGTGGTGCATGGAAAGCCCACAAGCTCATCTGTGTGTCCATGTGCCGTTTCCCATTCAAAAAGTACAAGAAATTTTGCTTTGCATAAAATCACTGTTATGAACTATTTTCATTTCTTCATAAAGGCCTTTTACACTAAAAACTAATATAAAAACACACAAATAAGGATAGGCTATTCAATCAATAACTTCTAACATCAGCTTGCTTTATGGCATAAAGATTGGACCATTATAAATCAAATAAAGAATTATTGTACAAAACTTTCATGCACTAGCAATAGGAGAATACATACCATTATAAGACTATAATGACAAAGCAACTAATGTATCATCACTAGAGTAACGGTGGTAACAAACAAGGATGAATCACCACGAGGGGAAGAGAGATGAATCTTACCTGAATGCAAAAATAAGCTCGCATCTTTGCAGATTGAGGAGAAATAGAGCACTGGTACTCCTTCCACCAATTGGAATGTCGAAAAATTTCATATATAGTGGGAGTAACTTCCTATTGCCAGAGTTCAAGCTTTGTGTAAATGAATATTAAGGAAATATATAATGCAATTAAGTGCATTTTAGGTGATTCAAACCATAAAATTCAAATTTTCCCATCAATTGTGTACTATGTAAAAATACAGAGAAATGCCAACAAACAAAATTGGACCTGAAAACAAATAAAATGTGGCTGATGTTGCTCAATGAGATTCCCTAATTCGTTCATCCTCGCATGCACCTCCAAGTCTTCTCGAAACCAAACATTGTACGTTAGAAGGACCACAGCATTTTGCTTCTCACTATTGTTTCCATCAATTGAACTTGAATTTCCAATTTCATGACAACCTTGCACTTCTTCAACTGTGGAAACTAAAATCAACAGAATACAAAATGATTAGGGCATGCACACGTCTTATCAACAATCATAATTATAATACAAAGGGAAACCAAATCTCTCCAGAAATTTCCATTTTGCATGAAAAAGATAAAGGAGTAATTGGTTGAAAAACGAACAAATATCAAAAAACAAGTCAAAAGAATGTTTCTGATTCACAGCATGACCTCACTGCTCATGAGAAAAAATTAAATTGATTTTGATAAATGCAAATGATTATGTAGATTAGACAAAGTATGAGGCTTGTTTTTTTCCTTGTTTTTTCAATATTTGCTTCCATCTAGACACAGTATTTGTCCCTCAAGGAAAAATAAGTTTGAAGAATGCTTCTGATCCTCAAGTATATTTACATGACATGATCTGACTTTTAGTTAGAAAAATAAGGTAAATTTATGTGAAATTAGCCTCTAATAAATAAAATTTTCACGATGTACAAGAAAATATCAACATATTATACTTTTTGAAAAACAGTTAAATACATGACAATACTTTGAAACACAGTGTACTAAAATTTGGAGGACAAACAAGTTTGTCATCCTTAACATGAAAGGGCCAATACACATCCTGATGACAGACACAAAAGAATGACCAAGTGTAAGATGATATGACTGGGCAATCTTAGGAGAAAGCAGGATACTTCCCCTAAAATCTCTTCTACCATTTGCGGCCAATGTTATTGTACACATCCCAACAGCCTGGATCATGTATAGGGGGAACTAGGTGGCTAATAGTTTCAAAGAATAGCTCATCCATCACTTTTAGGAGTAAATAAGAGAAGTGAGGTATCCCAGTGCAAGCATGCAAAGAGTTATCTCACTGACCTTAAACCATCTGTGCAGGAAACTATACTAAAGGAGCCATAAACTTAAAGAGAAGAGATGGAAGGAGAAGACTGAATGAAAAAGATTGATACTGAGGAAACAGATACCATGGACAGAAGGAAATTAGCATCAGAGGAGCATTACAAGTGATAAAAAGGGGGCAAAGAAAAAAGAGGTGAGCATTGAGGGATGCTAACTTATCCATGTACATTTAACCCAAGGGAATAGGTGAGGCATTGATGAAGAGATAAGTTATAAAAGGGGGACAAAGTAGAGCTATTCTTTACCTTTGGCAAAATTGAATAAGATAAGAGTGAAAAGAGTTCTACAAGAAAAAGCAAAAGTTAAGAGTGAAGCTGCAGAGAAGAAAATTTGAGGTGTAGAGAGGGAAGTGAGAGAGAAGATGGCCAAATAAGTAAAGCACAAAGCATCAAAAAGTGAGAGGATGTATCTTCCACCATTACCAACGTTATCAATGCACATGTAGGAGATAAACAACAAAGGTAGCCATGTCAACTTTGAAAGGAACAAGCCCACAGATTAGAGCCAATCAAAAGAATAAAAAGGGGCTAAGCAAAGATGGAAGAAAAGATGGGTTGATTAAGCTCAACGGGGCATAGGAAGAAATAGGGGTTTTAAAAATAATGCAATAAACAGCTAACCAAATTCCTTCTAAATAGTTTGAACTTGAGGAAATTGTATTTGGGCATGAAATAATCTACCTAGAAACTTCACTAATTGAAGAGATGATTGGACTTGTTGATGATGGAGTGAATATGTGAAAGAATAAAAGGGATTTTGAATGTTGGCAAAATCAATGACAATTTCGATACAATGATAAGAGTGCTGGCTGGAGTATTGGCAAAAAAGAGTATTGAAGAAAGAGACATATCAACACACCAATGACATGGAGTTCTATACTACAAACAAAATCGTACTGGGTATGGTTTTCAACCTCCAAAAGCTTGTAACAGTGGAGAATGAATATTGCAGTCAGCAGCACTCACTTGACAAGAGCAATATTATTCAAGTATAGATCTTAACTTATTTTGGCAATGACTATAAAGTTCAGCAAGCCAACCCACGTAGACCAAAAGAAGCATTTCCAACAAAGTGTTTTGGGGTAGCGTCTAAGAGACCAATGGTGATCCTAGACTAGGATTGAAGGATTTAATTTAAGGATGTGAATAACTACTTTCCAATGTTTGTCTGCATGCTATAAGGCATTGAGCTCACATGATTGTGGATTGACTTGAGACACTTGAAAAGTTGATTAAACTGGTGTATCTTGCCAATGAAGTAAGTATCCTTTCTCATTTGAACCTATTCAACCAAAACTTCATAAATAAATCATGAGACCTAGCCACAACAAAGAGGAACATGAGGCATTTGACAAGTCAACAGAATAAAATGGAAGAGTGGGACTAGAAACCGATGGTGGAAATTGAGAAGAGGTTAGCAAAATAAGTAAAACAGAATCTTGAGACAAAGGCAAAAACAGGCCAAAGACGAGCATTGATTGTAATATCCCCTTTGGGGATATACCTGATTTTTGCCCAAAAATAACAATTCCAACAGTATAATTTATTTCACAAATAATATTTTAAAATTAAATCATATAAAAGTTATTGGACTTAAGAGAAAGATGAACAATTAAGATACATAACATCCCTAATTGAAGCTAAATAACAACAATAGTAAGTATTGGAGAGGAAAGCATGATAGGATACCCGGAGACTGTTCATCACAATTAAGCCCAAGAGCGTGGTACCACAAGTGGCAAGAACTCCTGTCCATCCAACAGGGGTGGGGTGGCCTACTTACATTGTAGAACCGGTCTGCTGCCTCTCTCAACCGTGTTTCCTTACTAATCCATGCCTGATTGCTTATAGAGAAACAAACAGGTTAGATCATTAATTATAAGAGCCTTAAATAGATTAGCAATTCCCATTAGTAATTATATTAAAGATACATAAGATATATATATATATAATACTCCATCACATGATGCATACCACTCACTTACTAAATCAGAAGGCTGTTGTTTTTCTGACTGCAGATCTTTTATATCTTATCTGATCTCCTACTTGATTTTTGTTCCTCTTTTTCCAATCTGCTGGAGTCTAGATTTCTAATTGATCCAATCATTCCATGAAACAATCCTCCAATGAAATGTCTTCTCTTTAATATCTTCCCTTTGACAGGAAAAGTCACATCCTTTCATAAATTATATCCCTTGCCAAGAGTCGTGTCTTTCCTCAATGGAGTGTTGCCTTTCTTGATTAATTATTATTATTTTGTTATTTATTTTATTGTCTCCTTTCCATGATGGAGTGCTTCCTTTTAGACTCTTCATTTTATTTTAATCCATACCTTTTTGAGGCTAAATAGCCTTCCTTTACCCTGACCGATCATTAATAAGAGGTTGTATAGCTGCGATCCTCCATTATCATAAAGGTGCGATTCTTTTTATGACAGCAGTATTTAATTAAAGTCTTAATTGTGTTGCCTTAAGTAATCGTTGTAGTTTCTTTTGGCAGCGATTATTTACTATGCAAAATGCGATCAAGGGTTATGATAGTCCGCCCTTCCCAGTATTGCTTGCCCTCAAACAATAGGAATTGAAAATTCTATAGCTAGTGATGATCGTCTTGGTCATGTTATACTACAACGATGTCCTTGGAGAGTGGTTATTAATATGATTGCCTCGACTACCAATAAGGTTAATACCACCCTCTAAATTATGAGGATAACTTATTGTCCAATATTCTTCTGACTCATGTTCTACTATTTCCCAATAGCTCTTAACAACAAAACCAAGAGTTGGAAATTTGCAAGACATGTTATTTAAGACAAGTTTTCTCTCATTTCATTAGCACAAGGATTCGGAGCAATGAATACAAACTCTTGATTACCCTTGTTTCCTTTTGTGTAAACATTCAACAAATTTGTTGTAATGTCCCTCTCCCGATTCGCCCTAGAATTTGCCTATTGATCACAAGTTGCAGCAAATTAGGGTTAGGCTTTGTCTTACCAAATAGATGTTCTTTTAATAATACAATCCAGGGTTTGAAACGTGCAAACACCATATGAACAATATATGCAAATACATATATATATGCTTATGAAAGTTAGACAATTACATCACATTCATAGATTATCAACAATGCAAACATATTAAGATTTGGGAGAAAGGACATGATGGGTCTGCTCGAAGCCATATACCAAGCCTAAGAGGGTGTATACCACAACCCTCCCCCTTGGCGACTTGTACCTGCTTTTGTAATGTCCCTTTTTTAGCCCTATGCTTTTTAGTGGCCGATAGCCCATTTATAGAGTCTCGTAGGCTACTCGAAGGCATTTTTAGGGTTTCCTAAATTCTAGGAGGTTTCTCGTCTATTTTTGCAGGAGTTCTTTGTAGGAGTTTTCCAATATGATTTCTAGGTCTTTCTAGATTTTCAAAGAGCTTTGGTGGGCAATTACATGCATTTTAATTAGTGCCTATTTCTGGACATAATATTTTTAGTAAGTTACGACGGCCACCTAGAATGTGCTCAAATGGTGTTTGGAGTCCCTTACTATTTTAGCAGTATGCTATTTTTAATAAGTGTTATTTTGGCAATGGGTTCTGGCAGTAGTTCAACTATTTCTGGCAATAGTGGCAATTGTAGTGGTTGGCATCTTTCTAGTTTTAACAGTGGCCAGTTCTCAGTACTTACTATTTATAGTAAGTCACAAGGCATCACAATGTACTTCAATTTTGTGCCAATTTGATATTTGAGGGAGTACTTACTATTTTTAACAGTGCTATTTATAGTAAGTCTATTTTGGGTAACTAGCCCAAGCCTATCTTGTCAAGTCCAACAGGTTCATTCCCTAATGTGGCATTGGAGGGTTTAAGGTTGGATTATTTAATATTTGCTTTTTATCAGTCACTTAAGTTATTTTTATAAAATTACCCTATAACTTAAGTTAAGGGGTTGGTGGTCATCGTAATAAGCACCTTGGAGCCCAATGTTATAACTTAACGTTGTTTTAGAAGGCAACAAAAGCGAAATAATTTCCTTAAGAGCATTTGGACACCCAAGGGAGGTATAAGGTGTTAAAAATTAATTAAAATTTAAAAGGCTCATAAGGGGGGGCGTCGAAATTGGAAGGAAAAGTATTTCAAATCTAAAGTTGCCCTAATTTCCCTCACTTTCTATAAAGTTTCATTTTGGCTCTCATTTGCTCATCTTCTATTTGGCAAATTAACAGGATGTTGTTGGAATGCTTCCAAAGTACTTTGGTTGCAAGTTGAGGACAAAAACCCTCACCGTATTGAACTAGTTTCGGTGGTGAAAGATCCACTCTAGCCAGATTGGAGTGATTCCATCCAGGGATCACATTGTGCTTCAACAGAATTCTGATTTTGAGAGTTTGGGTGGTGATAAGATGAAGATTTTTCTATTATTTTGATGTGGGTTTGGAGTTTTGGTGTGTGAGATTGCTTGGCTTCGATTTGGTAGTTTTTGGAAGTGTTTTGTGGGTGTTTCAAAGGTCTGATTTGCATTTCCAGAATTCTGGAAATCACCATTTTTAATAGGTCTGAAAGTGAAATCTGCTCATAGCTCTGTGCACACTTGGTCTTCCGTTTTGGGTATTGACTTAATGGATTCCTCATGTTTGGGCACCCCATTTCAAGCATGCATTTGATGTATTTGGTGAAAAACTGAATTTCTAGAGCTGGTCACCCTACGTAGGGAAGCGTGCTTCTTGAGGGTTTCCTAGATTTTGTGGTCTGCTGATGTATAGGCCCAAAATTTGCATATATACGTGATTTGGTGGCTGTCCTTTGGCGTGGGAAACTCATATGTTGCTGGTTATGTTCACACATGACATGTAATGTAAATCAACAAGTGTTGTTGCTGATGAATGTTCATTTCTAGGTCTGATTATTGCTTTATCAGGCCTAATATTCCATTGTAATAAGTCTGATTTTGATCTGAAACTGTTGCACTTATTATATGTTGTTGTTTGAAATGGAAAGCATTGTTATCTCCTAGTTATATCTTCTATTTGCATTATTCTATATGTTGGCATGAATCTTGAAAACACATTGGAAACAAACACTAAACATAACAGCAAACAAACAACCAGCATACAGTGAAAACACAAACAACATACAGAGATTTCAAAAAAAATAAAAAAAATCAGGGGTGTATGTTACAGCTTTCCCCATCAATGTCTCAACTCCCGGAAGACACTTGCCATCTTGAAGAATTGAGTAGAGGTCATAAGTGGTTTACTCAGCTCTCTGGGTAAATGCCCTCTGGTCCTAAGAGCCATTACAGACAACCCTAGGATGGCTACTTACTAGCCTCGCTTACCTACTCCACCCCAAGCCCTTCCCGCAAGTGGATTTCAGATAGTTAAATACATTTTTAATTCTAGCATAGGAAATTATACATTAATTACTCTTATTATCTTATAAGTCATAGGCATACATGTGTAAACAATAGTTGGCAGAAAATACACCTAAATGTTTATATATATAGGAATATCTGACAACAGCAATCTCTTCTGATGTACAGACTGATCTGTTCCTTGGTTTGTATGTTTTTTCTTCTCTAATCTATTGGTTTTCAATATTCAGAAGATATTACTTAAAGAGAAACAAACAGATTAGTTTCAATTGAATAATTTCTAATAAAGATTAATAATTGCTGCAAGCATCATTATATATATATAATTAATACGTGTATGCCTATTTCATTATATATTATGTGTATGTAATCGTACCAACTTACTTCCCTTATTAATGGCTGCTGCATTTCTGAGTGCAGATTATTATTTACTTCTGATTGCTTCCATATCAGCTTTTATTAACTTCATTATATTTCATACTCGTTCTCCTATTTTCCATTTCCCTTCAATCCTTCTTTCTGATCTGCTACTCTATCCATACTGTTCATTTCTCCCATCTCATGGATAGAGATCTGCTGAATATGTGTAACTGTATGCCTATTTCATTATATATTATGTGTATGTAATCCTACCAACTTACTTCCCTTATTAATGGCTGCTGCATTTCTGAGTGCATATTATTATTTACTTCTGATTGCTTCCATATCAGCTTTTATTAACTTCATTCTATTTCATACTCGTTCTCCTATTTTCCATTTCCCTTCGATCCTTCTTTCTGATCTGCTACTCTATCCATACTGTTCATATCTTCCATCTCATGGATAGAGATCTGCTGATGTTATTCACATTCCTAATTCCTTCCTGTTCATTCCTCCCCATACTCTAACTTTATTTATATCTCCCTGTCTCTTTAAAGAGAGACTTCCTTTTAAATAGAAACAACCATCCCAAGAGGCATGTCCCTTTATTAAACTAACCTTACCTCCATTAATTTGATCACTGCCCTTTCCAAACTAATTGGTGCCTTTAAGAATCTCTTTAAAGTTAATTCAAAGGTAATCGCTATATATAACTCTATCACTGCTTTATGTATTAGACATCGTCTCCCTGTAAATGAAAAGCTAATCGTTGCTTTTAAACAATACCCAGTCACTGCTTATGGAGATGATCACTACATTTCCTAAGACATGTTCGTTGCTTCTAATCATTCTTATATATACAATCTAGGCATTAAACTATGTATGGTTGGCCAAGAGTAATACATAAATTTAATTTAGTTTCTGTTGCAAAGTGGCGCCAGAGAAATGAGGGTCGGCCTGCAAGGATAGAAGAGGATTTGAGCGCCGCCATGTAAGGTCTGGGTTGGCCAGCCTAGCATTATAATTTAATCTACTATCTTGTTCTATCATGGGGCATGACAGTTGTGGCAATTTTGTTTCTAATTGTAATATCCCAAACAGTATATATGCAAACATTCTGATATTTTATAACATAAAATGATGCCCTAGTTTTCTGATTTTCAATTTATGCTTAAAACCTAGTGTGCTGATATAATTTTCTGAGTTTATTTATGCATGAATAGTAATACATAATGCAACCAAAAAGTAGGTGAACTTATAGCAGACTACAATAGCATTAAATCATCAACATAGTTCGACTAGATCCATCAATATGAACCATTATATTTCTGATATTCAACCTCC
Organism: Sequoiadendron giganteum; assembly: GCA_007115665.2. Lineage (NCBI taxonomy): Eukaryota > Viridiplantae > Streptophyta > Pinopsida > Cupressales > Cupressaceae > Sequoiadendron > Sequoiadendron giganteum. Next base: position 384,505,302 of record CM021108.1, read on the forward strand.
AGTCTGCTGCTAAAAATATGAATGCAAATTACAAAGAAAATGAGCCTCAAGCATGCACCACAACATGAAGAAACCCCAATGACACAATGCAAAAACTATCCTTAGCTAGGCAAAGTTGCTCCAGCCACAAACATGCAACTATATGATGAAGAAACAACACTAAAACCCCACCAAGGGATGTGCTGGCCTGCTGGACTGCTGTTATGGTTTTGCCACCCTAGAAATCTAAACTTAAAGTATAACCTCCAACTTGCACAATTCACCCCTTCACTTAGATGCCTAAATGCTGATGCAAAAACTAAATGTGATCCTAGCAAAAATCACATTTAAGCCCAAATGAACCTCCGTCATGAAGTCCTCCGTTGAAGAAGCTAGGGTTTTGTCCAACTTCTCCTCAATTCCTAAGGGTTTTCATCCTTAGAGAATTTGCCAAAGTGCAGATTAGAAGAGCAAATATGAATAAGTTAATGATAATAATGCCTCCAAAGTGACCTTGTATTTATACAAACTTCACCTTTCCCTTCAATCTGGCCAACCTAATTTGGGCCCCAAAAATTCAAAATTATTAATTTTTTATTTTTATTTTTTTTCTTATTTTTTCATTTTTTCCCTCCAAAAAGGGGTCACCCAACCTCATAGAAAAATATAAAATATTTTTGGCACAAATATTCAAAAATTAAATATTTTTTTGTTTCCTCCTTTTGGGCACCAATACTCAAAAATAATAAAATTTTATTTCTGCTTTGAGAAGGGACATTACACTAATGAGGATGTAAAATTGCTTATAGGGTTTTTGTAATACTTAACCTAGCCAAACATCTTTCAACATATATCACCTTGTCATAGACTCATATGTAATTAATGAAATGTTATAACCTTCTAAGTATATATTTTCTAGATAATACTCAAATACAAAATTTATTGTATTGATCAAGTCCAATAAAATGAAAGATGTACAAGGTCTTAGAATTCATAACAATCAATTATCACCCAAAAACACTTCATAGGACTTAAATTTATAGTTTACTCTAATATCTAATTCTTGTCCAACTTCCAAATCAATTAGAGGTTGTCACTCCTCTTGTAAAATTTTGATATATACCCATGTTTGACACTAAGACGATTTTCATATCTTAGGAAGGTATTGTTTTTACCAGATTTATTTAAACAATATCCAATGATCTTGGGATTTGTGGGTTATGGGCCCACATTGTAACTTCAAATAGACTTAGATAATAGATTTGGGTGCACCTTGACTTGTATCAAATTTATCTAAGATACCTAATATTGATGTCCCTGATATTTAATCATGGATGTAGAGCTACATGAATCAGGAAAAATGACTTAGGAGAAGAAGAACCTTGGATGAAATGATCTCAAAATATTTTCTATATCCCTAGTTCAAAGTTCACTAGATCAATGTTACAAGGTTGACCCATGCATCACCATTGTTTATGTGAGTGTGGGATGGATCATACATATTATGGATTCGATTGTGCATTATGATCTTACTCTTTATTAGAACAATGTGTCCCTGCCTCGATGAAGTTTGATGAATAAAATCTCAAAACATAAACCTCAAAATATCGAGCCAATGGTTCTTTCCAAAATTTTTTAAGATCTCTCTAAGAGTCAAGATTTGTTATTTGTATGTTCTTAAAGAATCGAGTTGTCTTCATTACATTTGCTCAAAATTATTGTTTTGGCATGGATGATTGCCCAGATATTTATTTTTTGTGCATAAATGATGCTAATGAAGAGGCTTTAAATCTTTTCAAGGAGATCTAGCAAACTAAGAGACCTTAGATTTTTATTTATTCTTTTATTTTTAAGCAATTGCATTTGGTAGATGTAGAGCCAACCAAGCAAACTTTGGCAGCTTACCACATATTAAGATGAGGATTATAAGTATGACACACATCTATGATCTTAATGGAGATGTTTTCTATTAATGTTGGTCTTCCTTCCCGTAGGAACTTTATGGTGATGCACTATCGATGATATTATTTGCCTTAATAAAAATAATTCCCTTTTTCCTAATAAATGATCTTTACTCTACAATAGAATCTCTTCATAGATAGGTGGTAGGAATCTAATAAACTAATTTCCTTTTTCTATATGAACTTATGTGCACCAGTGTGAGTTTGTGGGATGGTGTTATTCAAGGTTCCATCCAATGAATATTATTGTATCAAGGCAAACTTAGATGGGCATGATACTATTTGGATCAAGAACATTATTTGACAGCAAAGAAATGCTTTATCCATAGACGTGTTAGAGTTTCCTTATTGACAATAGACCATGCATGGAATAGCTATGTTAAAGTGTAGCAAGTAAGAGTATACCCTAGGAGGAAATGGTAATGCTTAACTATGGAGACATTATGATGTTGGGAATACGTTTGATTGTTTGTGTGATAGTTGTACCTTAACACAATTGAAAATGTTATGAGTTTGATTATTTAACATTCATAGGAAGCTTGACATAGTGACAAATCATGTACAATCATGTTTTGTACTTAGGTTTGAATACTTGTTTCAATCTTGATTTTGGGGTTACTTAGCTCTTTTTGGCATATGTTGGTGGTGAGGTGAATCCATTGGAGAGATTTATTCCTTTATATCCATTTCTGGAAGGAGTCACCACCCTTCATTGTAATGGAGTCGCAGTCTTTCACATTTGAAGAGTCACAATCTTTCACATTTAAGGGCACATCCTTTCTCACATCATCACTATTCTTGAGAACCTAATTTAATTTACTTGCAAAATCACTTAAGGTTCTATTCTCAATCGAATTCTTCAATGATGTATGGATGTCTTTTTCAAATGAAATGCTCTCTTTTTATATCTCAAGTTTGAGGGAGTCATACCTTTTCACCTCAATAGTTACAACTCTTCATCACTACATTTGGAGACTAGCAATAATTTAGTTTTAAATAAGTTAATTTGTTAGTGTTGTTGTCTACTACTTGTAATCAATCATAATAATTCCTTCTCCTTTGTTGATTTGGTTTCTAACCTTGGGGCCTTTGGAATTGCATCTTGAAGAGATGTGGGGGGTCTATGCAAAATTCGCAAATATCTCTCCTAACTACCACTAATGGGCATATTAATAAATGTTAAGCATAAAGTAATCATAAACACACATGGAGTAAACCTGCTGAAGACACATCAAGCATGAAGCAAACACATAAATACACGTAAGACTCGAAGCATACACATAAATACACGTAAAACACAAAGCATACACATAAATATACATAAGACACAAAGCATACACATAAGACACCAAGCATGAGAAAGGCACACACCAATAGAAATGAAATGTTGGCCTACTTGATTTTATTTTTTATTTTTTCTATTTACTTAAGAAGAGGGTTGAATAGTTAATCCTAATTGACTAGCAATTAAAGTAGGTTTGTCCCACAAGCTAGCAAGATTAAAGCTCTGATACCAATTGCAATGTCCCCTTTGGGGATATATCTGATTTTTGCCCAAATATAACAATTCCAACAATATAAATTATTTCACAAATAGTATTCTAATATTAAATTATATAGAAGTTATTGGACTTAAGAGAAAAATGAACAATTAAGATACATAACATCCCCTGATTGAAGTTAAATAACCAACAATAGTAAGGATTGGAGAGGAAAGCATGATACAATGCCCAAAGACTGTTCGTCACAATTAAGCCCAAGAGCGTGGTATAACACCCCTTGGGCCACAAGTGGCAAGAACTCTCGTCCATCCAACATGGGGTGGCCTACTTACATTGTGGAACCGGTCTATAGCCTCTCCCAAACGTGTTTCCTTACTAATCCATGCCTGATTGCTTATGGGGAAACAAAAAGATTAAGATAAATAACATCACCTAATTGAATCTAATCTACAACTTCATTTCCAATAGCCAACCATAGCAAGGATTGGAGAGGAAGGCACAATAGGACGCCTGGAGACTGTTCATCACAAATTAAGCCCAAGAGCGTGTTATAACACCCCTTGGCCCACAAGTGGCGAGAACTCCCGTCCATCCAACATGAGGTTGCCTACTTACATTGTGGAACCAATTTGTTGCCTCTCCCAATAGTGTTTCCTTACTAATCCATGCCTAATTGCTTATAGAGAAACAAATAGATTAAATCATTAATTATAAAAGCCTTAAATAGATTAGCAATTCCCATTAGTAATTATATTAAAGATACATAAGAGATTATAGGTATATATATATATATATATATAATATTATACTCCATCATGATGCATACCACTCACTAAATCCAAAGGCTGCTGCTTTTCTGACTGCAGATCTTTTATATCTTATCTGATCTCCTACTTGAATTCCTCTTTTTCCAATCTGCTGGATTACAGATTTCTAATTGATCCAATCATTCCATGAACCAATCCTCCAATGAAATGTCTTCTCTTTAATATCTTCCCTTTGAGAGGAAAAGTCACATCCTTTCATAAATTATATCCCTTGCCAAGAGTCATGTCTTTCCTCGATGGAGCACTGCCTTTCTTGATTAATTATTATTATTTTGTTATTATTTTATTGTCTCCTTTCCAAGATGGAGCGCTTCCTTTTAGACTCTTCATTTTATTTCAATCCATACCTTTTTGAGGCTAAATAGCCTTCCTTTACCCTGACCGATCAATAATAACAAGCTGTATAGCTGCGATCCTCCATTTTCATAAAGGTGTGATTCTTTTTATGACAGCAGTATTTAATTAAAGTCTTTAACTGCGTTGCCTTAAGGAATCACTGTAGTTTCTTTTGGCAGCAATTATTTTACTATCCCTATACAGGCTGCAATCAGGGGTTATGACATTGATTGAGAGGGTTGTCAAAGGCGACAAAAAAAGCAAGCTACTCCAACAAACCATTGCTACACTCGAAGTGTTGGACACTATTACAGAAATGCCCTAGAGAATGCCTAAAAGTGTAACACCAAGAGAAACTAGCGACCAATAGTGGCAAAGGGAGGAAATGCCTAAACTAGAGGTGAAGTTGTTGGAACCCACTCCAAAGTAGATGAGAATTTCAAGGATTTAAAGCCTGTTATCATTCGAGGGAGAATAACAAAAGGAAGGAAAATGAAGAGATTACATGGAAACCTAACAAGACAAGAAAGGATGAGATCACCAAGTATAACATGGCCAATATCAAGGTCTCTATTTGCAAAACCACTAAGGCCAATAATGATTGAAGACATGGAAATATTTTAACTGTCTTGAAAGTGCTATGGAGATTCTGCTATGAGAGTAAGCTGATTGAGTGCCTCTTCTATGAGGAACAAGGAGAGCATATCAACCTTCACAATAGAATCCAAAGGTGAAGAAAGAATTGACAATGAAACAACCAAGTCACTAGAAGGACAATTGAAAATCATTTGCAAAATTGGAGTATGAAATGGCAATGGTTTCTATTTTAACTATTTTGTTAAAAGTGGATGTACATGGCAATTTGGTGAAGATAAGAGCCAAAAAGATAATGAACACACAAGTGGCCTAATTGGTGAACAATGGAACCCAAGAAAACATGTAAAGAATATTTGCAAACAAAAGATCCAAGGACAAAGCTCCAAAAAAGAAATCTAGATATTTTAGGCACCCTAAAACAACAACAACAAGAAACGAGGACCAAGCAAAACCTGAAAGAAGCAATACATACCATGATTGGAGCAAATTTTACGGTTGTCATAGAGGAGAAGGTCCCACTAGCAAGATGTTGAAGACAACAATTGAATTACTGCTCAAGATTGAAGATGAGAGTACAAATGGAAATCACTTGTGCAACAAATGAAGCTAGAAAGGATGTGTTAGTAAAGTTAGTGCTAACAATGAGGGGAGTACTTCAAGGAAAGAGTATATGCATGAAGGCGGCTGATGAAGGATTATAGGGGCAAAGACCACTAATGAGCAATGCACTCTTACCAATTTGGAAAAAGAGGCAAGTATAATTGAAGAACCTAGAGAGAGATTGACAAAGGCCAATAAGGTGTAAGAGACAAAGAAGCAATTGAGACAAAGGAGAAGGCAATTGAGGATGAGCTCGAGGAATTGATCAAACAAGTACAAAAAGTACATGAGGAGGTTTTGGGAAAATATCTAGCATTGGTAAAGCAATGGCAAGAACTGAGGCAGAAATGCAACAATCTCGAAATAAAGACTGGGGGGATTTGGGCCAATGAAGAGAGTGAAATACTTCACTTTAGCAATCCTTCATGACTAAGTAGGTAGCACTAGTGAAACGTTAGCACTCGAAGTAAACCATCGCCAACATACACATCATCAATATCAAAGGAGAATATGTCAATTGCCAATTAATGATGGACCATAGGAAGGTCACCATAGAAGGAATGGAGCTAAGCGAACAAAGGAGGATCATAGATGGTGACAAATAGTGGAGAACACACAAAATATCATAAATCCACTACCATGTTCCAAAAATCAAACACAAGTGTTGGCGCAAGGTTAGATAGGATTATGTTGATGGTTAAACTCTAGCCTAGGGGGATGCCCATAAATACACCTTGTACAAGTCATTTGGTAGGGACTCTTATCATACACTTGAGAGATTCTAACAAGAGTAGGAGGCTATCATGTGGAGAAGTAAGCAGCCATTACAGAACTTGGTGATTGAGAATAGTCTCAAGTTAGGGTAAGGGTGGGAATTGGATTGCCAATTAATGATGACATTGTAAGCCTAGGGGCCATGGATGGGAATAGACTAAGCATTATGATTATTGAATGTGAATGGTGATATGCACTCTTCAATTGTTAATGCATATGATATAATGGAAGTGTTTTGAACATTGTCTCTTGCATATTTCTATGATGTGTGTTTGTTACTTTGGAAAACCCTACTTAGATAGCTAAAGCCTATAATTTGGAGATAGAATAGGATGACTAGCCAGGATAATCAGCAATACTAGGATAACTAGATGAGGACCAACATTTTGTCAATTAGGCTTGCAGACCTAACCAGCTTGGTTACAGATGTTGTGTGAAGGCAGTAGACCTTGGAAGATCATTGGATCAAATCCCCACTTGTATTTTTTATGACATTAGCATTACTGTACTGCAACATTAGCATTACTGTAATCAACATTATTGTAAGGCAATATCAAATTACTGTAGCAGTGATGTCAATGTTCTATTTTGAGTGTCATTAGATCATTTTTTAACATTTACACCAAAGAGCAGTGTCAACAAATGCAATCCATCTGGCACACAGTCAGCAGGGGCAGTGCAGCCACACATGGTCGATAAGGGCAATCCCATCAATGCACAATCAGCAAGGGCAGTATAGCCAGCACAAAATCAACAGCTTTAAGTGTGACACTTGACAAAATCATATGCATTTTGACCAGTTTATTTTTCTATTTGAATTCACATATTTGTGCATGCTTAAATTTGGTAGCCACTGGCCATTGCATTTTTGACATTTCAACTTTCAAAAACCATTACTATTGCATACGAACTTCATTTTCAACTATTTTCAAACCATTGCAAAGCCCTCTTCAAGCTCAGAATGATACCATTTGTCATTACTTGCTTTTGTTTACTATTCATGGACTATATAGCACATATGAAGGATCTTCTGATTCGGTTGGATAAGTGTGGTGAAGAGTGTAAGGACAGTGATACCATTGAGATTATTCTTATTAATTTTTGTGTAATGTCCCTAATAGGAATTATGCTAATTTTAACCTAAATTACCAATTTCGCAAGCAATTAATGGATTTGGAGAGTAGCTTGGCTTGAATTAGTCCATGCAAACAAGTTAGAGAAAAATTACGATAATAACTTAACATGTAGAGTATCATTATTAAGCATTAGTAAATCCATAATGAATTTGTTAACCCAATTATATTTTTATCCTAAGAATACTCAACCATGGGTGAACATGGAAGAGAGTGACTAGATGGGGTGTCTTAGCCTCTAGGCCCAAAAGCAGTACCCTTTGAACTAAAAGGCAGTACCCTTTCGGCCTCATGTGGCCCATGCCATTCATATGAGGTGGCCTACCTAGCGAGGATTCTAATTTTTCTGTTATCCCCTCATCTTTGCCATTTTTTCCCATTTCCTCATGATTGGTTTCCTTAAATTGCTATAGCATGATAGAGGAGTGAGGTTTGAAAAGGGTGTCCTGGTAGCCCAACTCTCCTAGGCCCAAAGGTAGTACCCTTTGAACTAAAAGGCAGCACCCCCTTGGCCCATGTGGGCTCATCCTATCCCCTCCTGGGTGGCGTACCTAGAAGAGGGCCCCGTCACCGTATCCCTTTTGTAACTCTCCTTCCTTCCATCCCAATAGAGATATGTGCATAATAAATAACCAACTTCATATTTGCAAACAATCATATCAGCAATGCATAATGAATCATAAGTTACAAATAACAATATGCATAAAACGATACATAATAAATCATAAGTTACAAATAACAAGATGCATAAAACCTTGATTATATTTAAGCAATACATTAATTCCTCATATGGTTCCTACCACAAAATTACATTAACTTACAAATCTGTAATGCGAAAGAAATAATATTACTTGCTGGCCAATCTGTGTTTTTTTTCCTGTTTTTAATTTCTGAATCGCTGTCCATCTGCTTTGGAGTCATCTCCCTTTTTATGCCTTGATTTACCAATAGTCATAACCCCTTGCTGACCAAAGGATATGACATTACGTACCTATCGCACCAATTGAAGGGACGTAGCTTTTAGTTGTTAGTGATCGCTGGGATAGTAATATTGATGTATTATGAATGCCTTTAGAAATCGCTGCTTTCGGAATCCATACATTAGTTTATTTAATTTTAAAGCATCACTGTTTTCAGATTTAGTTTCTTGTGCATGTTTTATTATTATAGTTGTAACAGTTAACAATATCAGTTTATTCTATTATTTAGAATTATTGTATTATAATTATAATTATAATAATATTTAAATTGCAATTATTTATACTTATATTTTTTATATTTATTTTATTGGGTTATTTATACTTTATATTTCAGTGTTACAACTTCGGGGCATGACATTTTGAGAGCCATATTGTTGATGTTATAGCAGTGGGAGATATCTTTCTCTCAAATTTAAAAATGATGGATAAATAATACCAAGGCAAGTCGGACTTGCTATATATAATAATTTTATGAAGAGTCACCTTGTTTCTTAAAAGAGGCCAACCCAAATGAAGAGTCACCTAGTTTTGTATAAATACAAGGTGACGATCATTCATTTGATCATCAAATTCATTCATCATAATTCGCATTCCTAGAAGAAGTTCATACTTGAGCAGCAGATCATCATCTTGTAGCAGCAGACCGATTTCAAGGAGAAACATATTCATTTGTATCTTTGCATCTAGGAGAGGTGCTATTATTCATTGTATCAAATTCGGCATTGTGTTGGGCATGAGTTGTAAGCAGATTTATGCTCTTTTTCCTTCAATATATAAGAGATATATTTGCTGGGTTTTTCTCCCTCAAGTAGGAGGGTTTTCCCAGGGTATCTTGTTGTGTTCATTGTCTTATGTGTTGCATTTTCTGATTGCTTTCATTTCTGATCCTAAATCTAACATGGTATCAGAACGGGTCTAAGAAAAGATCTGATCAGATTTGTTTAAGCAGTCAAGTCAACTTTTCATCTAGAGCAGATCTTGAATTATCGCAGATCTAAGGTTCAAAAAATATTTTGACCTAAGGGCAGATCTTTGAAGGTGAATTTGTGCAGAAAAAGAAGATGGTGAGCGGTGTCAAGGTAGAAGATAGGCTTGATGGAGCTTCAAACTTCAACTCTTGGAAACCCAGAGTACTCGTTGCATTAGAGGAGAATGATCTTCTTGATTTCGTGGAAAGTGATATGCCCGAGCCTTCCGATGATACTGAGAAAATCCAGTGGAAGAAAAATGGCACGAAGGCTAGAAAGATCATGATAGACTTTGTGATGAATCACCTTGTACTGATCATCTCCAAGTTGAAGACAGCTAAAGAAATGTTTGATACTCAAAAAGGTTTGTATGAGATCAACAACACCAGCAGAGCCCTTGCTTTGAGACAACAACTTCACCACGTAAAAATGGCTAAAGATGATTCAATCATCTCATTCTTTATGAAGATTGTTGATTTGAGAGATCAGTTGAACGCTATTGGGGATATAATTGCAGACAGAGATCTTGTTATGTTGGCACTAAATGGTCTTCCTCAATCTTGGGAACCCTTTATTCAGAGCATCAGTGGGAGATCCAAGTTGCCCAAGTTTGATCGTCTTTGAGCTGATTGTATTCAAGAAGAGTCCAGGTTGGCAGCAAGAGGAATTAGGCGAAACTATCATGATGTAGAAAATCAAGTTCTTGCTACACATTCTTCTCGAGAAAGAGGCAAAGGAAGAAAGAGGAATAGAGACAGAGAATCAGATTCTGCCCCAGAACCGAAGAAGAAGAAGGATCTCTCTCACATTCAATGTTTCAAGTGTGACAAGTACAGTCACTTTGCTCGAGATTGCAAATTAAGGTCTACACAACATGTTTCTACTGTGGAAATTGACATAGGAACATCTCAAAAGGAGACTAGCTCTAAAGTTGATTCAGAAGGTTTCTTATTCTAAAGTCGATCAATTTCTTCGAAGAGGAAATGACATTCAAAGGGAGTCAAATTCAAAGAATTCAAGGCACAAGTTGAGAGCTTGTCCAAGAAAAGGATTAAGGTTCTGAGATAGGTCAATGGAGGGGAGTTCACTTCCAGAAGATTTCTTTGAAATCTCTAAGGCAGGGATCAAGAGGGAATTCTATGACTCACTAAGAAGTGAAGGTTGCAATGTTGCAAGGCCAAGTGCAAAATCCTTGGAAGACCTCTTCAACAGCTGAGAACAGAATTGCAAAAGACAATTAATCTGGATTTGACATTGGTAGCTCCGCAAACCTATTCAGAATAGGGTGATCTGGGATGAGGTCAAAGAGTGCAATCCTAGACTCGAGCAAGCCAATAGTGCCAGAAGTGTGCATTGGAAACCGCTCCTCTAAGGCAAGCATTGCAAACAATCTTAAACGAGGAGGTCAGGAGGTTGATGCAAGTACTTGGAGCTCCAGAGGGAGTCACGTCATCATGAAGATTTGTTGTAATGTATATTTCTCTGAGACAGAGAAATATGAGGTGAAAGCCCTTGTAGTGTATATTTCTCTGAGACGGAGAAATATGAGGTGAAAGCCCTTGTAGTGTATATTTCTCTAAGACAGAGAAATATGAGGTGAAAGCCCTTGTAGTGTATATTTCTTTGAGACGGAGAAATATGAGGTGCGAGCCCTTGTTCATCTCTGTGACTGAGATGAGACGTCAAGTTGAGAGACTCCATGACAACATCACGTTGAGAGACTCCGTGATGAATCCTTGTACTTGTGTTTCTTTCCACACATGAGAGTAGCCATGGTGCACGTCATGTTGAGAGACTCCATGATGACATCACGTTGAGAGACTTCGTGATGAACCTTTGAGTTTTCCACAAATGGGTGTAGCCATTGTGGGTGTCATGTTGAGAGACTCCATGAAGTGGATATCTGGAAAAATACCTCCCTAGCTAAGAGGGAGTGTTGATGTTATAGCAATGGGAGATATCTTTCTCTCAAATTTAAAAATGATGGATAAATAATACCAAGGCAAGTCGGACTTGCAATATATAATAATTTTATGAAGAGTCACCTTGTTTCTTAAAAGAGGCCAACCCAAATGAAGAGTCACCTAGTTTTGTATAAATACAAGGTGATGATCATCAAGTTCATTCATCATAATTCGCATTCCTAGAAGAAGTTCATACTTGAGCATCAGATCATCATCTTGTAGTAGCAGACCGATTTCAAGGAGAAACATATTCATTTGTATATTTGCATCTAGGAGAGGTGCTATTATTCATTGTATCAAATTCGGCATTGTGTTGTGCCTGAGTTGTAAGCAGATTTATGCTCTTATTCCTTCAATATATAAGAGATATATTTGTTGGGTTTTTCTCCCTCGAGTAGGAGGGTTTTCCCAAGGTATCTTGTTGTGTTCATTGTCTTATGTATTGCATTTTCTGATTGCATGACATTTCAAGAGCCATACGAAGTGTTTCTCTCTACTTTCTTCCCTACCAAGCAGGTGATGAAGTTGGTTGACAAGCCTACGACTTTTGATGCCATGTGCGATCTAGTGGTTGTGGAAAAAGAGATTCTCATCATATTAGGTATGCCTGGCTCTAAGAAGCAAGCCCATTCTAGCACAAGGAAGATGAAGCAATATTATTGTGATGACAACATCCATCCAAGGGAAGACCAAGGAAGCAATGGCAATGGGAACAAAGAGTGGTCATATGGGCAAGGAGAAGAAGTGAAGGGAATAAAGTTATAAACCTATTGTAACAAGAGTAGACATGTTGAGAACAAATGTTTCCAAAATATTCATGTTATGGAGCAAGATCCGAAGAACCTCAAACCAGGCCAAGGCAAGCACAATGAGAAATGTAAGTGAAATATCATGATAGCATGATACTTGTGCATTTCATACTCAAACATGTAAATATCAGTTTATTTTGGGCTACAGGTGTACTCATCACGTTGCCAAAGATGGTACTTTGTTCCATGGCCTTGGCAAAGCAAATGATAATAAGGTATACATAAAAGATAATTCAGCTCTTCCTATTGTTGGTGGTGGTAGTGAAGATATTATGCTAGATGATTCATGATTAAGAATGTCTACCATGTTCCAAATTTGAGTGTGAATTTTGCAATCAGCATATCAAATAACTCAATGGGAACATACAATTGAGTTTTGCCCTGACATGTTTGTTGTGAAGAGTGTAAGAGACAAATTCAAGGTGATTGCTAGTGGTATACTCAATAAGAAAGCCGAGACTTTAAATTTATAAGATTTGGCAAAAAGTGAAAAGTCTTGAATTCATCAGATGAGATAAAAGGTGCATTGGTTCTCTTTTTTCCAAACAAATGATGCAGGTCAGAATGAGATAAAAGGTTCAACATAACGAGTTCTTTGTTTGTGAAACTTGCGAATTCTTTTGAACATGATGGCATTGTTTCAGAAGAGGATGAATCAATTGAGGCTTCAAATGAGAACAGTTGATAATCTCATTGGAACAAACAGCCTCACATGCAAGGCAAATCCACAAATTTCTACTTCTAGGTAGCTATCAGACCCAAATGGGCCACTATGGACCACTATTACCCTTAAAGAAGCAAAGGAAAACAAAAGGTATCACCATCAAAGGCCAAGGCTGGTGTCAGCAAGATTCTTTATTGAGTTGGTTGAAAAAACATTGTACACCACAAAAGCACAATTTATGGCATGACACCTCAAGATTGAAAGATAGACAACACTAAGTAGCAGTAGTCTTCAACCTTTTCAGCTAAGTTACCGGGTTCGGCCCTAGGGGGCCCGGGTTCGATCCGGGTTCGAAATTCGGGTCCGGTTCGCCCTAATTCACCCAGGGTCCGGAAAAATGCACTGTGGGTTCGAACCGGGTTCAGAACCCAGACTGTGGGTCCGACCAAGGTTCGAATTTTTCGAACCCAGGTAGAATTTCGCGCCCAGGCGGACTTCAAAGCACGAATTTGACTTTTTTTTATAATTTTTTAAGTCTTTGTTGACTTTTAAATATTTTTTTATTCTTTCCAACCCTAATATGTGCCTCTAAAACATGAAATAGGTAAAGTGATAGTCATTTACCATTTGTGAATGAAAAAAAAGGATTTTTTGCCTCCATTGCTGAACTTTCTCTTTTGCTTGCACAAGCTTGAATAGACTTGAAGGTTGATTGTAGATTGTTCGAAGTTGGTTGTTGTGCTATTCCTAAGCACTTGCAAGTGCCTATTCGTTGCCAAGAAGATCATTGAGCAAGATTTCTTCAAAAGAGGTAGGTTTTTTGAAGTTTTTTGATTATTTTTTTTACATTTTTTTTAAACAAATGGACTTCAACTCTTTTGTTTTGTTTTTTAGTTTTAGTTTTGTTTTACTTTTCATTCCTCTAAATGTCTATAACACATGTTCAATTTTTTCATTTTTTGAAATTAATTAAGTCTGTTAGTTTCAAATTCAATCAATCAATACCAAAATTTCAATATGTTGTGCCTTAGGTATTCCATATTACAATGGCAACCGGTACCTCCTCAGGCTCAAGCCAATCTCGTTTCAAAACAAACCCAAACTCTCCCCTTTGGAAATATGTAGAAATGGTTCAACAACTTCCAGGTGGTGGAGGATATGTTTGGATTTGTAGTCATTGCCATGTTCAGTATTCAAGCTCATACAGTCGAGTGAAAGGGCACTTGTGTGGGATCTCTGAAACAGGCATAAAAAATTGTCCAGGTGAAGATGAGAAAGGCATTCCAGATAATATAGTGTTGAAATATATTGCTGAGCAAGAAAAGGCAGACCAAAGAGCAGCCAATGGTAAAACAAGCCATCCTTTGAAGAAAGGATCTCGTTTCATGAAACCCCCTACACCGCCTTCTTATTATCCACCTACAAGAAGCCATCCATTTATGGACATCCCTCAAGAGCAAACCACGCCCTCTTCAAATAAAAGATCTAAGGGACCGTTGGAAGCTTCATTTCAGAATGAGGCAAGAGAGATTGCTGATCAAGACATAGCAAGATGTGTCTATGCCAATGGATTGGCATTCAATGTTGTTCGTTCACCATATTGGCAAAAAATGGTGAAATCTATTAATGAGGCTCCAAAGGGGTATAAGGGCCCAGGTTTTGAGAAGGTTCGTTGCACCTTATTGGAGAAAGAGGTGAAACATGTAGCAGACTCTTTGAAGCCCATAAGGGATTCGTGGATCGAAACAGGGGTGACCATCGTTTCTGATGGATGGAAAGATGCAAAAAATCGCCCATTGATCAATGTTATTGCTGTGTCCCCTAAAGGGGCAATGTTTTTGAGAGCAGTGGATTGTGAAGGACAGGTGAAGGATGGTCCATTTATTGCTAACATCATTTGCCAAGCTATTGAAGAAGTGGGCCATAAAAATGTTGTGCAAGTTGTAACTGATAATGCCAAAAATTGTAGGGCTGCTGGGTTATTGGTTGAGGAGAAGTATCCACACATTTTTTGGACACCTTGTGCTGTCCACTCCCTTAATCTAATGCTACAAAAAATTGGATCCAAAATTGAATGGATCAAACAGGTGTATGCTGAGGGCGAAGACATTCAAATGTTTGTCACCAACCACCATATGACACAAGGAATATTTAGACAATTCTCAAAATTGGAGTTGTTGAAGGTAAGTTAATTCTCAATATTTTTAATTTTTTAATTTTTTGTTAATTTTAAATTTTGATTTTGTAAATTTAAATTATATTTTAGTTTTAATTTTGATTTTCAAACAGGTTGCCGAGACTCGTTTTGCCTCCAACACAATTGTGTTGAGACGCCTTATAAAGGTTCGTGAGGCACTCTCTGCAATGGTAATCAGCCCTAATTGGGCCATATGGAGGCAATCTACCAGTGAAAGGGCAAATAGGATCAAGCAAAGGATCCTAGATGATAGTTGGTGGGACCTTGTTGAGTATCTCGTCAGTTTCACTGAGCCCATATTGAGCATGATCCGTTACACTGACATGGATAGACCTTGTTTGGGTGAAGTATATGATGGTATCGACTCAATGATTGAGAAGATGAAAATCATCATCAATGCAAAAGAGGAAGATCCCGAAGAAAAGTTCTTCAAAGAGCTACAAGAAATCATTGTTGATAGATGGAACAAAATGACCACTCCGTTGCATCTTCTTGCTTTTGCATTGAGTCCCAAATATTATAGTCCAGAGATACTTTCTGCTTCAGCAAGAGTTGCTCCATATAGGGATGTTGAAGTGGGTCAAGGGTACAAGGCAGCAATTCGTAGACTCTTCACTGATCGTGACCAACGTGATCGAGTGAGGGCTGAGTTCATGGCTTTTGCATGCTCTGGTACTGTTGATCATAATCTTGATGCTGTTCGAGACAAGGTTAGGGTGGATGCTCATAGTTGGTGGTACTTCCATGGGCAAGAATACAGGCACCTCCAACCTATTGCAATAAAAATTTTATCCCAAGTAAGTTTTATATTTTGTAATTT
Organism: Sequoiadendron giganteum; assembly: GCA_007115665.2. Taxonomy (NCBI): domain Eukaryota; kingdom Viridiplantae; phylum Streptophyta; class Pinopsida; order Cupressales; family Cupressaceae; genus Sequoiadendron; species Sequoiadendron giganteum. The sequence continues at coordinate 384,521,413 of CM021108.1, forward strand.
TAATTTTAATTTTAAATTTATATTTATATTAAATTATTAATTAATATTTTTGTTTAGTTAAATCAACTTAAATTTTGTAACTCCTAACTATTTAATTTGGTCTTAATAGGTTGCTAGTTCATCTTCTTCTGAGAGGAATTGGAGCACATACTCCTTCATCCACTCAATAAAACGCAATAGGCTACATTCGAAAAAGGCAGAGGACTTGGTGTATGTGCATTCAAACTTGCGCCTCCTTACACACAAGCAAGTTTCCTACAAAGAAGGAGACACAAGGAGGTGGGATATTGAGCCAAAGCAGCTTGACTTGGATGCTTCCACAAGTCACTTAGTTGCACTTGATATTGATGATGACTATGAGCCTGAAGCAACCGCTGAGCATGAGAGTGGTAGTGTTAGTGCTAGTGGCAGTGCTTGTGCGAGTGCAACTAATGCTATTTGTGGTTCTACACATAATGTAGCATCTAATGATGATGATGATGCTGCTTTTTTTGATGACCCATATGACTCAGATTGATCAATGATCAATAATTATTAATTATTAATGGCTGATTGTAAACACTTTACATTTTTATGTTTGAACTTTGATGATTTGAGTATAAAATGGTGGTGTATTTTTCATTTTTGCTATGTTATTTAACTATTAATATGGTGGTGTATTCTGAACTTAATTACTGCTGCAAATCTGTATATATTTCTGATTTTTATATGTTTTTGTATTACCGAACCCAAAACGAACCCAAATCGAACCCAAATCAAAAAAAAAAAAATCCCGAACCGGCGAACCGGGTTCTCGAACCCGAACCCGAACCCAAAACCGAACCGGTAACTTAGCTTTTCAGCATTATATGATGAATCATAGTATAATCCAAGGCTATGGTTGAAGAGAGGACATGACTAGCAGTCATGTTCCTAAATTTAGTAATGTAATAGGGATTAAATATACCATTTCATATTTTAGTCATAACATGGAATGATAGAGAGGAGATAGAAATAATGAATAAAATTACCATGCAGAATTAGATAGCATATCTAAAGATTGTAACAAATACATATTGAATAAAAGAGAAGTTACAGTACAAAATACCTAGTAGTTGTTGATTAGAGGAACCCCTCCTGGTAATGCACGCTTTATAACCTAGCACTGTCATGTTCCATCTTGTACTCACATTATTTATTATTGTTAATGATAAACAATACAACTAATATTATGTGAATCAAAATTATGTCTAAAAGTAAATTGTATTTATGTGATTCAAAATTTGTAGCTATATCAAGAAGCTAAAAGATTAATGGAATAGTTAGATGGTGTCCACCTGAAGCATGTCAAGTGAGAAGGTGACAAAGCTGAAAATTGGCTTGGCAATCTGACTCTACTTGATTGCTTTCATGACTTTGTGCTGATTAACCATGATTTTCCTGAAGATGGCAATTTCCCTCCTTTTCAAGGTATTACCTCTGAGGCCAAAAAATCAAATAACTTCCTTCAAAGTGGATTGATTGGATAATTTTAGCTAGGGTAAGGGCTTCTTTCTCGATAATGTTTCTATTCTCCTTATGAAAAATTGTAGCATGCAAGATAAAAGCATGGATCCATGTTTTTTCTACTTTTGCTATTGGGAATGTTATCTCTTTTAATTTTAGGTACGGTAATGGCTTCTTTCTCATTGATATTTCTGTTCTCCTTATTTAATATTGGCGCTTGCAAGATAAGAACATGGTTCCATGTTTTTCAGTGATGCTTATTTGGTTGAATCCACTCTTCGCAAGCTACCTGTGTTAAAACGGCTGTGATAGTGATAATACGAGCAAAAACTCGATGCATCTTGGGTAAATTTGACATATGGATAGCCCCCCGAATGGAAATGGTATTCTTTGATTGCTAGTACAATCTCTGGCTGGTGGAAGTCCATATCGGTTTACTCAGCCAAAAGGAAAAAGAAAATGGCGGTAATTGACTCTGAGAATGGTTTTAAAAACAAAATAACATGGAACCAAAATTGTGATTTGTGGGTGTATAGATTAAAACAGCGTTTTACTCAAATCCAGTATTCTTAAAAATTCCAGAAAAGAATATGATAGCGGAACTTTGCTAGCTAAAAGTTGAGTGCAGAGCATAGAGATTTATTAATGAACGGCCAAATGCCCAAGCATGTAAGCACACAATTACAGTTTGCATATATATGAGAGACCTTATAATATATCAATTTTCTTTAGCTAAGCTAGAGAATTTTTAGGTGAAGAAGAGAATAGGTTGAGTGAAGCTTAAAAACCAAGAGTGCAGGCAGTTGATATTTTGTCAAGCAGTTGAGATTATAGCATTACAATTTTAGAGGCAAATATGGATGGAAAAAACAATAGCGATGTATACCTCCAGCAGTGTTCCTAGAAACTCTGTCCATGTGCAAATCCCGGAGAAAAGTGTTGGTAATGGATGAGGCTGAGGCCGACGTCGAGTCCGCGACTTTGGCGGACTTTTTCATGTCAACCCACCCCTCTTCATCTGTTTCTTTTGAAGGGCGCTTAACCTTTGTAGGAGAGGGATTTTCACTTTGCGGCTGAAGAGGACGAAATCTGGTTCCCACCAAGCCATCTGCTTCTGCTTTCTCTTCATCGTCATCAACGATGAAATGATGAGAAGGCGTTGCGGCTTGCATGGCTCCGCACATTTGACAATTGGAGGTCGTGAGGTTATTGAGAAAAGTGCAGGAGAGGCAGGGCCATTGGGAATGAGGGAGAGTACGAGTATGGCAGATTTGGCATGTGTTGGCGGAGTGGGGATTCAGGAATGTGCAGCTAGAGCATGCCCACTGTGAAGATGGAGAGGAGGCCTCCATTCGGAATCGACAACACGAGGGTTTAGGCAGGGTGCCGGACAATGCAGCTGAGCGTCGAAACAGTCTCCAACCAAGCGACATTCATGAGGGTGGTGAAATCGCAAGGTTTAAATCATTTCATTTCAAGGGTTTCGTCGTACAAGAGCCCGCCTAATACTAAATTTAATCCTTGCCGTGTTTAAGGGTGTAAGGAAATTAAATAGACGAAAATATGTTAGGGTAAATTAGTAACTTGTAAATCTCACCTCGGGAATAGAGTTCGGACTCATAATGATAAATAAATGTTGTAATAAAAAATAAATATATTGAATCAAACTAGATTTCACCACCCACGTCTTTGTAGAATCCACCACCTAAAAAGTCTTTCCAGAAAACATGCCATTAAAAGGGTGTCATATCTCGGTTGGAATGTCTACCACTAATATTATCATCATCAGGCTTTTCTCTAGATAAGAGAGAAGGGCAATGTATGTATGTTTCAAACATCCTACCAAAGGCATCATCCTAGATCATAAAGAATAAATTTTTCCATATACCTTGGTGTACTACAATCATAAATAATCCATTAATTTTATGGGCATCACATTGTCTAATGATCCAAAATATACTCTATAGTTTAGTTGAATAGGATATATATATGCTAAAAAATATTCTAGTTAAGAATTTAAACCTTTGTGTTTGTGATGCAATCATAAATGTGAAAGGATGACTAGTTAGATTACCTAGACTAATTGAGTCGTCTTGGTGGCTTACTTTATTTAGGAAGACTTTCTTTAGAAGTTCACGAATAAGATACATATTCATTAATGACTTTCTCTTACATTTATCCTTTCTATTTTTTATTTTCTTTTTAATTTTTCTAACTCTTTGATTTTGTGAATATGTAAAGATAGTTAAAGGTTATTTGTTTCATTCACTAATTCATTATGATTTAGTTTATATTTGATGCATTCTATTATAAAGTCATCATTAGGTTTATGTGGTATATGAGGAGCTTCGTCTAAAATAACTTGATATATATCCTAAAGTATTTGTAAGTGTATGTCTCTTTACATTTCTAGAAAAGTTCTACCATCGTGACTATTAGTTTAATGAAATGAGCAATAAGTATTGGGGATATGCTTCTAAAATGGTCTTCCTAGCAAAGATAGAAAGGTGAGACCTACTATAATTATTGTAAGAAAGAAATTTTCTTCTCGGTGAACCTTGTCATTGTTGTATTTAAGTATTTTGGGGGATTCACCTCTTTATGACAGTCACATCAGAAGTCTTTTGTGAGAGGTAATCAACCAAGCCTTAAAAAATGGTCACATAGAATCTCTATTTAACTTCCCTAAAGTGATCATGTGTCTTATAGTTCAATCATCAATTTTATGCTTCATGTTAAGTCAAGACATAATTTATCTCAATAAGGAAAGAAATCCAACAATAGAACATTGATGAAGAAACATAATAGGTTAATTTGTGTAGGCTTTGAACCTATAGGAATAGTTTTCACAAGGTAATCAAACCTTGCAATAAAATCCTTCATGGGTCCATTGTACTTATTTTTTATTTTAAAGTTAAGCTAAGAGAATGTGACCATCCTCAACAAGCTTAAACTAAATGAATGAAAAATATTATATTTACTAGGCTTAATAAACCTTTTCACTGTGGGAGCTAAAAATTAGCTCACACTCCAAGATCACTTGCAAAATAAAATGAAAACCTTCTACAAGAGAGTATGGCAAGATAATAGATAGCTTGATGCTATTAGGTCTAATGTTACAAAGTGTACAAAAGCTTTGCTTATATAGACAATGTGAAAGATAGGATTAGACATGATTATGGCATGTGTCTCAATCCTATAACATGTGACAACTAACTCAACTTACTACTAAATGACCTAGGACTCAAGTATTAAATGTCAAAAAGATAAGGTAAGATATAGGTGACAATTAAGACTTCTAGAAAGATTCTTTAGGACATAAGTAAACTTCACATGTAAATAGGACCCACTAGTGAGCTAGATAGGTAAAATACATGTTTACACCAACAAGCCCCTTGAAGTGCAACTTAGGGAGTAGATTATCATGCAAATGGTGTAAAGATGCAAGGATGGGTCTTGACTACAAATTCATGTTAGGTACCCATTTACAAATATAATCTCTCACAAATAAAGAAAAGGAGAAAACCTAGTGGGATAAGACTCCTTTTAGAAAGACAGAAAACATGCAATCGAGTTCCCTTCCATAGGAAGGAAAGAAGAGAGACTATATAGCCCCCACATAATGAGATAACTCGCTGCAAAGAAACACTTGAAGCACACTGGTGAAGTAACAAGGGAACCTTAATTCAAGCAACAAAGGATAAGATGAATTTGATGCGTGAAATAATGGTAACACAATTAAAACAAATATTGGTCATCCCAATACTAAGGAACACTAAAAAACTCTTGATTTAGAGTAACCCTAAAATTTAATTGAAGCAATAGGAGATAGAACCATGTATTAGAACTGAAATGAAGATCAAGAATCAAAATAGCACCTTCCCAAGGGACTGGATGTCCAAGTGATCAATCAGAATGTAAATACACATAGATATGAATAAAAGATACCTAAGGCTAAAATTAGAAAAAAGTGTATGGATGTTATGATATATCTCCTTAATACCTTTGCAATGCTACAAGAATCATGAAAAATAGATATTGTGGAAAAAATTTATGAGCTTGGGAGCCAAAAATCCAAATCTGACTCCAAACAACAAATACTAGCACCAAACAACAAAATCTGTAAAAATAACCTTCACCACTGTAAAGTACACATATCTAGCTTTTCAATGATATCTCATTTTTAAAAATTTGATATCATGGTGAAAATTTATGGCCATTTGAGAAAAGTTACCTAATTTAGGCATTAGGGGGCCAAATTTGGGCCCTTGGGCCTTTGGGCCCCCAACACCCATATGACCACGTCGCATAATATTTTTTTTAAATAATACACAACTAACAACAATGACACCCCTAAGGTGGATCTCTTGGGGGTGACAAGCCATAAACCATGTCACTCGGGACATAGCCCACACAAGGCTTGGTGACCACAAGCTTAATACCATGTAGGAGCTAAAAATTAGCTCCCACTCCAATATCACTTGCAAAATAAAATGAAAACCTTCTACAAGAGATTATGACAAGATGGTTGCTTGATACTATTAGATCTTATGAGACAAAGTGTACAAAAGCCTTGCTTATATAGACAAGGTGAAAGATAGGATTAGACAAGATTATGACAAGTGTCTCAATTCTATAACATGTGACAACTAACTCAGCTTATTATCAAATGACCTAGGACTCAAGTATTAAATGTCCAAAAGACAAGATAATATCTAGGTGGTAACTAAGACTTCTAGAAAGATTAGGACCTAAGTAAACTTAACATGTAAATAGGACCCACTAGTAAACTAGATAGATAAAATACCTATTTACACCGACATTCACTTCTATGTATTCAATAAGTTATAGGCTAGAAATGAAAGATAATAAAGATATAAATATTGCTTAATTTAATATGAGCTATCAAAAATGAGAATTGGGAAATGATTATTATAAATTGATATATTATAAAAGACCAATCAAAATGGAACATGTGTTCCTTGTTTTTAGTAAATTTAATGGTGAAAACAAACTATGGAGAAGTAAGTATCGGTCAAGGATATGCTTCGAAAATGGTTTTCCTATAGAAATATAGAAAGGTGAGGCCTACCATAATCATTGTAAGGAACAAATTTTCCTCTTGGTGAAACTTCTTGTTATTGTATTTTAACATTTTGGGGGATTTACCTTTTTATGATAGTCACATCATTAACAAGTATTTTGTAAGACATGATCAACCAAGCTTTAGAAAATGGTCAAATAGAATCTCCATTTTAACTTCCCTAAAGTGATAATGTTGTCTTTTAATTCAATCATCATTTTTATGCTTCAAGTTAATTCAAGACATAACTTTTCTCAATAAGGAAATAAATCCAACAATAGAGCATCAATGAAGAAATATAATATTAATTGGTGTAGGTTTTGAACCTATAGGAATATTATTCACAAGGTAATCAAACATTACAATAAAATCCTTGATGGGTCCATTATACTTACTTATTATTTTAAAATAAAGTTAAGAGAATGTGACCATCCTCAATAGGCTTAAACCTAAATGAATAAAAAATATTGTTATTACTAGGCTTAATAAACCTTTTCACTTTTTGTGTATTCAATAAATCATGAGGTAGAAATGAAAGATAATAAAGATATAAATGTTGATTAATTTGATATAAGCTCTCAAAGATCAAAATTAGGAAATAATTATTATAAATTGATATATTATCAAAGAACAATTAAAATAGAACATGTGTTCCTTTATTTTAGTAGATTTGATGGTGAAAACAAACTAAGGAGACTTAACGTTGTGTTTGGTTAAAATAAAGGTACAAATAGATAAAAACTAGTAATTGGATGTTACGACTACAGTAGGGGGTGTTTGAATAGTGTCAAGGAGTGTAGCTAGCCTACAAGGTAAATAGTTTCTTTTCCTTTATAGCCTCTAAAAATTTTAGGATGTGTGCTCCTTGGTTCTTTAGTCATACTTTCACTCACAAAATAGTCACATGTGCTCTGGAGATCAGGAATATATAAGTTGAATATTGGGATAAGAAGGAAAAGAGAGTGATGTTAAGGAGAATATCATAATTAATCCTCTATTTGGAATGTTTCAACCTCCACAAATCACTACCGAAATAATTGAATATATAAACCTTGTGGTAAAAAGTGACTTGTGCATAGAGATCCATGTCTTGGAGAAACCTTAGATGATAAAATAAACATAAGTGGTGTGTGTGATGTGATATGACTTAAAGGGTAATGGAGATCACAAAATGAATGTAAACAAGGGAGATTAAGGGGATAAGGAGTTATAGATTTGAGTAAAGAAACTAAGACAAGGATTTTGAAGTTATACCAATGGAGGGAAAGGAGATAAAAAGTTATTTCCAAATGGGGTGAGGAGAGGATGAAACTATAATTAATGAGAGGGAAGAGAGATTAGCCAAGAATCATCATTGAAAATAGGGTGATAGATTTCCAAAGTTGTAGACTTTAGATATGTAACCAACCTATTCTCTCTAATGAAGTTTCTTCAATTTCTTATGTGCTAGAGGAGAGAAGTAGTTGTAAATTTTCTTGATAATGCATCTAATACTAATTTTTTAAGATTTACTATTGAAAATTTATTCAAGTTTAGGGAATGTAAGAGCAGGTAAAATTTCTTTTTGAAAATTGAGTAAGGTCACCAACACCCAAGTGACATAAGATTCTTTGCAAAGTCAAGAATCTAAAATTCTATGGCTAATAGGTGAGAAGTTTATAAGAATAAGAGGGCTTTCTTTTCCCTTTCATAATCGATGGAAAGGCTATAATTAGATGAAACTTCCCCAAAACACTGTATAGGGAAATGGACACTAAAATGGGTTTTATAAATATAAGATGATATTGTAAAGCAACCAATTTTTGACCTTACAAAACCTTGTCAAGAACTTTATTTATAGTCTCCCAACCAATAATAAAGACATTTTTAAGACGATGAAAATATTTTTTAGCACCTATTAATATTTTTTATAAATTTTTGAACCACTAAATAATCATGTCTCACATTAAGAATCCCATATGTGATCCCTAAAGCTGACGCCTAAGAAAAATAGCCTATGGGAAGTTCTACAGGTGGGCGACTAAGATGCACTTTGCAAAACAACCTCCGAGGTTTTAGAAGTCAACTCTTCGTTGTGGTTCTGAGGAAAAAGGAGAGATAGAAAATATGTAAATAAACTAAACTAAGGCAATACGCCAAGCTTTTACAAAATTTCAAACCTAATATAGCATAGTAAAATCTCAGTTAGACTAGTTTTCACAATAATTTGAAAGAGTATTAAACATGATTTAAAGCTCCACATATATTCATATAACTAGAATTTTATAAAAGCTAAAAGAGAATAATTCACTATTTCTAACACTCCATACTGACACAGAGTATGAATTCCAGCAAGTAGACAGAGATAAACACATAGAAAAGACAAATAAGGCACAATTCTGTATGTTTAGTTTGTATTCTTTCAAGAACATGTCATACAAAGGTCTCATATGTTACAATATTTTTTAACCCTTCAGATAAAGATAAAATATGCCTAAATAGAGAAACCCCTGGAGGAGATGGCCACAACCGAAAGATTCTCATGCGGTGTCACTCATGAGATCCACCATCATGCGGTCATTGTAATTGCCAAAGTGGGTAATCATGGTCTCCTCACTTCATGACGACAATGCCATCTTGAAATCCCACTACTTCCATCTTAACCGCTCTGATGAACTAGATGAACACTTATTTGGTTGCCATCATTCCTTGCTTTGACACATGACGTCACCTGAAAACTCTCACAGTCAGTCCAGCTTTAGAACAGTCTAATGATGCATCTTTAAGTATTTACAAACTCAAAACATCCTCAAGCTTGCACCCATGCAATGTGTGGTGCCTTTGAAAATATGAGCTTAGATAATAACAACTATGTAATATCATTAAAAGGGTGGCAAGCAAAGCCACCATGTGGCTCTCCTATGTAACGCATTGAGAATAGTTGTCAAGTTGGTGCAAGAATGTACATGGTGTTGACACATGTCATTCTCCATGAGTGCCATTGAACATTAAAACAAATATGCCTAAGAGTCTAAAAATAAGAGCGAAACGTTATGAAAATTAACAATTTAATAACCTTTTAGAGGCTATAGTAGCTATGATCTACAGATCTGGCGACTCCTTGGGGACCTCCACCTACAAAGGTAAAGATCCCAAAACTTTGGTTTCACATGCAAAATTGGAAAGCAATAGGAAAGAGAATAAAATAATAATTTTGATAGAGTAATTTGGAATGGAGCCCAATCCGCCTCCAATGGATATTCCCTTTGTTGCAGGGCTTCAAATACCTAATCTATATCAACCATCTCCTTAAAAGGGAAATTACTTATCGTTTCCAATGAAACATCCATATGAAAACTAAGCTAAACTAAGGGATGTAAAATTCCTTCTATCTCCGAAGCACTCAGAGGCGATCTTAGGGCTTGAAAAATAGATGGGCCATGTTGCTTATCTTCTAGAAGCTTCTTTATTTGGTCCTCGGGTAGAACTGACCCATCCAGAAGAAAGAAAGGAAATTAGACAACTCATATTTATTATTTTTCTTCTTTTTTCCTCTCCTAGTTGAGGCTTATAACAAAGTGAGCATCAAGAATTTTTCCATTTCTATCTCAATAGATTGAATAAACAAAATTGTTAGGGCAAATGTATACATTACCTTAGTGCTAAAAGTGAGAACTTGATTTATTTTATCTTCGAGAATGGTCATTCTATGTTGAAGGGATACCAAGTTTTTGTCATTGGAATCACAAAGGGAATAGTGGATCACCTTGTTGATATATTTATTCTCTTTTGAAGAATTCATTAAATTCTTAGTGGATTCAATATTAATGTAGGGTTCATGTTGGGGCCATTCAACTTCACAGTAGTCTCCTCTAAGATGGATTTATTAAAGCTAGAATCCTTTAAGTTCTCACTCCCACTAGCATCAATACTATCAAAAAAATAATCAGTAAACTTCCAATCCTTCGAGGTTGATATTTTTCATTGGAATCACTTAATTCCTCTGTGTTGATATTGATGGTAACAAGAGAGTTTTGGCCACCATGAGCCTATTTGAACTTCTCAGACCTAAACCTTGAGTCTTGTCTTATTCAATAACCATTGTTTTTCCTTTTGCCTCATTAAAATTGTTAATATGATTTATTATAGAATTTTTATTAGTAATTACAAAACTTTAAACTTCTTAACCTTGTTATCATCCTTATTCTTAGAAATGTCAACATAAACTAAGGCTTTCTTCTTATTCTTAGTTGAGATATAGAAGTATATTTTAAGAGAGTAGTGGCCATCAATCACTCCCGCCTCAATGGGTGTATAGGTAACCAAACTATTGGACTTACTTTTGGTATGTTTAGGGGTGCTCATGGCATTAGGGATTTTCATAGGGTTTATTTAGAGATAGTGGGATTAGTTTTCTTCTTCACAAAGTTCCTTTCTTTCCTTGGACTATAATCAATGATAAGATACCCTTCTTTAGTAGACAATAGGATTGATGGTATCAATAATAGGATCACTAGACCATTCCTTATCAAAATCTTCTTAGAAAAAATCAACACCAATCTTGGTTATGGGGCTCTTCTTAAGATGTTTTCATTTACCCTACAAATGAGGGTTATTGGAAGGAGAGGGTAAGGTACCAAAGTAAAGGATAGAAGCTTTGATGGGATTATCAAGACATAGAACAGGATAAAATTTATTGTCTAAAAATTAATCCTTAATGTAAAGGCATGAGATTCTAATTTGCTTGAATTCAACTTTGAGACTAAGTTTTTAGAGTGCTAAGGATAAATAACAAGAAACTCATAATAAAATTGTGGTGCAAGTGGTTAAAGAGTGGGAATTGATGGTGAAAATACACTTAAAAATAACCATCAAGAGTAAATTATTTGATTAAATGTCAATTTACCATATCCCAAGGCTATGGAAGACCTTCACATTTAAAACCATTTAGGAATTCAATGCCTTCCTCGCCCTATTTGAAAAAGGTTTTGATTCTTGTATTATCCCTAGATTTCCCTTTTTTTAAAACTTTATACCATCACATTTCAATACCAATGTGGATCTAATGACTTCCTTAGAAAATCCAAAACTAATACCTCCAACCTACACCTTTCTTCTATTCTAAGATTGTGCAAATTATCTCGAAAGGGCCAAATCAAAATCACATAAGGTTTTGAGGAAAGAATTAATGCCTCCTCTTTACAAATGTTCTATAACAAATTATCTTTGCAAATATCTTCACAAGAATTGGTTTTTTATTTTATGCTTGTCACTGCCCATTATTTTCTAATGCAGGTCTATATCATCTAACTTCTTAGAATTTTCTAGAATTTCAGCACAACTTCTCTCTTAACAATTTAATATGTTTTGATTATGGTATATTGAAACAATCGCATTCCAATTAAATGGACCTACAATATCAAACATATTAACCATTTGATTTCATTTTTCATGAACTGTCATCATTGCTTTTTAATCCCAATCAATCATGTGATATCTATAATTTTTAACCTCTTTCTTTGAAGTATTTGTGATATAGTTGGGAGGGGTAGATAGTGTAATCACCATCCTATCATGGGTTTGAGTGTGATTTATCCTTAACCTTATGATAGAACTTTATTAAATCATAAGGATTCAAATTCTTATTACTAAGAATATACTTGGTTGAAAAACCTTGAACCTTTCACAAATTTCCATAACCATAGAGCCCTTAACAAGTAAATTAGAGCTTGCACAATTTTTCTAAATTATGTTTTAAAAGATAATATATATCCTTGAGGAGATATGATTCATTTCACCAACATTGCTAGTCCTTTAGAGTGATTCCTACCTTGTCCACAACATCCACCACTTTATTACCTTTTTGATAAATATGGATGACTTTAAAATGATAAAACTTAGTGGAAATACCATCCATGTCATTAATGAATACCCTAGTGTTCCAAACAATGTTAGTGTAGTCATTAATAACTTAAATGACTAGTTTGGAGTCTTTCTCAGTAGGATATTTTAAATTATTAAAGAATAAGTTGATTTAATACCCTAAAATCACTTCAACTTGATTATTGGTCTTAGCACCAATACCTCCCAAATAAGCCACAATAAAGTTGCCAAAATGAGACCTTATGTCACTCCCTACACTAACAAGACCTAGGTTCCCATTTGAGGCACCAATAAAGTTCAACTCGGCCCAACCATAAGGGGGTAGTTTCCAAAGTGTGTCCCTTACTAGATTATTCTTTCACAAGATAAAGTTATGAAGATCTTTGTTGATCCCCCGTAATTTTCTAATTCTAATTTCCTAAGGAGAAGAGAGATTGCATGATTGATTAGTTTTATAATTATTCACATTTTCAACAAAGAACTAGAGATGTAATAGAAAAAATCTTCTACAATTTTTGGAGAATCCCAAAAGATACAGTTATTCCTCTCATTTAAAATTCTTGAGGCCAAACGTGGGGTCACTTGAAGCCATAGTTCCTTGAGAGTGAAGTGACATAAAGAAAATAACTAATTGTCTGTGAAGCTAACCATGAAGTTTGCATGCCCTAGTAAATCTCAAATCTTTTAAAAAATCCCAAATTTTCTTGGAAAAGTCACAATGGAAGGAGATGATCCACTAACTCCCCCAGGTGCAGATGGCACATTTGTTGGGATTTTGAAACCCACATTTTTACAAGTTATCAAGGGTGAGGATTTTTTTATGGGTAGCAACCTATGGTTCCAAATTTTCTTGCCAAAATTGTTCATAATAGGAGGATCCAAGAGAAAGGAATGGGTTGAATTAATAATTAAATTCCCTTGAGCCTCCCAAACTAAAAGAGGCTCCTCTTCTTTAAGAAATAATGAGAGTGTACAGGAGGCCAATTTTTTTTGTAGATCAGTAGCAATGTTAACCATTCTTCCCTAATTATGATAACCTTCTTGAAGAATTTTCCATTAAATAGTTAGGCCATGTGTAGTTATATATCCCTTCATAAGCTAACCAAGAGAGTTGGTTAATAAATATTACAATAGACCAAATGAGGGATGAGTTTGAGCAATCGACACTCTTCCCAAAACTTGGTTCTCAATCCATTGGTAATTCTCCACTACAAAACTCTATGAGGAAGGATTTTTGGGTTATCAATGTGTGATATGAGGCATAAAAAATAGATCCATGTGCCTAAATTTTATTTTATATGGGCAAAATCACTTTGGTAACTAGAATTTTATTCATCATTTTCTATTTTCTAGAATACACCTTTTATTTATATTTCCACTTGCTTCTCGATAATTGTTAAATCATATCATTTGAAGGATTATTTATTTGGTGAACCCAAGAGTATGAATTAACTTTATAGAACGAATTTGTTAGCATAATTTAAATATTATTAATTTATTTTTAACGATAAATTGCTCTCGGTGAATATTTTTAAATTTGAAGGTAGACATTAAATGTATAAAACTTTAACTGAGATGGCCCCTTTGATAATATCTCCTAAAAAATGATCTTGATTAGGCTTAAGGCTAGTCCCCATAGTTTGGCATGCACTAGGTTGAACTTGGACTTTTGATTTACCATCACTAAATTGAAATTAAAAAAAATCATTTATTACTAGTGCTTCCCTCTTACACATTTATCCTTAAGTTACCTTGGAAAAATATTTAAATCAAGCCTTATTGCCTCATTTTTGCATAGGAAATTTGAAATTCTTAGTTGTTCATATTGTTTAGGTTATCTCTACCCCTAAGTGACACTCCCTCCTAGTTTTAAAAAAATAGAAGTGAGATATATTCACCTCCAATATCTAAGATAATTTTTATAGGTCCCATTACTTTGTTGTAATATGATTTTCATTATTAAGTGGTTAGTTTTGCAGGGTTTTCCATGGGCGAGTTAGTTAATTTTGTGGTTTTTATTTTATTCATATTTTTTTTAGGTTCTTAAACCTCCCCCTTCAAATATATCCACCCCATTTATCTTCATCCATTCCCCTTTCCATTTGATCTAATTTATCTGTCTCCCACCCTCTCCTCCATTGTCAAGTTGTGTCTTCCATTTTCTTCACAATCCTAACTAATTCATTTCTATTTTCTAATTTTTAGACCTTACAGCATCCCTTAATCCTCATATTTCAATTTTTATTTTCATCTCCATTTGTATTTCCTTGTATGTTCAACACCCTTTTTACCCTCCTTGAGTGTTATCTTCTATTCTCCCATCAAACCATCATACTTTTAACTTATAATTTTTTTCCCATCCCTATTAATTCATTTCAATTTTACCCCTTGTTTCCCTAATATTTCTCTTACACATCTTGTTTTTCTTTACTTCTATTGTCAATTACCATCACCACACATGTTTTACTTGTTTTTGCTTTAAATTTGAGTAATTTCATTATATATATATATATTAGTTTATAAATTAATTTCAAATATATTAAATAAATCTAGATTAAGCTCAAAATCCCATAAGGGGATTGGTTGAGGAAAAATCATCTCTAACCACTTATTTTTACATGGTTTCTATGCATACTATCAACTTGTTAGACTTTTACAAAGAAAATAAAACAGTTAAAAAAATTTAAAAAAGAAGGAAATTACCACTTAAATCTTATAAGGAAGCACCTCTAGAATTTTCAAGTGACTATCAACAAGCTTAAAATTATATGAGAGGTCTAGGTCACCCACTCACCTATCAAACAAGGTCAAGGCTATCTACACTACTTGATTTGGGTCCCAAAATAATAGTTTTAATGTATTTTTTTCATAGTTTTTGATTAAGCAAATATAGGTTTTGAAGGGGCCCCAAAACCCTTTACAATGAGAACAAGCTGCTAAAAAAGAAACAATGACAGTAGGTAGCCAACCAAAAAAAAAACTTAGTTGTAAAAGGATAATAAAAAATAGAACAACTAAACCATCAACAAAACATCAACCAAAAAACCACTAACATCAGAGAGTATTGAAGTTGATTTAAAATATTAGCATCTTCCAAATTACTAGAGATGGCATTCTCATTCATCTCCACCACATCATCCAGCTTCTGAAACGAGATGGCAACACTCTTCTTGGTCTTTCTTTTGGTTCTCACACACAACCCCTCATCATTGCTCTTCTCCATAAGATCTTTTTGACCCTCAGCAATAAACTCTTGCATGTTCTAACCAATATCAAGTTGTTTACCAGTCCACTTGTGGGATTTTTCATTCAGAATAGTGAGCCCCTTGGCACTAGATTGGAGGGATTTACTACTCACCTACACAACATTACTCATATATTCACAAATTTTATTAACTTTCTCCTCAAGGGAGATCAACCTATCCTCATGATCCCTACCCATATTAGGAGTATCAGTCACCACCTTATCAAGGAAAGTGTTCATTACTTTAACCTTCCATGCACACTCCATTCCTTTTTATTGCTATTAACCAAAGTAACATAGATATTGTGCAAATCAGTCATTCTGACATTGATTTATTTAACATTCAAGAGGAGCCATTTGAACATTGAAGGGAAATTACCTGCACCGTCCTCAACCAATCTAACCACAACACCCATGTTAATCTTTTCCCAATTGATAGGATCTTCCATCAATAACTTCTCTAGTTGCTCCTTCGATGCCCTACATTTACCCTTCAAAACATCATTATCAGAATAGTCATCCAGGTCGACCACGTCAACCTCAGTCTCCACCTTCTTGGATTTAGCAATGGTGTCAGCCAACAAATCCAATTGACCCTTCCCTTCTTTAGCAACACCCTACTCATGACCCTAATAGTCAGGAGTAGAAAATCTTGACGGATTAGGGGAATTATCCCCTTTGTCACCTTCCCCAAACAAGTTTTTTCTTTTCCCACGAACCAACTTCCCCTCCTTTTGACTCCCTTTCTTCCCCTTAGCCATACTCTTAGAACTGGGCGAAGCAACCTCCTTCATGTCCACATTCATGTTGTACCCATCTGACCATGAATGAGACACCTTTGACTTGGGGTTATTCTTCAGCTTCTTACCACCAGCTTTCTTTGAGGTAAAAATTTCCTCCAAAGACCCCTCTTCATCATCCCCTTCCCACTCCTCAGCAAAATCCCTTGTTTCATAGCCAAGGAGGACATCCTTGCCTTTACACCCACTAGAAATCTTAGAAATTTTGGGGACATACTTAGCTTTCACAAATTCCATAATTAGGAGCATGAGCCCCTCGTGTAGAATGGATTTTTTAGGATTTCTTCTATTTTCCTCAATACCATTTTCCAATGATAACATTAAATAGAAGGGAAAGGAAACCAAATTACTGTGCCTAAAATGGTAACCATATATGGCCAAGAATATGTCATCTAAGGTAAAATACCTCATGATAGCTAAGGAAATGTCCCTCCACAAGGGCTTGATGGAGAAGCAGTCAGACCCACCACAACCCATATTGATCTTGAGCTTCACCCTCTCATTTCCTTTGAAAAAAATTTCCATCTAGCACACTTCGATGTCGACCGATCCCTGTAAAAGTTCTTCCCCTTAGTACGTAGCCCAACCACTTCAGTAATAAATACCTTCATGATATTCACCTCCACACCTTTAATATTCAACACACAGTTGTTCCTTCCCTTGACAAAATCCTCTATATTTTTGCATCAAATCCATGTAGCTTAAGAAGAAAAGGGCACACTCCCCCCTTTTCTAGAATTTCCCAAACCACACCACTGTCTCTAAATTCATCACAAGTCACTGGTTCTTGTTTGTAGCATTCACCTCCCATGGTATCCAAAGCTCCCCTCACCGTCGTCTTCTCCTTCGTCTGTTCCATAGAAACAACGAGGAGAAAGATCCATAAATGATGGAATAAGGTCCCTATAATTTGTGTCTGATAACATGGGGACTCCCAAAATAATTACCACATCCTTCAGCTCGTTCCAATAAGATTTACAATAATTACATGGCCGAGTGCTGAACTCCATACGTCTAATCCAAATAGAAAGGAAACGAGACATTAAATTTCCTTAACCTCCCAAAAGGACCACCAACTTTGTATAATATTTGATATGATTGATTAAGCTTTGAATATTAATGGGTATGGCATCATGAGACTGCCAACACTTATGAGATGAAACCCCCACGTTTGCAAAGCCATTAGCTAAGGAATTTGCTTCACGAAAAACATGTGACACAATAAAATCATCAAAATAACTTGGGAGGGCTAAAGTATCCTCGATGATATGCGTAATAGACCATGAGGGGGATGTTTCTTCTTTAAATAATTCACTATGTTAAGTGAATCACCCTCCAACCAAATTTTCCTAACTCCAGCAACTTTTGCAAGAAGGAGGCCATGATAGGTTGTTGATGCCTTTGTAAAATGGTTTGTCTGGGTTCCCAAAGGGAGTGCCATTGCAGAGACAAACCAAACATGATAATCACATAACACTCCCCCACAACCAGTAGGACCCAAATTTCCCTTAATTTTGGCCATAGTTATATGTCATTGTCTAGGATATACATATGATGAGAAATTAGATTTTTGTGAGATGAAAATTATCCATTTATTATATTATGTCTTTTTTCGTGATTCACAAATAAAAAGTGCCTTGTTAGTTTTGGAACTTCCCTTATAGGTCAAGAAGTGGAATATCTAGTTACACTCCTATACAATGTTATCAACACCCCTTCTATCTTTAGCACAATACCACATCATTTACCAAGTGAAACTATTAAATATTTCCAACTTGTAGTGTTTGTCCCATTCATGTGTATTAGGAATTCATATTTTTCCATCAAATTACCTTTGCTTTGATCATCTGTGATAGGTGTACACTTTTGAGAATTTTAGAAACTCTATCAAGAGTTTCCCTATCAAAAATTCGGACCTCACCATCTTCTAGGTCAAAGTCACCCCTGGAAATTGATGTCACCTTGGCTATTAGGGAGGCCATTATTTTTAGGCTAGGTGTAATATTTTGGATGGGCTTGACCCTATTGATTCTAGAGCTCCCAAATTATTCAAGTATTGTATGTACTTAATTTTGAGCATTTTCTTAGTAGTTAACCAAACTTCATAAGTACATGCTCATCGATTTATTCACCAATATTTTATTTCTATACTTGATCATTTTGTTGGATTTTCTATTTTTGCACCCTAATTTTCACATGTATATATAGTTTGGTCTAGTTTCTTGTTGATTGTTAGTCCTAACTCTCATGATTTCTAATTAGTGTTAGAATAGGTAGAGACAATCTTAGTGAAACATTGATTACATGTAATCAAAATGAAAGTAATAACCACCCAACATATACAAGCATACTAGTTCTTTCATTTCATGAACCTTGACTATTCTTACTAGTTTAGCTTTTTATTTGTGTAAGATAGAGTAGTTTTTGTGCATGATTTATTTTCTTTCCTCATTCTTGAGATAGTTCATTATTTTTCGTAGAGTGAGACCTTATGCTACTTAGAATAATCCTTGCCATTATGGTTAGGTCATATTATTGCTCCACCTCTATTATTGAAATCACTTCCTTTGTGCAACTATAGAGAACTTTAATCAAGAATCCCAATTAGATATTCAAAATTAAGTAAAATTATAACAAAACTTAGAATTCAAGAATCAACCTAGATGACACCTCAATCCTAACTATTAAATCCTTAGGTAATCTCATCCTAACTACAAACCCTAAAATAATTCACTTGATAATCAAATCCTAGTTATCACCATTAATTATCACTATCACATTATTTTATGATAACATCAATCATTAATTTCATCATATTATCATTTATTAATATTCATTCATTAAATTACCATTTACCACATATTACTTAATAATCATATAATAATTCTCATTTTTATCCATTCAATTAAATAACATTTTATTATTATATTTATCGGTAAAGGCAGGTATAACCTGCATGATTATATTTATTCAACAAAAGAGTATTACAACTATCAAAATTACCCAGAAACACTTACAACAATAGACATAAAACTATACCTTTCCCCAAATCCCAACAAACCTTCCCTCTTCAACAACCTAAAGACTGCATAAGCTTAGCACAATAAAGCAAAGGTTGTAAACATTACAAACAACTACTAGCAACCTATTTTCTAGTTTTCCTTTTGTCATGAGAGCGTAGAATCATGTTGAAATCTGCTACCCTCTTCTTCTTCTTCTTCCTCTGGACCTTATGCCAAATCGCCTCCAGATCCCCTTCCCATGAAGGTTCACCCATGTCCTCAGTCAAAATGCTCTTCTCCTCTAAAGAATCTACGCTCATACATTCCACTCTTCCTCCCAACCCACCCTTTGGAACGTTGCCCTGCTCTTTCTCAGCCACTATACACCTCCCCCCACCCCCCCAAAAGAAAAAACCTTCAAACTTTGTTGAAGGATCTTTAGAAGCTGTTGAGATTGGTCCCTTCACCGTTTCAGCTTATTTCTCCGCTATAGAACCAATTGACTCTTCTTTTTCCACTAAATAGTGATGTGGAGACACCTCTTTCCACATGTTGCCTGAGAGTCTCTCTTACGTTGTGAACAATGCTCAACAATGTGCCCTATGCTGAAACAACATTGGCAATGGAACGACACACCTTCATAATCTATTAATTGCTTCTACTCTCGACCAGAATATTTCAAAAGAGCAGCCTCAGGGAGATCTTTTGTGATGTCCATTTCCATAAGAATGTGTGCATATGTAGTGTGTTGAAATTTAATATAACCTTCATCAACATCCAAGAATTTCCCTATCGTATTGCCAATATCTTCGAAGCACGATTCAAACCAAAAATATAAAGGAAGATTCGAGAGCCTTACCCACATCGGAACTAAACCAAAGGATTCATAAATTGGGTTGAAATCTGGATGCCAAGGTTTTAGCATTAGCATATATTTGTCCTCCCAACTCCATTGATAATCACACAACACAACATTCCTATCCTTCTCACTCTCAAAAATGACCACAAAATATCCTTTTGCATTAGGGTAGATTTGTACATCCCCCTCTAGCACTGGGCGCCATGTCTCAAATATCCATTTATGCAGGTCTACCAGCTCTGACCAGAATCCCTAAAACTTGCTAATCAACCCTAGCTCTGCAAAATACTTTGCATTCTCCCCCACTTCGTTGGTAATGCCATCGTCAAACAAAATAGTCGAGGATTTCACCTCGTAACGTAAAGGTTGCAACTCCTTTGTTGTTTTGCTTGCTTTGAATCTTCCCTTGAAATCACCTACTCATCCCCCCGCTTCATCCATAAGACATGTTGCTTGGATGTCGTTCCAAACCCGTTTCGCGCAGCCTCGCATCTAGGATGAGCCCCAAAAGAGGGTCATTTTTGAAACCCTACCGCCTTCGCTTTCCCAAGCTCCCGACCCTGCTTAGCAAAGGTATTCCCACCCTTCACAAAATTCATGAAAGGGCGATGCCACACACCTACAAAATAAGCAAATGCAAAAAAACATTGTCCTGTCCCACCACGAGCACACCTAGTTGTTGTCGATGAGCCAAAGGGCAGAGCATAAGCCATCACAAGCTTAATAATTTTAATTATAAATAACATTTTATTATTTAATTAAATGTGAGCTAATTACCATTTTCAAATAATTTTTTTTCGACTCTGCAGTCTTCATCAATCAACTCCATGTCCATTGATCAATTAACTTAGTCTTCATTTAGAAACCCTTCCTTCGTCCATCAGTTAAGTTAATCTCATTTTAGAATCTCAATCTTCATTCTTCAATCTACTCAGTCTACAAATAGAAATTTTTGTGCACACATATCCCATTATCAAATTAAATAATTCATTATTATCTCTTCATGATTCAAAATGGAAAATTTATAATTTTTAGTTGAGTTGACTACTCAACCTGCTCAGCTAACTCAGGTCATCATCCTCATCCACATCTCAAAAATCTATGAATTCAATCATCATCTTCATTATTTTACTAACTCAATCACATCTAAGTAATCACATTTTTAAAAATCACCCCATCATCAAATCATACCTATTGTTATACTATTGATATTTCATTCATATTCTAAAGGAAAAGTGACATTTCATATTTTCTTGAGGTTTGGAATGTATTATGTAGACTAGGCTTGGTTTGATTTCTATTTATTGCTTTCAGATCATCATGTTCTAGTTTATCAAAAATTATTATATATATTTTGTGAACTCGACATGAACACTAATCTTTTGCTCTTTGTTGTCTATGAGTGTGTTTATCTTGTAGGTTGCAAGGCTTTCTAGGAAGCTTGAAAATCATTTTTTAATGTTAATATTTGTGGATTGTATATGTTTTCAAACATTTAGTGTTTGTAATATTTACAGTTCTATCTCAAAACCATTATTAACTAAAGCTTCTTTGTTTTTGTTGCAATGCTATGGATATTTTTACCAAAACCACCATTTACCAAGCTTATTCTACTAAAAAAGTGCATATTTGAGTGGAAACCACCATATATTCTATGAAAACCATCTATGTGCCTATTAAAATCGTGGATATTTTATAAAAATACCCTTCTACTTGTTGAAATTTCCTATGCTAAGCTAAATCCATGTATTTTGTTGTTGGAAACCATGCCATTTATTATTAAACCACTAGTGTCTAAGGTGAAACTGCTAGTTTTCTATTCAAAACAATGATCTTGTTGTCACAAAACTACCTTATCTACTATTGAAAATTATGGGTATGCTATTAGAACAACTTTTTTCCTACATAAACTAGACATTTCTGTTAAAAATATGCTTAAATTTGATCAAAACTACCTTGTGTTGGTTATCCTAGTTAAAACCACATTAAATTGTTAGTCAAAAACCACTTTATCAAGCTCAAAATCATGATTTGTCTACTAGAATTATGATTTTTGGGCTAAAACCATGCTCTTTCTTGGAAAAACCATGTGGTATACACTCTTTATTTTGTTGAAGCCACATATTCTATTCTCAAAAACATGTATTATATTCTTAAAACAACATATGGTTCTTATTAAAAGCAAATTAAAATATGTTGTGTACTGTTAACCTATACGTATTGCTTTTAAAATTATATCTTTTATAGAAGCCACAAGTACTTTAGAAAAACCATGAATATATTTTATAAAACCATATATAAAAGCCACAATTTTTCAAAGTTAAAACAACCATCAAATCTCAAAAACCACATATTTCTTAGTCAAAACCACTTTCATGAAGCAAAAGCATGAATTATGCAATAAAAACATCTGATTTTTTGTTAATTGTCAGTTTGTTACTAAAAATATATAATTAGAAAAATGCTTACAACTTGTGCAATACTTATCAATATTTTTTACTTCTTATAGGCATCAGAGAGCCAGTGGGACATAACAATGCAAACAAATTTTTCACATCAACTCTCAAGAATCAAATATAATCATCCAAAGTGAATTATTCTCTTTGAAACTTCAAATGAGTATATTTTACACATACGTTATCATTTTTTAATGTTTTTTTTAATTATTAGAATTTCATAAAGAAGATAATGGTGCACTCTTATTTTTTCAATTTACAATTGTTTGTTGAATGTTTTTTACAAACCATTGAATGTAACTTCCCTACATTGTCAAAGACCAAAACACATAAAACAAATATTTTCGTGGGTCAAAGTGTAAAAAGTTCAAATTTCTAATAGTTGCAATGAGGGATTAAAATGAAGTTCACACTTCAATTTGATTAATAAAAGAATTAGTGCATTTTAATCATGAAGGTTGTGTGTGCATGCTCTTCTTTCACACATTTACATGATCTTGAGAATTAGAAACATCACTTTTCTTTTTTTAATTTTTAGGAGATTTGGTGTGGTATATCAAAGGAGGAGAATGAAATTTGTACCTCAATCTAGTCACATTGTGTTTGGCACATCCTTGGGGCACCTAGTGATTCAGTACATAAGGTGAAGGGTTGGTTTGAGCTTTTGTTTGACTCTCGACCCACTTGTAGATAGGCTAGTGTTCAAGGATTTTTCCCCTAAAATCTTGTAAATAGAATCCTAAGTCCTTTGGTAATCTTTTAGTGTGGTACAAGGGATGTAAATCATACCCTGAAGTTACTCATAATGCACATTCATGTGATGAGCTAGAGCTAACCAAGGTAACACTTTTAGCAACCTTTGGTAAGGGATCCTTCACTTTTTGGGGTTGTGATGCCTAACTATCCATTCATAGGTAAGCCTATTAGCCTTTGGCTCATGGGACCACATTAGAAGTCACTCATACTTGTTTAATTCTAGGCTTGTTGACATGTTCTTTATGTTTGTCATGTTAGATTACAACCTCCCCATTTGAAACCCAACGGGGACCTTATCCTTTTAAGCCTTAGATTTTTTTTAATTTTCCATCTTTTTATTAGAATAGGATTTCAAAACTTTAAAAAATCAAAAAAATTGTAAAGTCCAAAAACAAAAACAAAATAGTGTTAATACGTTCATGCCACCCCTTACTAGTGATGGGGTCCTTTATTAGCCTATTTTCTGCTACTTTTATGCATACTTTTAGACACTTTTAGGTATACCTTTCAGACAATACTCCTATATTATGCTATATTTTCATACTTATTATACAAACTTGGACCTAAATCATAATGATGGAAAGATGGTTATGACATAATAGTATTGCATGGTTTATATGTGAGTATGCATGAAATGTGGATGGAATTATATGTTTTAATTATGGTAGTTAGTCTTGTGCACATGATTTGTGAATTAACCTTTTTGTAGCCAAGGAGGAACTGTAGCATGTAGCAATTGGAAGTTGTAACCTGCAACAAAAGGAAGACTGGGACAACAAAACAAGGGAGTTCCAGATTAAGTTGAATGCAATAACTACTATTTGAAGACACCTGATGGACATTGAACGTGCATCATTATAACAATTTAATAAGCGTTGGAGAAGAAGAACTCCTTGCTGATAGGATTTTGATAAATGTTTGTGTGTGTTTACATGCAATTATGTTTTACAGAGTTTCAATTCTATTAGGACTCTTCTTTCTTTTCAATTATGGTTTGAAAAATTCAATCTTAACTATACGCTCTGATATCTAGGAGTGGAATTTAATGATTGCAGTTAAGTTGTTACTTAGAATAAGACTCCCTCGTGCTTGTATATAGCTTTGGGTTGAGTCCTTAGATCAGTTAGTTGATTTTAGTATTTCATTATTATTTATTTTTTAGTTTCAAGTTATCTAAAGACATGATGGTTATTTAGAATGATTTTCATTGAATACAATATGTGAAGAAGATTTTATGTAATCTTTCATGATATGCAATGATGAAGTCAATTTCACATTGATGCGTAGAATCTGATAGTTAGATTTGGTTCTAGTTAAGTGAGAACAACCACTTGAGCAGGCCACTCAAGGTAACTGCTCTTCACTTCATTTATAGTTGTTTATTTCTATTTAGTAGTTGTTTTTTGTTTATCATTACTTCATGAACTACATGCAAGTTAATTTAGAATTTCATACTTTGATCATTAGTAATGAATGTTCATGAGCATGCATGTATTTGGTTAACCAATAGTACTCCAAAGATTAAATTAGTTTAGTTGATAGTTTTGATCAATTTTGAGTTGACACGGTAATACTTTATTAATAGTGGTTCAATTGAAGGTTAAGCTATAAGAACCCATAACCTTCAGTGTTAGTTTGTTTCTTTTATTGTTTTGCAATTCTGTGAGTTTTCAACAAGTAGAACATCTTGAATAGGAAAACTTAGGTAGTTTTGAGTCTCTGAAGTCACATACAGTGCAACACCATCACAAGTTTACAAAACTTGGGTTGACATTTTAATGTATTCTTTGCAATGTTGAGTGGACTGAGATAGGCTGTCGTTAGGTCCCATTACTTTAGAATATAAACATCAATAAGTCGACCAGGTAGTGTCCAAGGCAGATTGCAATAGAAGATAACTTGATTAACTCTTTTAGATTTTCTGATTTCTTAAAGATAACCGAAGTTAATGTTAATCTAAGGTCGTCTAACTACTTAACTAGAAAACAACTTATTCTAAGAAAAATAGAAATATTAAACTAGAAAACATAAGATAACTAACTTAGAAAGCATGATAACTAAACTAGAAAGCACAGAAATGAGTAAACTAAATAGCTGATAAACTACGGAAGTGGAAAAACTAGTAAAGAAACCATTAAACATCCTATTGAACAGTAAAGATTCTAACAATTGCAACAAGTAACTTGTGATAATGGAAGACAAAGAGTGCTCCGGAACTTCAGACACGACAACAACAGACTTAATGATTCCCTACAGAATGATTATCCATGCAGCAAAAACAACATAAAGGAAAGTACTTATCTATCTAAGCTACCTCCCTCGAGTGGCCATCTCGCAAGCTACTATGTTCGTTCTCAGGTCACATACACATCTGGGTTGAGGAATCTTCCATTAAAAATAATTTAAATCCATAACTCAATAACTCAAGAAATGATATGTAATAATCTCTTTATTCATATAACTTCAGGAGACAAGTTGACAGCATAACATTACTATATTTCTCGTTATCTTCTATTTCTAGAGA
The DNA here is from genome assembly GCA_007115665.2 of Sequoiadendron giganteum. Classification (NCBI taxonomy): domain Eukaryota; kingdom Viridiplantae; phylum Streptophyta; class Pinopsida; order Cupressales; family Cupressaceae; genus Sequoiadendron; species Sequoiadendron giganteum. The sequence continues at coordinate 384,547,484 of CM021108.1, forward strand.
TTACATTTTTATAGAAAAACTTCTAACTAAATCCTAAATTTTAGATGGTGCGAACGACCATTGAAAAAGTCTTTAACAAATTTCAACAAACTTTAAACACTCATTACATTGGTATTAAAGAGGCTCAAGTCGAGCTATAAAGTCTTTTGAACTTTAAAACATAACTGAAATAAAAACTGATAACGACTAAAATTTTGGTCCATTATCCTATAGTTCAGGAGCAATTTTCAAGCGCATATCTTCAACTTTTATGGAGCACGTGCTGCTGCATAATGTCAAACTATTAACCTACAAAACACTTTGAAACAACCCATTAAATCTGTATTGGTAAAATACTTCAATTAATCATAAGAAATAAAGTTTGTACAATTTTCCTTAAAGATAAACAATTATTTCTCCTAAAGTTTAATTAATTGGCAGAGGATGAGGATTGTGCACATATGAGTAGGCTTTTCTGGTATTATTATGATGAGGTTATTTTTACCTCATCAGACTGTTTAGCCAAAAATAATTTTTGGACTCGCCTAGAAGCGTTTTCCATGAAGTGTCACCTGACCATTTGAGTAGTTCTCTACAAATGTGTTCACCAACTTTTTATTAGATCCCTCGAATTTACTGATGAATTCTAACCAACTTGCCTCCTCGAACAAACCTGAAATATTACTTAACCCCAATAACTTCTCCACAAAAGTTGGCTCAGACTTCTTCTTTGCACCCCCCATTTTTCCTCTTATTTGTCACCCTGCTGAAGAATTCAACAGCGCAAGAAACTTGTACACAACTATTTTTGAAAATATAATCTACTGAGATTATTTATTTGTCTTGCTAGAAGCTTACTGTGCAATGATATTAATCTGCATGGAGGCATGCAAAAATCTTGTCGTACTAATAGTTGATCGTCGAGTGGCACAAGTTACTAAATTAGGAGGGGGAAATTTGTGCCAATTAATTATGCTTTATTCAAAAATAACTACTTACTTAAAGAAAAAATTGGTACTTAATTGCATTCTATGATCGCTCGAAGATCTCATACCTTTACTGATTTGACAGGATGACGCGATGATATTGGCTGAGGTAATGACAAGGTTATTATGATATGAGGAGGAAACTTGCAATGACAGAGTCAATAATGAAGACAAGTTGTCGTGGTGACATCCATTTATGGTGAAAAGATGGCGACTTTTACTAAAAAAAATTATTAAAAACAAAAAGGAAGGCGGGTGTACCAAGATGTGACAATTAAAGCATCGAGGAATTTCAAATTTATAGAAAAGGTGGCAGGATGAAAATGAATAAGTTTCGGAGCACGCGGGAGGCATGCATCCGAAATGAAGAAGGTGGAAAAGTTCTGGAGCATCGCTGAAAGATGTAGCCAGAAAGAAAAAAATGGTGGTAACAAACAAACTTGAACTTTAGGAGCGTTAAACCACTCTGTAGGAACGACTTTTTGACATGGTGAGTTGGTGTGTAAGTTCCAAAGCATCAGGCATTTGGGCCGTCAAGTTCCAGAGCACTGGGCACCTGGACCATCAAGTTCCGGAGCATCTTGGAAAGGTGCTCCAGAAGTTGTTTCTTCCTTATAAGAAAACCTGCAAAATGGAAACAAAAATCAGCTAAGTCCAAAAAGAAGAACTGATGAAAAATGCTTAAAAATCAAATTGGTACACATGTCTTTTTATTACAATTTTTCAAGATTTTAAATTTTTTTTTTTAACTACAATCAGATGGACTCTACCTTGGCAGAGTCAATGCATTAGATCTCTCCCTGCATTTCTAACAATTTTGTAAATTCTTCCTTGTTGACAAGCTTATGGTAGATACATAAGCAATGACCATTGACTAAGAAAGTTTGTGTATCACCATCAATGGGTTTCAACTGAACTGTGCCATTCGAAAAGACTTCAAAAATTTCATATGGCCCCAGCCAATGAGTCCCGAGCTTTCCTTTATGATCTTTATATCTGGAGTCGAATAGCAAGGCCTAGTCATCGTTATGGAACTCTCTCTCTTTGATATGTTTATGATGCCACATTTTTCGTTGATGTTGAACCAATTTAGTTTGATGGACAACTTCTAAATGAAGCTCATCTAGCTCACTTAACTGCATAACTCATTCTACTTGGGGCTCATTTCAAATATAGACCCAACTCCATAGCTGTTCGTAGAGTTTGGAGTTAAAACTCAATGGGAAGAAGAGGTTTCTTCCCAAAGACAAGCTCATAGGGGCTTAATCCAGTTGTGGATTTCCATGTTGTGTTGTACGCCCAAACAGCTTCAGGTAATTTCCTGGCCCAATCTTTTCTTCCTGAAGAGACTGTTTCCATTAATATGTTCTCTAGCTCTCTATTAGTCACTTCCACCTGACCGTTTGCCTAAGGGTGATAAGGGGATGACTTCCTGTGACTCACTTGAAAATGGTTGGTGAATGCCAAGAGTACTTTGGACATGAATTGGGGTCCCTAATTGGTAACGATGGTTTAGGGGGCTCCAAATCTAAGGAAGATCTCATTATAGAGGAAGTCAATGACTTGCTCTTCTCTGGCAACTCGTAAGGCTTGGACTTTTGCCCATTTCGTCAGGTAATCAGTGCAAACTAGTATGTATTATTTCCCTTAAGAGGAAGGATATATGGGGTTGATGAAATCTAAGCCCCATTTTTTGAATGGTTCAAGGACTACCTGTGGCTGTAAAGGCATTTCGGTAGAAGTTGTTGGTCTTCCTACCCTTCACAACGGTGAATATACTTTTTAACATCTTTATGCATCGAAGGCCAATAATATCCACGCCTAAAATTTTATGGGAAGTTCTTTTTGCAGAGTAATGACCTCCAGAAGGATCATCGTGATAGGCCCTCATGATGTTGTAAGTCTCATCAGCTCTGACACATCTTCTCAAGACCATATCAGGTCCACAACGGAATAAAATCCCATTAATCCGTTTAAATGGGGCACTTTCCCTGATAAGTCACTTCCTTTGTTTTGATGTAAACCCCAGGGGTAATTTAGAGCCGGCTAAATAGTTGGCAATGTCAGCGAACTAAGGTGTCTTCACATAAATAGCAAACAAATTCTCATCTAGAAACTCATCTTGTACCGATGCACAATCACCATCTTCTTGTTTGATTCAAGATAGGAATTATGCCACTACATTAAATCTCCCTGTCTTGTCAAGGATTGTTACATTAAACTCCTAAAGGAGTAATAACCACCTCATAATCTGACCATTAACTACAGGTTTGTTCATTAGATAATTTATAGCTGAATGGTCTGTATAAACTGTACCCTTATATCCTATAATATAATGGCGGAATTTTTTAATGACATGAACAACAACCAAGAATTATTTTTCTGTTGTCCTATAATTTCTCTCAGTAGATGTCAAGTTTTTACTAATAAAGTATATGGCATATTTGCCCCCATTCTCATCTTCTTGCCCCAATACTGCACCAATTGCATCATCCGAAGCATCGACATAAATGTGGAAAGGAAGAATCCAATTTGGCCCACGTAATATGGGAGTAGAGACAAGCTTCTCCTTGATTGTTTCAAATGATAAATGACACGCAAGTGTCCAATTGAACTCCACATCTTTTTCGAGAAGAAAAAACATAGGGGCAGTTATTTTACTGAAGCTTTCTATAAACCTCCTGTAGTATCCAACATGCCCAAGAAAACTTTGAAAATCTATTTGTGTCTGAGGAACAGTCAATTGTTGGATGACTTCAACTTTCTTGGGATCAACCTTTATTCCCTCAGAGGTAATATGATGACCTAAGACTATTCCTTGTTCCACCATTATTGGACACTTTTTGTGGCTAAGGGACAGTCGGTTTTCCTCACAAACTTGTAAAACTCAATCCAGGTTTTGAAGGGCTTCATCATAGGTTGACCCATAGACTATGAAAACATCCATATAGACTTCTACATAGTCATTGACAAGCGCAACAAATAGAGCCAAAATGGCTCTCTGAAAATTCGCAAGAGCGTTACAAAGTCCAAAGGGAAGAACTTTGTATGCAAATGTGCCCCATGGACAAGTGAACGTTATCTTATCTCGATTTTCTAGAGCAACTTGAATTTGGTTGTAACCACTAAATCCATCTAAAAAGGAGAAATATTTCCTCCCAGCCAAGTTGTCCAAAACCTGATCAACAAATGGTAGGGGAAAATAATCTCGATGAGTGGCTTTGTCGAGTTCTCTATAAACTACACAAATTCTCCATTTCCCATTTTTCTTTGGCACAACAACCATAGGTGATACCCACTTACTATCGGAGATAGGATAAATGAATCCTTCTCGGAGGAGTTTCTCAATTTCAATTTTGACCAGATCCTATAATGCAGGATTGAGTCTCCTCTGTGGCTTGTGTACAGACCTTATATTAGGATCAGTATAAATGTGATGTGTACAAACACTCGAGTGAATTCCCCTCATGTCTATGTAGTCCCAAGTAAAATATTTAGACCTCTTTACTAACACATTAAATAATTTATCCTCTTGTATTTCTGTCAGCCAACTATTGACGTTCAAGGTTTTTCCCGGCAACAGCATAATCTATTTTGTTCTAGGATGAGCCGAAGTGACAGTATATATTGGTCGCAACAAAGTGTTGAGAGGACAACTATGAGGTATAAGTCGGTGAAATATAGTAATATCCTCAAAGAAATGACTCGTTCTGGGAATCATATTGGCCAAAGGACAAGGCATTCCCATCGTAGTGTAACTTTGTTCCATCCCACTTATATCAATTGGTTGTCCCAAAATTTCTAGAGCATCCATCATTTCCTCATTACACGAGCCTATAGCAAGGTGTGCAACATCATCTACTAACTCATCCTCTAATTCCTCTTCATGTTGTTTAATCACTACCATGGCTAACGAGGCCAAACTGTCTTGACCATTAGATTCTTCTAGCTCATCAACCCAAACCTTATTATGTTCAGTGGGTTTAGCAGGAGGGTACAAGAATAAACATTTACTATCTAGACCATGAGAAATGGTCATTCCCCCTTCTATGCAATCACTCTTAGCAGCAACAGTGGCCAACCATGGTCTTTCAAGAATTATTGGATAGCTATCTTTGGGCGTAAGTGACTGGATTACCTGGAAGTCAATTGGATATTCCCATCCATCAACTTTGACAAGAACATTTTGAATAACACCCTTCGGAATGGCTATAGACTGATTTTCCATTTGTAAGACTGTGGTTGTGGGATGTAAATCACTAAGACCTAATTTTTCCATCACATCCACAATCATCACGTTAATAGATGCTCCTAAATCCACTAATGCATTTGGTATTTCTACCTCATTAATTGTGACAGTTATAAGTGGACTCCCAGGATCATCATATTTTGGAGCAACAGTCTTCCCAAACAAAAAATCAGCTAAATAACCATCGATGTGCATAGTATTTATTTTCTTTGGCTTCCTCCCTAATGTTTTAATACACAACTGTTTGATTAATTGGTTTAACTTAGGAATTTCCTTCATTGCCTGCAACAAAGGAACCTCTATTTGTAGTTGCTTGATTTCCTGAATTAATGCAATTTTAGAAGTCAAAGACATTTCTGGAGTATCTTTCAGACTTGTTGATTTTAGGCGTTCCGAAAATGGTGCTTGAGTTTTCTCTTTTGGAGCAGTATACTTTATATGTTCAGCCAAAGACTGACCTTCCTCCTCTTGAGGTAAGTTAGCAGCTCCTGCTACTGAAGGAGGCTCAGTATTATTGGTGGGAGCGATATGGTTGGGTGGCGTATCCTTCTCAAGAATTTTAGGCATAGGTTCATCCACAATTTCTTCGATGGTTGGTGGTTGAAGTGTTCTACCAGAGCACAATTGAACATGTCCACAATATATTGCATTAAGTTTGGTAACATTATCTTGTTCAGTAGAGTAGATCGGCACATTCTATCAATTGTTCTTAGGATTGGGAAGCGGTTGTGCTGGAAGCTGAGGTTGATTTACCTGTTTGTTTTGAGGAGGGGTATGAGATGGAGGTAATAGATTCTGTTGTTGATTCCTCCTAGGACCAGTATTGTGATTGGTTTAGCCACTGATGAGTTCCCCATGTTTGATTTGCCCTTTCAGGGGATCCCCAATTAGGTTGTGGAGGTAGTGGTTGATTCCAGGATGGAGTCCATTGATTACTAGCCCAGTTTTTTTGTGGTCTCCATGCAGGGTTAGAATTTTGACCATAAGAAAAGTTACCTCCTTTGCGTTGGTTTAGCATATTTATGTCTTCTTCAACTTGAGCAGTTTTTTTCTTGGTATTCTTGAGGTCAGCAAGAAGCTCACATTGGTTGGTAGGATGGTTTTGCTCGTAGAGTTGACAAACATTAACCTTGTCTAAGGGGCACTCGTGTAGCAAATGTTTGTTTCGACACCTAGGATAATAGATTGACAAGGTCTCAGGGTTACATGTCTTTGCTTGTATGCCATCTAACGTAGTGTTTAGTTGAACAAGTATGTCCGTTTTGAGATTTTCTATTTCTTTGTGGAGCTTACCTATCTCGCTAGACCCTCTAAAAAGATTAGTTTTATGGATTCCTCCATGAATACGTGAGAAATTTTGACACAGCTCACATATTTCCCCAAGGGCTAATTGAGACACGTCACCTTTTCCCATAAGATCAAGACTTCTTCTGGCATTGTCATCGAGTCCCTTAAGAAATATAGTCTTGAGAATCTCAACACTAATAGCCTCTTCTCCACATCGTTTCGACAAGAAAAGAAACCTATCTAGATAGTCCTCTAGACTCTCATCCTCGTTTTGTATAATTTTAAACAACTCTTCCTTACGATCACTCACCCTACAATAACTCTGGTATTTTTGCAAGAAAACATTCTCCATTTCCCCCCAAGATGTAATACTCCTAGAACCTAGTCCCATAAACCAATGCATGGTCAAATCCTTCAAAGTAAAAGGAAACAACTTCAGTTTCTGGTTATCATTTTTATAGTCATAATTTTGACAAAGGACCTTGAATTCAAAAATAATTGGTCTGGGCCCTTCGAGGACAAGCCACAAAAAGTTGGAAGGAAAGCTGGGGAAATGTTTTTCATCGTAGTATCATCATATGCATCCAAAGTAATAGGATAAGTAAACGTTTGAGGGGGCTGAGGTTCATTACGGTTGGAATTATGCCGGTTAGGTTAGGCCCTACAATCTCCCATGATGTTCAGAGGAATCCGCTCCTCAAAGATAATTTCCTCTATGACAAGTTGTTCTACCGGTTGATCTTCAGGTAAATAGTGGAAAGCCTCTAGTGGATTAGGCTCAATTAATTCTTCAACATAGTGGTTGTCTGAGCCTTGGGCCTCCCTATGTATGATTGGAACGTATTTTGGGGGTCTTTGGTATAAATTGTCCATGAGGGCCTCTTTTCCCGACCATGCAGAAAAGGAAGCCAGAGGTGGTATTTTGGCCTAAAATGAGGTATTCAAAACGTCTATTATTAAAACTTAGGCAAAAAGGTTGTGTCCCCGACAACGGCACCTGAAAGTGATAGGTTGTCGTTAGGTTCCATTACTTTAGAATATAAACATCAATAAGTCGACCGGGCAGTGTCCAAGTTAGTTTGCAATAGAAGACAACTTGATTAACTCTTTTAGATTTTCTGGTTTCTTAAAGACAACTGAAGTTAATGTTAATCTAAGTTCATCTAGCTACTTAACTAGAAAACAACTTATTCTAAGAAAACTGGAAATATTAAACTATGAAAGTGGAAAAACTAGTAAACAAATCATGAAACATCCTATTGAACAGTAAAGATTCTAACAGTTGCAACAAGTAACTTGTGATAATGGAAGACAAAGAGTGCTCCAAAAATTTAGACATGACAACAACAAACTTAACGATTTCCTATAGAATGATTATCCATGCAACAAAAACAACATAAAGGAAAGTACTTATCTATCTAAGCTATCCTCCCTCGAGTGGCCAGCTCGCAGGCTACTATGTTCGTTCTTAGGTCACATACACATCTAGGTTAAGGAATCTTCCATTAAAAATAATTTAACTCAATAACTCAAGAAATGATATGTAATAATCTCTTTATTCATAGAACTTCAGGAGATAAGTTGACAACATAACATTACTATATTTCTCGTTATCTTCTGTTTCTAGAGATTACATTTTTATAGAAAAACTTCTAACTAAATCCTAAATTTTAGATGGTGCGAACGACCATTGAAAAAGTCTTTAATAGATTTCAAAAAACTTTAAACACTCATTACATTGGTATTAAAGAGGCTCAAGTCGAGCCATAAAGTCTTTTGAACTTTAAAACATAATTGAAATAAAAACTAACAACGACTAAAATTTTGGTCCATTATCTTATAGTTCAGGAGCAGTCTTCAAGCGCATATCTTCAACTTTTTTGGAGCACGTGCTGTTGTATAATGTCAAACTATTAACCTACAAAACACTTTGAAACAACCCATTAAATCCGTATTGGTAAAATACTTCAATTAATCATAAGAAATAAAGATTGTACAATTTTCCTTAAAGATAAACAATTATTTCTCCTAAAGTTTAATTAATTGGAAGAGGATGAGGATTGTGCACATATGAGTAGGCTTTTCTGGTATTATTATGATGAGGTTATTTTTACCTCATCAAATTGTTTAGCCAGATATACCTCTGAATTGTGCAGGTTCTACCAAGTTTATAATACATTAGTTTAGACTCTACAACTAGGTTGCAAGAAAAGAAAAAGATGGAACAAATTAGTACAAACCCATTTACAATAGGTTTGTACAAAGAAAATACAACTCAAACTAATGAAAAATCAAGAATTTGGCCAAGAAACGAAAATATCGTAAGTGATGGGGCCACTAATACTAAAGTTGTCCAAGTTGAACATCAACAATACGAAAACAAAAAAACCCCAACATTCAAAATGTCCATGAACAAAATCATATTACAATACAACAAGGATAATTAAGACCCCCTAGAACTCAAAGATATAAATATACTCCTTTAGTGGAATCTATAGAAACAATGTTAAAAAAATTGTCAAGGAAAACATGATTAGATACCCATACACTCAACCCTTTGATGAAAGCTATACCCTTTTAAAATGCATGCAACTCAAAAATTATGTCCAAGATCTTATTGATCGAGGTGAACTTATAGTGGAACTCAATCATTCTCTTCACCTAATGATAAATTAGGTATCTATTAGGACCCATTCCCTAAGTATGATCAAAATTAACCCCTAATGTATGATAGAGGTAAAAATCAAGGTAATTAAACAAGAAATATTCATGCTCTACCTTCGTCATATGATTCAATTGTTGGTCATATTAAAGAAGCCAACATTGGTAACATTAATGGTCTTAATTGTGTTATCACCATTAGGCACAGGTCAAGTTATCATTTGAGGGACAGTGTCATCCTCTTGAAAAGCTACCCAATATGATTTCCTTGAGCATCTTGGAAAGAATCCAACACAAATTTCTATCTTGGAGCTTCTTAGATCATCCCTTCTTTTAGGGATATACTGGATCAAGATTCAAGAGAGTCTTGATTTCCTAGCAGTATGAACCCTAACCAATTTCAAGACTTTGCAAGACACTTTTCTTTTTCATACCACCTTTCCTTCACACCGAATGACATATCATCTCCAGGTTCATCCCATAACATAATAATTTATATAGAGACAATTGCCAATAAATGTAAGTTCAAGTGAGTCCTTATAGATGGCAAGTCTACTTGAAATCTATGTACCTACAAGCTCATAAAACAATTGGGATATTTAGATGATAACTAGGACAAAACCAAGACTTGGAACCTATTGAGCATGCTCTACAAATTTCAATTTTTCTAAAGATTCTTATGATCGGTCATGGAGTTGACTGGTGGGGGCCCCTAGCAGGCTTCCCCATCCACAATGGTTGCTTTTGTGGTAGTAAAGGAAGGAGTGAAGGCTACTCCTTTGGAAAGGAAAGATGGAGCGAAAGATAATTTGGATTCATCATCTTTGGAGGCTTTTGCTTGAGATGCTAAAAAGTCTCTTGTTTTCCCCTTTTTGGTCTCAATTCTTTCTTTTCAAAGGAATATTTGATCTCCTATGTGGAAAATTTGGCTAGAGGTAGATCTACAAATATGGTGAATTCTAGGGTTTCCATTCATTTGGACGTTTCTAGTTTAGTGGAAGGTCTTGAGATTGTTGTTCTTGATGATATCATGAATGAGATGATTGTTGGTCTTCAAGTCTCTCTTATGGGTAAGTTTCTTTCTATTAGACCCAATATAGATCAAATAAGAAAATGGGCATAAACTATTTGAAAACTGAAAGGGAGTGTTAACATAAGCACAATGGAAAATGGTTTATTTCTGTTCAACTTTATGATGTATGAAGATTTTCTAAAGGTGCTAATTCAAGGCCCGTAGGCATATGACAAGAATTTCTTATTCGTATGCAAATGGAAGCTATGTTTTGGTCCTTTGGTGGATCTTGGTTTGGTAGCTACCACTTAGATATGGCTTCTAGGGCTTCCTTTGGAGTTTTGGAATCATGAATTCTTCCAAGGTATAGAAATATATTTTGGACATTTGATTATAGTAGATAAAGTAACTCAACAAAATTAAATATTGGTGTTTTCAAGGATCTATGTCAATGTTGTTGTTAACAATTTCTCACCCTCCTCTATTTCCCTAAAATCGAAGTTTGGGGTATGGAACAAAGTCATAGAATATGAAAATACTGGTATTTTTTCTAGATTTGTAGGAAGTTTCGTCATCTACGTGATTCTTGTAAGAAATAACTAAACAAAAATAAAGTGATATCAACTCAATATAATCATAATGAAACTGTCGAGACCTTAGCTATAGAGAAGGTTATTTGTAACAATGGGGATAAGGAGAAAGAGAATCCCCAACTTACTCAACACAAGAAGGAAAGTGAGGAATCAGAGGAAGTGAAGGGGTGTAAAATGAATAATGAAAAAGAATCATCAAATAAATTCTCTTAAGGAAGGAGATTGAAACAAGTGATCCCAAGGATCCTAATCGACTAAAATAAAATATGTTGAAGGAAATTCATTTCATTTCTTTCTCTCTAAAGGGAATTGAAGAGGGATAAATAGTGTCAAATCAAAATGAAGTTCGTAAAGTGAAGGAGACTAAGATTATCAAATTTAAGAATGTGGATTGTGTTAGCTTATCTAGGGATAATAATAAAGTTATGCACGATTCCCTTGTTCTGTTGGGGTTTGGAGATAATCTCAAACTCCAACTATGAATCCCTATGAAGGATATTTGGAAGAGGATTGGACTCAGGTTAATGGGAAAGTAAAAACTAAAAATAAAGTAGATGTTGGAGGAGATCATAAACAAGGGAGACATTCTTAGAGGTAAACTCATGCTTGGAGGCTACTCGTGAGGTGGCTTTGGGTAAACAAAAAACTATGGATGGCCTCTCAGGGCAAAAGAAACATAAGAAGTGAAGAGGTGGGGGGCTTGGCCTCTTTTTGTCAATGTCAGGAGGATACTGACTATTATAATGTGAGTATAAAAAGTGAAGTTAATTTCTTGGAATGCTCATGGGTTGAATAGCCCCCTTAAGCAACATCTTGTAAAATGTTGTATTGTCGACCTGAAAGTGGATATTTTTCTTATCCAAGAAACAAAAATGCAATAGTCTACCTTTGACTGGATTGTTCAAAATATCTAGCCTTTAATAGTATTTTGTGTACAATGCATAAGGGGCCTCATGAGGATTAGATACTCTATGAAACTCTACAAGGATAAAAGGTGTTAAAGGAATTTATAGTAAAAACAATTTGGTGACTACTATGGAAGACTTGAAGACTTTAGTTAAATGGAACCTCATAAACATTTATTCTCCTAATACTAGGGAAAAAAGAGTCCAACTTTGGGATTATTTATCAGTCCTAATCTCTAATAGATAGATGGAGTACTAGAGGCTTGGAGGGGATTTCAATACTCTTTTATTTCCTTCAGAAAGATTGGGGGTCTAGATGACTTTTTTGATAGTATGATGGACTTTGTTGATTTGTATCCTGTAGGGGGTTGATGGATGTTGATCTTCAGGGTTCCTTGTTCACCTAGTCTAACAAGGGACAATCAAATAACCATATCCAAGTTAAGTTGGATAGGTTTCTCATTTCTAGTAACTGGTAAATTCTTCCTACACTTAACTTAGTTTCTCTTCCAAGAATGACCTTTGATCATAGTGTTATCCTCTTGGATTGGGAGGTGAAGATGGGTAGTGGCCCCTTTCCTTTTAGGCATGAAATTATGTGGACTTCTCACCTTTACTTTAAGGATCTTATTCAAAGTTGGTGGAATCTCCCTTCTCACAACACTCTAATGTATTATTTAGTTCAAAATTTAAAAAATATTAAAGATAAAGTAAAAGTACGGAATAAGATCTTCTTCGGTAATATCTTTCACAAAAAGAAGATTTTCTCATCAAATTTAAAGGAAATACAAGAAATAATGGAGGAAGAAATTAATTTTGAGAAGACTAATAAAAAATAAAGGGAGCTACATATGAAATGGATTAAGATCTCAAAAATGGAGGAAACCTTCTAGAAATAGAAATCTAGGATTCAGTGGCTACAAAGGGGGACAAAAATACAAAAAAAAATCACCAGTCCACCATGAAACATAGAAAAGGAAATAATATAAGGTTCTTGGTTAAATAAGATGGATCTATATTGACAAAGGAAAAGGATATAGTAGATGTTGTTTCCTTTTTTAAAGAAATTGGTGTTGATCATAATTAGGTAGTTTCAAGGATGAAGGAATATCTTGATATAATCCCTAATGTGATCTCTAATGAAGACCTAAAGGAGTTGGGGAAACCTATTATGATACAAGAAGTTAAAAGTGTGGTTTTATTTTGGATTTTTTAAAGCCCTTGTGCTAGATGGCTTCTCTCCTGCCTTCTTTCAAGATTTTTGGGATGTCATCTCAACTGATCTCTTAAATTTTATCAGAGATTTTTTTGGGTCAGGACGATTCTCAATCAAATAAACTCCACTGTATTGTGTTAATCCCTAAGAAATATGATGTTTCTTTCTTATAGGATTATAGACCCATAATCTTATGCAATACATTCTACAAAATATTCTCTAAGCTTATTGTTAATCAGTTGAAAGGGGTTCTTAGTAGATTGATCTCTTTGAATAAAAAAAGGTTTATAAAAGGTAGAAAATTTCTAGATGTTTCCTTAGTTACTCATGAATATATTCACTCTATCCAGAGTATACTAAGAAACCATGGAGGGCTCTTAAATTGGATATTTCAAAGGCTTATGGCAGAGTCTCTTTGCCATTTCTATTTGTTGTTCTTGATAAGTTTGGTTTTAAGGGTAAATTTTTAAAGTTTTTAAAAGTTTACGTTACTACCACAAAATGTTCTATCTTGGTTAATAGGGTCCCTAAAGGGTACTCCTCTTGTGGTAGAGGGTTAAGATAAGTAGATCCCCTATCTCCTTACTTGTTCATAATTACTGCAAAAGTTCTTGGGAGAAACATTCAAAAAATATTGATCAAGGATTACTTAAAGGGGTTAAAGATGCTTCTTATTTATCTCTTGCTTTCCATCAATAGTTTGTGGATAATAATACTCTCTTTAGATTTGTGCTGGTGGCTAAAGCTGCCCACCAGAAATCTATCCTTCAAGATTATGCTATGAATTATGGCCAACATATCAATTATACCAAAAGTAAGGTTTATTTTTTTAATGTGGATGAGATGCTTAAGGATAGGGTTATGAGTATTTTAGGTTGCCACACTATTATTTTACTAGCATCCTATCTTGTTCTACCTTTAAGTACCAAAAACACTACTAATAACTATTGAAATAGTATAATTGAAAGGATTCAAAAAAATTGGCAGGATGGAAAGGTAAGCTTCTAATCCAAGCTGGAAAGCTTCAACTCTTAAAATCTTCTCTTCAAAACATCATAGTCTACTATCTCTCCTTATTTAAGATCCCAACAAAATTGAGAAAATTCAGAGGAGATTACTTTGGTCTAGTATGGAAGAGAGCTCAAGGGTTGCTCTTATTAATTGGGAAAAAGTGTGCTTTCCAAAAAAGTATGGGGGCTTGGTATAAGAAGGTTAAAATTGTTCAACAAAGCTCTTCTTTTTAAAATTGGATGGAACTTCCTTGAAGGTAACAAAGATTGAGTATATATTTTTAAAGCTAAATATCTTGGAAATTATGATCTTGGATTTTTTTTGTTTTTCTCTAGTTTGCCAAATGGATCTGTCATTTGGAACAACTTAATAAATACCTGAAATATTTTAAAACAAGGGGTTAGAAGGAGAGTTGGTAATGGAAGGAAGACAATGTTTTGGGAAGAATTATGGAACAATGCCCCCTATTTTTTCATTTGTTATTCAACTAAATCAAATCAAGGAAAGGCTAATTAGAGTCAATGGGTGATACTTGCATAATTATGTTGATTAGGGAGGTGAAAATACAAGATGAAAGAATTTTGGGGAACAACTAATAGGAGAAATGAATCTAAGGGGAGGGAGATAGCAAGAGTGGGGAGTTATATCCCAAGCCTTATGCCAACAAATTGGATATTATCTCTTTTTCTCCTTTAAAAGGGAGGATGAATTGACTTAGAGTAGATTTATTTCTAGGAACTTCTCAGCTAAGTCTCCTTATGTCACAATAGAACAACATTTGCTTCCTCCTATTAATTTTGATTAAAATCAGATTTAGAATGCTAAACTTATTCCTAAAATTAATTGCTTATGGTGGGAAGTTGTCCATGGTAGTATCCTCACAATTGACAATATTAATAAAAGAGGTTTTTCAATTTATAAACAAATGTTCCCTTTTCTATGAGGATGTTGAGAATATAGAACACTTGTTATTTCATTGTACCTTCTCCAGAGAGATCTAGACTCATGTCTTAAGGATTCTTTTGGTTGATTAGGTTTTTCCTTGTTCTCTTAAGGATTTCCTGGAAAATTGGAAAAGTATTCCTTTTGGCCACCTATTATTGAGGATCTGTGGAGAAAATTCCCTCCATTTATTTCATGGCAATTATGAAAATAAAGAAACAATAGAATATTCTGAGATGGGAAGAGAAGCAATATGGATGTTTCCTCGAGCATAAAATAGAAACTCTAAGAAAATATTAATTTTGGACATTGTGGGATCTCTAAAAGATGCCTTCTTATGCAAACCTTAGGATCAAATAGAATTGGGGGATCAAGAAAGAGTTAACTAAGGTTAATTGGGCTAAAATCCTAAGCAAAAAGATAACTAAATGGCTACCACTTGAGGAAGGATGGACAAAAATCAATTTTGATGGTTGTTTGAAAGGGAACTTGGGTATGGCAATAAAAGGTGGTGTAATAAGAGACCACAAAAGATATCTTATTAAAGGTTATGCAAATAATTTAGGTATTTAGACTAGTAATGTGGCAAAAATAACTACTGCTCGGTGGAGATTAAAGAGAACAAAATATTTGGGCTTCAATCAAGTTGTTATAGAAGGATATTCAAATTTAATAATTGATATTCTTAAGGGATATTTTGTTGTTCCTTGGGTAATAAATTAATTTTATGGAAGATTCAAAAAGCTTGATTAAGGGATTCCTTTAGTTCAAAATTCCACACATATATGGAGAGAAAAAAAGTTGCAGATACAACATCTAATGAAGGGATATCTTACCCTCACTAGGAAAGTTGGGAATATGATCAACCCATTCAAAAAAATAAAAGGGTTAATATTAAATGAGAGAATTGGGACAAATAGGAGTTTTAAAAATTATAATGATAAGTGACCTTAGTAAGGCGTCTAAAAGCAAAGTGGGAGTTGAAGACTTAAGGTATATTTATATTCCTCACAAAATGAAGAATTATCATCCCAAAATATTTAAGTTAAGATTCTTTGAAGATAATGGAATTATTGCTCGAAAAGGGATGGGTGATGACAATAATAAAAAGTATTAGTTTTAGAATTGTCTTAGTAATGATTTTTATGAAATAAATGTTTTTGTCATTATTTTTTATAATAAATTGAGGAACATATATTATTATAGACCCAACTGATAAGTTTGATATATTTTTTATATTATACATGCGGGATATTTTAACTATTAGCATGCTTGACACTTCTTTCCTTAATCTTGATACTTTGGGGAGGAGGCATATAATAAAATAAATATTAACTAGCATCTCTAGCAAGTATAAATTTTATGACAAGTGGTTTACTTCTTTGGAAGGATTAATTATTTTCCTGAGCCATAATTACTTATGTGATCTTTCCATTTTAAAATGCAAGGTTTCCTTCGGATGCTACAATTTGTACTCTATTAATGAGAGTTTTTGTTCTTTACAAAAATATTTTTTGTTTTCCAAGGTGAGAGGGAGTAAAATGGGTGGTCCAAGGAAAAGGTTTGAGCCACTTTCTTGCATTCCATTACAAAAAAATGTTGAGCCATGGAATTTTTTTGAGGAAGCGGATCTAACTCCTTTTTTAGGCAATGCAAGGGTTTAATGATGTGATTGCATCTAAATTTTGTAATTCATGGAATAATAGACAGGTTTTGATAAGAAACATCAAATTCATGATGACTACCAACCTCATTGCGACTGCCATAAGATTCAAGGGCAAGGGTTTAAAAGAGGCTAAACAAAGTAGCAAGAGTTATTAGAGGTTCATTAACAACTTCTTCGAAAAAGATGAAAAATTGAAAATATTTCAAAATGGCTACAACCACGAGAAGTTATTGGCTCCTTTTGGTATGGTAAGTTTACATGTTATGCATTATTTTACCTTAGAGGGTAGGTTCAAAACCGTGCATGGGTACCACTTTCCTTATTGAATCACATAAGGCATAATGAAAAGATAAATGTCCATTTCTATTTTCTCTCTTCTTTGCATCACTATATAGCCAAGAGAGCTTCTCCTCCCCTACACTAGCTCTCATCTCCACTCTTTATAAGTATCTTTTGGCCAATACACCACAAAATTACTTGCTTATAATAGTAATCCTTTGGAGTAAAATCTTATTGGTATCAAACCACACGTGTCTCCCAAAAATCCGTCTTTTGGGTTTAACTCAAAACCCAAAAAAGGTGTCTCAAAATTGCTAGTGTGGAGAATCCTTCTCTTAACGAAGAGTTGTTAAAAGTAGCTCCGACAAAGACGAAACCTATTACATTCTCTCAAGATCACAAAAGGAAGAAACGTGATACTAGCTTCTGAAATGGGCTGAAGAATTTTATTATAGAAATTGTTGATGACCCAAATGTAAATGTCAAGGGTGGTGGAAGTTCCAAACCCTTTCAATATGATAGAAATGATCTACTTGGTTGGCCAGTGCTAGAGAAAGGAATAAAAGAAAAGATAAAAAAGGTAATAAGCTCATCTTTGAGGAGGTGGTGAAATATTTTTTAGATTGGGAGTTATTCCCCCATTTTGAAATTGAAAGCCTGGAGAATAGTGAGTATGAAACCAAATATAATGTTAATAAGAGGATAATACTGAGGAGGAGTTAAATTATAAGGAGATTAATGTTGAATATATGATTGAGGAAATGGGCTAGGAGGTGGAGAATGTGTTTGAATAGGTTAATATGGAAGATATGAAAGACTGAAATGAGCTAGGAGAATGAAAAGGTCAACAAGGAAGAAGACATGGCAGGTTATATTTAGTAGGAAGAGGCAACCTTTAAGTATTTGGAAAGCCTAAGAGAGAAAATAACTGATCTTCAAGGTCGAGAATATAATATGGAACAAAAGTTTGACCTTGATAGTGCTAATGAGAAGCTTATAGTAATACAAAACACTCTTGGCACTATCATCTCTATAGTGGATGGTATAATGCAAAGAGCTAATTTTGACATTTTCTCAGGACACACTAAGATAAAAAAGTATAGGAAAAAGAAAGGAGAAGACCCAAGGGGATATTGTTCAGGAAAAATATAGCAAGAAAGAAAATAACTATGGATTGGGTGGACTCCCTCGATGTGATAAAGGAGAACAAGACCTTATATATGGTCCTAAGGAATGATGGGCATTGGCCCCCTTACGGTTTTTATTTTCTATCAAGTTATTGTTCTCAGGATGCAAGCCTTTTTTGTTGTGTGTGCATGCACCTTTTAATCTTTCTTAGTGATATTATTTTATTTGCTTCTTAGTTACGCATATCTTTATTCTGGGTTGTGGGTCTTGGTTGTGGACTTGGGCCTATTGTGCTTCTTTGTCTCTGTTGTTTCTTGTTGTACTTGGGATCAAGGCCCTTTTCCCTACTGTTTAATAAAAATAATATAAGTAAAAGAAGATAACCATCAAAGAAAATGATGAAGCAAAAAGATAAATTGTAAGCATGATCTAGCTTCCCCTCCAAGTTGGTCTAGTTTTACAAAACACCATGTTACATATTCTTGACCTTGAGTTTCCATATAATATCCTCCTCAGTTGCCCATGGATTCATGCCATGTAGGAAATCCCCTCCACCTACCATCAATATATCAAAGTTTTCATAATACCAACATATTCTAATCCCTTCCAATATTGCAAATTATTTTCCCAGTGTGGATATTTCAATCCCTCCACCATCATTACCATATTCATCATATGTTGATCCTGATACTATAGCATCAACAATATCTACCAAACTAGATTCCTCAATTAAGTTCAAGATCATAGATAAAGGTTGTGGGGAATATGAAATACTTAATATCTTTTATGTTGGTCCACTTACCCTTTCTCTAAAGTCCCATAAAAACCCACATAAGAATAAATATAAGATAGATCCCAAAATCATCTAGTGTGGTACAAGCAAGTTTATATAAAAAGGCTTCAAATTGTGCTAGTGTATGGTTTAACTGTGTATATTTTTTTATCAACGTTTCACATCACACTCAGTGATCCATCATCAAGAAGATGAAACGTGAGAAAAAAGGATTGCAGATTAGGCTAAATAAGCCACAGGATCAAACAAAAAACAAATACACCTTCCACGCAAGAGATCTGCAAACAATATATGCAATATTCTTCAACAAGAAAAATCTATAGAAGCAAGAGGCTCTTAGGAAAATATGAAAGCTCCAGATAATATCCAAGAGATATTTACAATGAGGGTTGAGTGCTTATAAGAGCAAAGTCCTAAATGAGAAAGGGATCAGATCATGACAAGTGTCAACACCACATGAGATGAGACATAATGATCTAATATTAGCTCAACTAATAAAGCATAAAACACTCCTAAGTTTAGCTTAAGTGCATGAGAATAAACTAGACTAATAATTAATTAAATATTAATTAATTATTAGCTAGTGTATGATAACTATAACAAAGGTTGGGGGAGAAAAGTTGAGATAGAGAAAGTAAAAAATAATAAATAAATTGAAGAGAGAAAAGATATTGATGTGAAAGAACTAAAAATAACTTACCAAGTGAAAGGAAAGCTTAAAAAGGATAGAAAAAATGATGAATTGATAAAAATATACACAAACATACATGAAAAATTAAAAATATTAAGAAGAGATCTATGAAAGTAATGGAAGAAAGTAATAAATTGATAATAACAATACAAATAAAGGAAAAAGTTAAAGAAAAATAAAAAAATATTATAGAATAATACTATTAATGTTATTAATAGTATTAATCTATATGAACAAAAAGATTAAAGCAAAACAAAGGAAATAAAGACAAATACAAATATATACATAGAAATATTAACACATACACACACACAACAAAAATGCATACATACACATACATACATACATATATTAAAGATGTTAATATAATGATATAAATATGTAAAAAATAATTATATATTATATATAACGATATTAATGAAGATAATATATATACCAACAAACACCTATAAACAAAAGTACAAAAATATATAATAGATTAATATTATTAACAAATAATATTAATAATATTAAACTATATAAGCAAAAAGGAAAAAAGAAAAGAAAAGCTCTCAATTATACCAATAAAAGAAAGAAAAACTTAAATAAAAAATAATATTGAAAAAATAGATTAATATTATTAAAATATTAATAATATAATTTTAAATAAACAAAAGGTTTAAAGAAAAAGAGAAGACGAAAAAGAAAAAAACTAGTGAAAAATCAACAAATAAAGAAGGAAAGAGAACCACAAAGGGAGTTACGGAAATAGGCAAAAAGAACCAAGAGAGAAAAGGGGGAAGAAAGAAAAATAGAGATAATGGCAAAGCCGAGACAAGGAAAAGACAAGGCTAAATAACTATTGAAAAAAGGGGTGGGAGAGAGAACCAAGGTTAAGGGGTGCCTAGGGGGGTGGGGGAGACAAGGAGAAATAGGAACCTAGGGAAAAGATCACAAGGGGGAGGGTTGGTGAGAGAATAGGGGGGAAGGAAACAAAGGGAGGTACAAAGACAAGGAAGAGGATGAGGGAGCCAGCAAGACATCAAAGAGAAGGTCAGATGGAAGGAAGAGAGTTTAGAAGAGGTTGCCAAGTTGGGTTGATATGCCAACCTTCATCTCTATTGAGGTTGGTGGCATGGCTTTGGATAATGATGGCCTCTTGGATTTTTCGTTTATAGAAGTTATCTTCTTTGACCAAGACTTGGGCAGACTCAAGGAAGATGCGGTGCTTGGTGTTGTGAGAGTGCTCGACAAGGGCGGATTTGGAGATATGATCATGCTTGATGTCAGCACTATGTTCTTTAATCCTAGTGTCGACGGATCTACCTATTTTTCCTATGTAAGGGGTGCCACAAGAGCAATTTATCTTGTAAAAATGCTTCCTTGATGATGAAATCATAGATAGTGATGTAAATGCATGGTTATACAAGGACAAAATTTTCACCATAATTTGTTCAAGAGATATATTTTAAAGAACTCAGAATGTGTAAGAAAATGGGATATAAAGGACAAGGATTAGGATTGCATGAATAAGGTCCTCTTGAACCAACTACTAGAAAGTTCAATTATCATAGATTTGGTTTAGGATATATGCCTCTAGTGGAAGAATTATACGATGCTAATAGTACCTCTAATACTACGACACAATTTTTTCCCATGTATAAGAATGTCAAAGGTTAATACTTTGAATATTTCTTTGCTAGTTTTTACTCCCTCTTTAATGAGCTAAATATTTTTACTACTGAACTAACCATTACACCTTTAATTGATCTTCTAAACCTCATTTCATAGTGTTATCAACGAGGATTGCATCCTAGTTGAGTTAGACTCAACTATCATGTGTAACATGGAAACATTCTCAAGTTGTGGGTGTAGCTGAACTAATGCAACATAAAGATAAACTATACAACTGAAGATAAAAGTAGAAAAAACACATGAGGATAAAGTATATCCATCATTTCCTGTGGCACAGTCTTGTGTTGATCTTTATTTCTAGCTCCTCCTTGTTGTCGATCTTCAGATGAACTTGCATGATGATGAAAGGATTAGGTTAGAGATCTGGATATAAATCTCATCATATGTCCTATCAACAGAAATATAACCTATATCTATGATGCATTTGATCACTTGAGAAATTATTAGATGTATGCAAGAAAGCCAAAATCAGATCATCAAATGAAAGTCAAATCATTAGGAAGAGCATTGAGTTTCACTTTTTTATCTAACTTATTTTTTCATTGTGTAGGTACAAGTTCATTCATGATCCTTTTCATTTGACATTACAACATGTGGTGGGAAAAACGGGCTCCCACAAGGGTTGAGACCAATATGCTGCCCTCTAGATCTTGAGAGGGGTATGAGATAAGCAAGAGACATTCATCTTTTCAAAAAAAATAATATTTTGTTTAAAGATCAATTTATAAGGTAACTGAGAACATTTTCTTATCATGACAACCAAATCAAAGGTGCAATGAGATTACCCCATTTCACTTTGAAATGGGAATCACAAGTGAGCAGTGTGCTCATTTAAACTGCTTAAGTAATGTGCAAAACTGAGTAAAAGTGCATCATTTGCATCATGGTTTTGTATCATCTATTGGCTATCACATCATTATTTATTGTTGTTTATATCATATGAAATGTATACATTTGAAGTACTATCCATCCAAAGGTTCCTAGGGACAATATGAGTATGAAGAGCAAACAATGAGCAAGAAATAAGAGCAATATCATTTGAATAATGGCTTTATTTTTACAATGTATAAGGTCATTTTAAGTCTAAAGTTGCATATAAGACAAGCTTCATAATAAGGCAAACATAGTGCTAGTGACAGTATAGTCTCCAATATCATTTCTAGGATCATAGTTCTCAAGGTTGCAAATGATGTAATACTACCCAAAGGTACATCAATTGATTGATTTGTGAGCATGGGGAATTCAATTATAGGGTGTTAATCATGCCTGCTTCATGACTGTAGTGTAGATGCAAAATATGGTCGATGCCTGTCTCAACCAACTTGGTTCTGATGGTTCTAGTATGATGTCGGAGTTACAAGAAAGAGGTAAAGGTGTATTTTCATCATTACATATCAAGGAAGGCTCAACATCCATTACATAAGCAGGTCTTCAATAATGAGAAGCAATTGACAACCTATAGGCTAATGATAAATATGGGGAAGCTTTCTTTGTGATAGAAGACAATCCATAAATGAGTTTGAGTTCATAGTCAAATGTTCACAACAACCCAGGGGTAAAGACAAGTTACCAAGATCCTTGATAAATCTTTAAACACTGCTATCAAAAGATATCACATAGTGAGGAACCAACCATAGACTTTTATCTTGAACCAATAAAATAGATTGAGAATCATTACAAACTTGCAAGTCATAGTAAGACAGTGATCCTCAACCATAAAAGAAGTTTTCTTGAGCTGCTAAGAAGGTTTTTATTTTAAAGTGATTTCTAGATAACAAAATTTCATCTGTGGCATACATAGCTCCCAAATTATTTTACATTGTCAACCTACAGCTGAGCATTTTCAATCATACAAAGATAATCACAAGAGAGGCCTCAAGGCAAATCTATGGCTAGAGTATATGCTCACAACAACAAACAAACATAGTAAAATCCTATCATTCATTCCATAAAAGAAGATATTATAGAAGCATTTATCTTCATCATTTTCTCATAGATAGAGAGACCATTTCATGCCTAGATGAGTGCCTTAACTATGCACTAAGTGAGCCAAGAGGTGGATATCAGAATCAAATAATTGCAGCATATGAATGAAGACTAAAGCTAGAGGCGACTCGAGGGTTTGTGGAATCAACCAACAATCATTTTAGGTAGGGGTTTCAAATAAATAAAACCATGAGCAATATTAACAAACCCATAGCCTGCTATAGTGAATGCAAAAGAATGGTGCTAGTCAGAAATGATAATTCAAGCAAAGTGTAGCTGTGACCTAGGGTTTTAAGGCCCGATTATAGAGGTAGATAAAATAAACCCTTGAGTACTTGCATAAAAAGAGTGTAAGGTCGAGCCAAAGGTCAAGAGTTTTATTCATTCTACCCATAAAATAGTAAAGCCACAGCCATGGAAGTACAATAATTTTTTTGTATTTGAAAAATAATGAACTTAGAATGCTTCTACGCAAAGAAAATACATGTAAAAGAGAAGCAACTTCAATTTTCTTCCTTGGGAAACAAAGGAAGGAATTTCTGATATTTTTTCACAGAGATTTTTTGCATGAATGAGCTCAAAGCAAGCATGATTGTTCATAAAGAGCGATGGAAAAGGCAGGTTGCACACAGGAAATGCTTACCTAACTTGGCCTCAACATAGAATCTACATGAGTTTCTCCTTAGAAATCTCCAAATTGGCTCGAGTTGACTCCATGAAGAATCCATCGAGCTTGAGTTAGAATCCTAGCATGGCGACAGCGTCAAAATTGCTAAGTGCAAATGAAAGTAGAATGCAAAAGGCCGCGGGTTTGGTTATTAGGGTTTCTTTTACCCTAAAGTGGTCGGTTTCATTTAGGAGGCATTTATGCCTTTAATTTAGGCATTTTCATAAAAAATAATACCTTGGCCAATATTAAGTTACCTTTGTAAACTTCTGCAATGCAAAATCAAACCTTTTGTAAAGTCATAAATCAAAACCAAGGTCGACCTTTCTTTCTATTTTATAAATTTGAAACCACAAACAATGTAAGGCGTTATTAAAGATGTTTTTATAAATTGATTTAATAGATGTCAAGTAAATGCAGTAAATTTAAGCAAGTGCAGAATATGTAGAAGAAATTTCAGTTTACTTGCCTTTTTTGCTTGAGTCCTCATTATGCAAAATAGAAAGATGGAGTCAACTAAAGTTTCTATTTTTCTTTTCCAGTCAGAACTGAGTGATTTTGGAGTCTTTTTGAGTCGATCCACTTGGGAAGGAAAGTTTCCACCTATTTTCACTCGTTTTGGATCAGTTCTATGCCCTCTTTTCATGGATTTTTCCCTTTGCTCATGAGAGACACTTTGGTTACTATTTTGGATTGCAGTTAACTACAATTTTTGCTCCTTGGCTCTTAGAAAGATTTTTGGGTATTAAAAAGGAAAAAAACTTAGTTTTTCCTTAGTTCTTGCTTCTTCCTCTCTTGAGTACTGCAAAGAGCTTGTAAGTTTTGTAACTCCATTTTCATAATATGATATAATAGCTCCTTTCAGATCAATAAAAGCAATAGTGCATTCCTTTTTCATGGTTTTTGTCTCATTTTGTAGTGGATGATTTGATGTTCGATTGTGATTCTAAGTGTTGAATCCTTTTTTATGTCTCATTATTACAAATGTGTGTGCAGAAGTTTCATGTAACACAGGTTGTATGTTGTGTTTAATTTCAAACCTTCATACAAATCACTTTTGTATTGCATGTTTCACATGAAATTATGAGAGTAAATGTTTTGAGAGCTGATTGTGAGTTGAATTAGTGAATAAGTTTAAAAGTTTCTGGTGCATCACCCTTTAGGTTTTAGGATTTCCATTTCAGTATCCTTCTATCCCTTTTCTCAAAAAAGTTAGTAGTTTTAGGTGATCTACCAGGGGAACCAACCCTCTCTGGAGATTCATTCTTGTTATAAGCCACCCACAGCTTGAGAATGTTACCATGTTACACAGGATAGTTGAGTCTAACTCAACTAGGGTGCAATCCTCGTTGATAATAATTACCAAAATGGGGTTTGACCAAGGTAAAACCCTATCCACTAAAAAAACAACATTTTTCCCTCTATTTGATGTGTGATTTGAAGATTTAGGTTGAAGATCCATTAAAGAGAAAGATTGGAGAAAGTTGTCAAAGTTGTCATCCACATTGCAAGATCACGAAAAGTCATGTATAGAGCAAAATTTAAAGTTTCAAATTTAGAGATTTTGATAGGAGAGAAGCTACAAGAGAACACTAGAGGATACTATAGTTTTAGATCGACCTTGATACTGGGACTAAATCGCCACTTGTGGCGTATGAGTCCCAATATACCCGATTTCAAGCATTTTCTTTAAATCCCAGTTTAGCAGTTCCAAATTCTGGTTTCAGCCCGAAACCCTAAATTGGGACTAAATTGCCCCTACTGGTGTATGAGTCCCAATGTGCTTCAAAAGTCATAATTTTGAGAGTGTAGACCTTGTTTTGGACATCTCTAGTTTTTTAGGTGCTTTGTTTATCCTCAGTTTCTCATTTTGATTTTAAGTTTCATTTTATAGGTCACATAGTTAGATTGGCATATTACTTTCATTTCTTTCTTTCTAAGCATTCGATTAGTGGTGAACCCCTCCCCCTTTTTGTAACAACACCCATACTGGGTAATTAAAAAATTTCTACCTTCACAAATATTACATAAGGAAAAACATACATGATGATAAAGTAAATAAACTTTTCTTTTCTTTACATTGCAATATTTCATATTAAAAAAATAATTGACAATTACATCATTACTTTCCTTTCCAAATAAATAACAGAGTAAGAATACATACAAGTATAAAACAACTCAGAAGCTTTTGAGCAAATAGGAATAAGACGGTCCAGGTTCTTCCCTTTCAAACCTTGGTTTATCAGAAGTTTGTTGTGGAGGAGAAACATCACCCAAGTGATTTTCTGCCAACCATGGACTTATAATACGGTCCCCCACACATTTATTGTTAAGTAGATGACCCTCCCTTCTACGAAGAGATTGGTTGGGTAACCGATTATGTTTTAACCAACTGAGCATAGTGTTGTGTCCTACATAACTAAATCCTTGTAATCCCACAATCTCAATCTAGTATGTAATCTGGACAACGGTGAACTAATAGTGTAATCGTCCCACAATCTAAGTGGTCGTAGGTGTACTACACTACTTTGGCCAAAGTGTTTCGGCAGTATTAAACTGATGGTCATCTATCACATGCACTGAGTCAGGTTCAATTTGACTTGAGGTTGTCTTGTCCTGCACGTAGGCTAAGTTCTTACAATGGGTAGTCAATCACCCCAGACCCCCTACAACAATCTACCTAATTAGGAAATGAAAAGCGGTCAACAAGTGTCCCTCAGGTAACTCCTATTCCGGAAATCTTTATCCATGGAGTACTTAGCTTTTCCCAGTTAACCTACTAACTTTAAGCTTTAGACTAACCTTGGTACTAGTTTCATCCTGGTCCTAGTAATAAATAGCTAGTTCCCTCATTTCCTTTATATAAGGAGATCAAGCAGTATACACACAAATGTAGTCAAATAATTTCCCTTTCCTAATTGAAGTGGAATAATAGTTTTCCCCTTTTTCCCTTATATTTAATTTGCACATAAGACATTTCCATAAAAATGCAGACAAGTTATTCCTTTATAATGCAGACAAGCTATTCCCTTTAGTCTATGCAGTCATAAATAGGAAACTGATTTTCTCTTTTACTTGACTGGTCTACTTATAATATAATGCAATTTAATGCACAAAGTAAACATGTAATTTCATCTATTTACAAACTAAAATAGAGATATTAAGAATATGACACTCATGCCTATTTCCTTAAGCTGGCCTCCTTGCTGCTTGTGAATGCTTCTGATACAGTTAGTAGCAGCTCCTTTGTTCCTTTCTTTACTTAATCCCACTCTCTTACTGTTCCTTCCAGATTCTAATCTTTAAGCTGAAGCTCGGAATGGTTGGAGTATATTTCCTGGTAATGTTGGTTACTACTCTCAAAACTGAATTCTACAGCAGGTGCATATATGTATGTATGCAACATATAAAATTCATAAGGCTTGATAGAATGGCAATGGGGAATTGTGGCTCTTAAAGACAATTCAAAATTCTACAAAGGCAAGTTATGAATTGGTGAAAATGATAAGAGAATGAGCTCAATTTATAGAGTTCGGATTCTCATGCCAAGCTATAGTTTTGGCATGAGAATCGACACCTCTACCAATTTGAAAGTGTCAAACTTATGGTGGCGGCATAGCAGAAGCTTATTCAACTTAGAGAAGGTGAGTCAACCTCCATTTGTGAAGAATAATTCAAACATCACATGGTAAAATACGGTTGAGTGACACCTACAGGCATACTCTGTAATGGCGTCCAAAACTGGCGGGTTTGTTTCCATAGTAGAAAATGTCCATGAACAAATGTGTCCCACCTAGCCAAGATTTTAAGCTTCACCACACATTTACAGTATCGCATTTTACAAGCCACGACCTGGTCTCTCCCATGCGCACGTATTTTGTAGCAACGCACCTTCATTTTCTATTTTTAAAAGTTTCGACCTTTGTCCATGAAATATTTGAACTTTGGCGTATTTCTCCCAGCTAAATTACGGTGAAAGAATTCCATATATTTCAATGCAAAACATAGCTTTATTTCCCATGGTAAAATTATTCGATTTTCCCCAAATGACTTAAAATGTTAAGTCATTTATTCCTCATGGTAAAATTATTCGATATTTACCAAATGACTTAAAATGCTAAGTCTTTTACTTATTTAAAGTATATATATAAATTCTAATAAATATATATAATATATTATATTATATATAGTCTATCATAGTTTTATTTCACCTTAAAAAAAAATAAAAATATATATATATATATATATATTTAAATGTTTTATATTTAAATATACTTATATATATATATCATATATTTGTTTTGGTAAGACTATAATAACATATATATATATATATATATATATATATATATATATACAACTATATATTTACACTTAACTATACATATACACATTTGCATAAAATCATTCAAATGCGTGTATTGTGAGCCAGTCAGCATACTTTCAATATACTTATTTGTGCAAATATGTGTATATATGTTTAACTGTAAATTCAAGGCAATATAATAATGTTATAATAAAACATCATAGATAGTGTGTATATGTTTATAGATGTGTATAATCCATTTATACTATCATGTGTATGTATGTGTATGTATGCCATGTTGACACAGGCGTATGGCATAATAATTTGCTCAACATACGTTTGTATCACCATATCATACATATTGATACATACATATGAGAAATACATGTATACACATATACATCCTGCCTATGTACATATATCAATTCACGTTCCACATTCAAGGTCTCAGAACAATAAGTCAGGTTAACAAGTAACACCACTCACGAAGCACAAAGAAGTAATCAAAAACTCCTAAGACTAAGGATGACTTATCAAGATAAACCTATTTGACTCAGTTCCTCTAAACCCTTTTAGTGAAGTGTGTGTATGCTCAATTAATTTACTTTATCGGTTATCCGACCAAGCCCCTCTCCCGAGTGATGTCTCCCCTCTGCCTGGAGGAATGGTTCCTGTTCCTACATCCATTGGCACAAAACCACGGTAGTTACTTGCTCATAAAATTTTGTAGTATATGAATCAATTATAAAAGCATGACTAATTATCCTCTTTCATGCATTGTTTTACCCAAGAATAACATCAATCAAGAACACATAATGAGTCAACCATAAAGTGCAAAAGATTCTTAAATTGATAACAAGGTTCAACACATTTTATTCATCCAAATTCTTTCTTACAAACAAAATGCTCTAAGCATTGCTAAAATAGTAACTATACAATTTTGGGGTGTAACACTTTTAATCACACCTAAGGAAACCCACACACCACCTTACCCCCTTGTGTGTGTCCTTTCCCTCAATTGGCTCACTTGATTGAGGGATCTTGGTTTCCTAATGAACTAAGGGTGTAATAGGTCCTAACCCCCTAGTTCTATCTCCTAAAAGGTGGAACCCTATTTCCTTGTGTTCATTTTGGTGAAGCCGACGTGAAGTCACTTGCATTTCTGATATGGAGTATATTATAAGTCCATGATCTAGGTTAAATTTGCATAAGATTTGCATTAGTTGAATTGCATTTAGGACTCCTAAAACTTGCATTAGTGGAAAAGTGCATGTAGGTTGCATTTTTACATCTTGCATAATTGAATTTCATTGGAAAACTATAATTGCAAATAGTCAAGTCAACATACAAACTATAAACTTTAACAACTTAGAATTTGCTGAATTTGGCTTAAAAACCCTAATCCAAGACTCATTCACCCATTTGGGCAATTTAGTCCCTGTATTGGTGGTTTTTCCAAATTTTTGGGAATTTTGTGCTTTCTATTTTTCAGTAATTGAACCTTCCAAAAACCCTAATTGGGACTCATTTTCCCATCTGGGTGATTTAGTCCCGTATCAGACTTGAATCTATATTTTACAACATTTAAAACTTCATTTCTATGCTTCAATTTTCTGTTATCAGATCTTTGTTTCAGTTTGTTGAGTTTCTATTTCATCCATTTCATTAGATCTAGCTTAATTTGGTTTCATTTTAAGTGCATTTGTAAACATAAGAATTGGAATTAAAGCATATCATTTATCTTGTGTTCATTGCATTTATCTTGCATTCATTGATTGTCCTTTGCATGATCTTTACAACTTGTTGTCCTATTGTTAATAAAATAGTGAGACACAGTTCGAGACTCATGTCATCCTACGATAACACACTCATCATGGATCTTGGGTTATCTAGCTCTTTGACTCATAGTGTTGACACTAGTTCACTAGGTATGGACCATACCCTTGACAACTCTTTACCTTCAAGTATTATGAAAAGTGTTGAGACAATGGTTGTTAGTATCCCTCAAGAAAATATAATACAAAATCCATGAATAATTAGCAAACCTACAACACTAAGTGAGTGCTGAAAACATTTTCAACACTACTATCCCTACCATCGATAACATACATCGAATGATTGAAAGTGAACAAGGAATAGAACTTGTGTGTAACTTAGCTCAGATTTTTGGCAAACATCTTACCTCAACGACTAGTTGTGATCAAACCTTGAACAATACTCAAATTCAAGGAGGAACTCAAATTCCTCCTCCTACAACCATTGCCTCTATTCCTACCTATACCAACCCTCAAGTTACCACAACAATGCAATCTACTAGTAATTTCATTCCTACCTTGGGTATTTCCACTAGAAATCCTTATGCCTTTGTGGCATCTCACATCATATCTCCTAGCACTTTACCTCCCATAATTTTTCCATTGACTTCCCCTTCAAACACATATTCACCTCCACCATATTCACCTCCATCTCAAAAAACAACCAATGGCGCCATCCTTAACCAAATTTTGCAAAATGTTTCATCCCTTCAAAAATAAATTTCCACCATAAACCAAAATTAAAATGGCCAACCTTCATACTATGTCAAAAGCAATCCCTTATCCTTGGAGATATTAAGAATGCTGATACCACAAAGTATAGAGATTCCTAGGTTTGAGAAATATGGAGGGAAAGGAGATCCTTCTAGCCATGTTTACGCTTACACCACCTTATGTAGTGATTTCATCCTTGAAGATAAGCTATTGGCTAAGCTTTTCCCTAGGTACTTGAAAGATATCACTTTAGAATGGTTTTCCTCGTTACCGAATAAATCAATTCATTCATTCAATGAAATTATTGATGCCTTTATCAACCATTTCAAAGTGCATATGACTCCTAAAATGATATTCGCTGATTTGATGAGATGTAAGCAAAAGGATGATGAAAAGGTTACTAACTTCATTTCATGCTACCAATTTATTTATTCCTAAATTAACATAAAGATTCTTGACCCTCACCTTCAACGAATGTTCATTGAGAACTTGCAAACTAAGATACAAGATAAGCTTGGCATGATGAATTTTCCTTCCTTTATAAATTTGTGTATTGCCCTTCATGATTATCAAAACTTGGTTAGTTGTCATGAAACAAAACCCCACCTCTAGCCATCTTGAGAAATTCAAATATGATCTAGAGGACCAAAAGACCTAAAAAAATCACATTCTCATAATTCAACGAAACTAGCATCATTGGATAGAGCTTGTCGACACGATCTTGGCATAGCTTGAATCACGTCAAAAGGAGGCCGGATGCAAAAGTTATGCTAGGTCAAAGTTCGGTAGGGTTAGAGATATTAGATGTTGACTCAAGGCGAAAAAAAATGATCATCTCAAAATAGGACAAAAATAGCACCATGTCGAAGTGCTCGTTGAAATGGTTCTGACGCCGCTTGAATCACGTCAAACAAGTCTATATGAGCGAGATATTGCCAATCAAAGTTTGCATAGAAAAATGGATTGACCAGATATGGGTGTTGATGTCACCATGATGATGCGACAAATGACGTGGTAGCCATGTGGAAGATGAGGTGGCATGTATAGCTGGCAACTGACATGGCAGGACATGTGGTAGATGTCATGGCATAGGTAGTCAATGTGGACCAATCACCTGGTAACATGTGTCACAGTTTGGGCGAATAAATGAGTGTCACGTGGCATCTCTCTACTGTGGTCGCGGTGGCAGTTATGGTTTTAGTGGTTCAAAATTTAGGTTGTGGGATTCGAACCCTCTCAACCATTCACATCCTACATTCCCTCCTCACCATCGCACCACGAGATTGACTTTACTATATATTAGGCTATCGGGCATTGGTTTTATTTATACAAAAAAACAAAGGAAATTCCAAATAAAAGGGAATGTCGGCGATTGAAACCGCTGACCTCCCCCTTCCCACCAAATGTTCTTGGCCGCTAGGGTAAGCGGTTTACTTGAAAGGATAAGGAGGGACAAACATATTTTACAAGGAAAATTGTATGGAGACCCTTAAAAAAAGGGCTCGAGCTTATCCCGAGCCCCTTTTAGATGAGCTCGATTTTCTTTTAAAAGATTTTAATTTGTTTTAAATTATATGGGGACTATGATAATAGGATATTAATCCATATTTAAAAGATAAGGGCTCGATTTAGGGGTTTTTAATAGACTAAGGGGTAAAATTAGAATATTTGAAATATTATTGTTGTAACCCCTAATTAGCATGTGAAATTGTATAAAAAGGGGATTTTTGCTCTTGAAAGACATTCAATTTAATTTTGGAGGAGGAATTAGAATTTTCTTAAGAGGAATCTTGGAGTTTTGAAGATTAATTCAAGCACAAAGGCATTGTAAATTGTATCTCCTTTGCTTGTAATTGGATTTTTGAAGGCAATTGAAGCCTAACCCTTGAATACAAGAGAAGGAGAGTACGAAAGTGTCTTTAGGTGTTGAGAGAGACTGTGAGAGAAATTGTAATGTAGGTCTAAAGCTTGGATGATGTACAAAGGAAATTAAAGCTTGACATCATTAAAAAAGCAGTCCTACATTGAGAAGCGGACTCAGAGACGTAGCCCGGACATATGGGTGAACTCCGTTAACAAATTCTCTATAATCTCTCTATTCTCTCTTATTTCTTTCACTATTTAATTCCTTCTTTGAATTTTAGTTTCGACATTTAAGTAATTAGTTATTGTTATTAGGTTGAATAAAGGATTAAGTGAACTCAATGCCATAATTTCAATGGTTAAATAAACATAACCATGTAATTCTATTTTGTGATCGAGAAAAAATATAATTAAGTGCAAGTTATTTTGTAAACCTTTTAATTACAGATCAAAATCTGCAAACCAAAACAATTATCAACCTTTTAGGAAATAGAATAAAGGCTTCCTTCAACTAAATCACCCTCAACCAACTCAACATGTTGATGCCCAAGTGTCTGCTATAAAGAAGACAACTCCTTTCACATTTGGGGATCCGGCTAGACAATTTACTCCCCTACCCAATACCCTCCATAACACAATGTCACAACCTATAGAATAGAAAATGATCACCTTACCTCTCGTTAAAAATCTCGATCCTAATAAGCCTTTACCTCCAAAATTTAGATCGAATTCATATTGTCATTATCATTGATAAAATGGACATGATACAAAACATTGTAAGCGTCTTAAACATCTTGTGCAAGACCTCATTGATTTTAGTCGACTTCAAATTGGAGGTGTTAATGATCAAGGAAATAAGTTTGTTGCCCCTCCTAACCAAAACCTGCAAATCTTTACCAACCCTATGCTCAATCATAACATTTCATTTGTTAAAGCTAGTGAAACTAAGAAGAATGATGTGATGAATGTTGACACAGATGATGACAATATTGATACTATTAAACAAGGTCCTATAAATACTATTGCACAACATTCTATTGATAGTTTGGTTGTGTTGATCAAAACTCAACCTCGTAAGGGCCAAACTAAAAATCCTCTTGACATTGCTTTCTCATCTAAAGATATTATTAGAAATGCACATGATGGTCCTCTTTACATAGTTGTCCAAATCAATGACAAGCCCACTAATGGGATATTAATTGCTCCCATCTATGGAGAGAATGTGATCACCGAAGAATTCTTACTTGTGCAAGAACTCTATCAAGAAACATATGATCAACCGAAAGCATGGATAAAAATGCATAATGGTTTTGCTTGCCCTATGATGGGTTTGATCACCCTTCCTTTAAAAAATAGGACTTAAACAATTAGATGTCTCATTCTCCATCATCTCAATGTGGGATCAATTCTGTGTGAAGCTTGGTTATCCATGGCTATGCTCGATGGAAGTCGTCCCGTCGGTCATGCATAAATGTTTAAAGTTTCCCTTTGACAATGAAATCTCTACTGTGCAGCATAGTGGATTTAATCCTATGTCTTCCCATAGGAATTTTTCATTGGATTTATTTTAGCTCGAGGCTATGGAACCTAAAAAAGCTCATCAGGACTTCTTTTTCAAATCTTATCAAAATTTTAAGGCAAAATGCATAGCAAAACTATCCCTTAGAAACATGCCTCAACCCATGATTGAGCCTCCTATCCTTGACAAAACTATGATTGAAAAAAAAATTCCAAATAACCAAGACCAACATAAGATAGGTCCTTTTCCTATTTCCTAAAAAATACCAAGAGGCAACGAAAACAATCCCATCACGCCTCCTAAGATAAAACAAGTTTACAAAGCTAAAGAGAAAGTGGTTGAACAACCTCCTATGGTTCTTTTCGTTCCTCTCCTTAGGGAGAAAATAAACCTATGGTTGATAGAACCGCTCCTACACAAACACAACTTGAAGATCACACAAAAATAAATAGAAATTGTAGAGAGCGTAGGAGTAGACGTCATGCTCTTGCTCGAAGATTAAATGAAGAGAACAATAAAGAAAATCAACATCCAAACTTGATTTAAGCAATACACGATGAATCTCCCTCTTTTTTCACAACAAAAAGATCCTATATCACAACCACAACAAATGCTAAATCCTTCTTTGGACATTATCATTCGACCTCCCATTGTGATTAACTTGGATGATGATGTTGAAGTTGCTAAAATTGACGAAGAAGTGCATAATGAACTGAACACATTGTTTTCCTCTTCTATGAGCTTAAATGAAAATTATCCTAAGAAGAGTGTTGAACTTGGTGATGACCCTAGTACTACACTTGTTTTTGTCCCTTTGGCTAGTTTCCCGCCTTTCGTATACGATGAACACGATTGGGATGGCAACAACCTGATAATAGGTTGACTTGCATGTGCCTTCCTAGTATTTTGCATTGTTTTCTTTTTCATGTTATGTGTGTGATTGCATGTACGTAATGTGATACCCCATGATGTTGTGTTTGATGACTCTTCCTCTCTGTTTGTGACATTCATCTATTTGTATCTACATTCTTCTTTATGTCGTAAAACTTTACCTTTTCTATGTCTTGTGTTTTTATTTTGGGGATGACGCAAGGTGTCGAGAAATTTAGGTCTCTTCCATGTTGACTCAAATGATTTTTCTTTGTTTTCACTCTCTTTGTGTCATTCTTACTATTCCATGAGTGTTTGGGGAATGATGACAATTCCAAGCTCTCTAACAATATTATAGCAAAGATATACTGACCCTGAATCTGTGGATCCCTTATGTGATTTTGGGATTTCATTTTGGGGGCAACCCCTTTTCATGATGTATCTTTATTTGGAAATATATGACTTGGCATAGGGCTTTCCGAACAAGCTCTCAAGTCCTCTTTATTTTTAGCATTTATCATTTGCTACTTTAAAGTAACTTCTCACAACATGGTGTTTAGCAATTTCTTGAAAGTGGGGGCATACATTGGCATTATTCTTTTGCATTTCAATTAATGTTTCACTATGTAGTCTTCTTACTTCATGTGATGCATCTTTCTCTTTGTGGTGACATTGGGTGTGATTTCCCTCAAGAGTGTGATCTCTCTTAGCATATTATATTCCTCTTAGTGGCTTGATGCGACACATTGCATCCCCTAAGTTGCGAATCTTCTATTCTTTGATTAGTCCTCTCTTGGAGACATTAGGCACAATGTTCCCTAAGTTAAGACCTTACATAAAATAAGAAAAAATACTTTGAATGTACCTTACACTATCTTGAATTTACAATATCTATTATATGGCCACCTTGTATAACACACTTTGCTTGCCTATGGAGCCATCTTGTTTGTTCATGGGCATCAAGTATACAAAGTTTTGCTTGCCTCATGAATCTTGTTGTTCATATTGTGTGGCACCTTATTAAAGTTATCAGGAGGTATAGCTTTGGTATGGTTAGCATGTGGGAGCCGAACTTAGGTGTGACTTTCCCATAGCCACTCACTAGTTTGTGTGAGCGCATATCGGTCACGTGCATATGTGTCTCACTCGGGGCTCACCTAGTGGATGGCCTGAGGTTCCACTAGCCCTTGTGAGCATGTGTTGGTTTGCATAGTGGAAATTATGTTCCACTTATAAATATTTTTGGACAAACAACTTAGATCTGATCCACAACATGTGGGATAAACGGTCAAAGCTTAATCCACCCCTTTTTGTTTTCTTTCTCTGTCTTTGGCAGTGTATGCTTGTACCTTTTTGTTTCTCCTTACATTATTTACATGTGTTTTTTTTTGTGCCTATGTTGGTTTGCCATAGGATATTGATCTTGGGGCTTGTGCAACCCTCTTGATAGTTTTCGTCCAATCCTAATAGCATTGGTACACTTGGACCCCTCTTGATGCGAGTTTTTCTACTTTAGTGTGAGTTTGAAGCAAGTTCCTCCTCTCACTAAAGTGGGGGCTAAATGTAATGTATAAAAATGTATCCCTTTACATTTTCACACTTGTTTGGTCCCTCCTTGCTAAAATTGGGCTTCTTTATGCCTTATTTGGTCCTATTTTGCATCCACAAGCCTTATTTAATGCATCTTTATGAGGATAATCTTGACACATATCTTTAGACCAATCATAATTTAATTGTATGGGCCATATTTAGTGAT
The DNA here is from genome assembly GCA_007115665.2 of Sequoiadendron giganteum. NCBI lineage: Eukaryota > Viridiplantae > Streptophyta > Pinopsida > Cupressales > Cupressaceae > Sequoiadendron > Sequoiadendron giganteum. The sequence continues at coordinate 384,584,051 of CM021108.1, forward strand.
TTGGGACTCATATGACACCTTGGACGTATGGGTACCACCTAAGTTTTGGGGCTTGGATATGAATTTGGCATAGAACTTAACATTTCTTGAAATTTGTGTCCCAAGCTTAGCCTACTAGGACTCATATGCCCCAACTGGTGTATGAGTCCCGCTTAGCTTGGACCTTATTTGAATTCAAATTCTTGGCAAGATTTTATTCTTCTAGATCCGATGTCGGCTTGTACTGTTGTAATTTCGAGAAATTTGGCATAAACAAGTATAAATACAAGGTTATTTCACATATTTTCTCCTAGCAATTTTCATGAGCAAGTTTGACCTAAGCATTCAAGCATTCTGGAAATTCAAAATAATTCAAGAGCATACAAGAGCTGATTATCAAGCATTTTGGAGCATCATTCAAGAATTAAGCATCATGCCAAAGTCATCATGCATCATGTTTGTTTTTGAGCTAATATTTGTGATGTAGGTTTTCATGATTCAAACAAGAATTCAAGTCAAGATCTACATTCATGCTAGCCATTACATACAAGATTTCAGCCTTTATTTCAAGGGTTTGGTGAGTTGAAACATAACTTATTTATTCATTCATCATTCCTTCATTCTATTTGATTTCATTTCAAGGTTTGATTACCAAAATGGGGTTTGACCATGGTAAACCCCTATCCACTAAAAAAACAACATTTTTCCCTCTCTTTGATGTGTGATTTGAAAATTTAGATTGAATATCCATTAAAAAGAAAGATTGGTGAAAGCTGTCAAAGTTGTCATCCACATTGCAAGATCACGGAAAGTCATCTACAAAGCAAAATTCGGAGTTTTAGATTCATATATTTGACAAGAAAGAAGCTACAGGAGAACACTAGAGGATACAAAAGTTTCAGATAAACCTTGATACTAGGACTAAATCACCACTTGTGGCATATGACTCCCAGTATACCCAATGTCAAGCATTTTCTTTAGATCCCGGTTTAGTAGTTCCAGATTTTAGTTTCGGCTTGAGGACGAAATCGCCCCTACTGGCGTATGAGTCTCAATGTGCTTCAAAAGTCATAATTTTGGGATTGCAGACCTTGTTTCAAGCATATTCAGTTTTCCAGGTGCCCCTTTATCCTTTCCCAGTTCATTATTCTAATTTTCAATTTCATATTTTAGGTTGCATAATTAGGTTTGCATATCATTTGCATTTTCTTCTTTCCAAGCCTTTGCTTGGTGGTGAACCCCATTTTGTCTTTAATCACACCCTAGGACACCTTATTGTAGATCTCTTTCCCTAATTCCATCCCTAGATTGATATTTCTAAGGTTTCCTTGAATGAAATATAAGGAAATAGGAGGAATGTCCTAAACCCTTTTTGTGTTCCATCTCCTAAAAGGTGGAACCCCTATTCCCCCCATTTTAGTTATGTTGTTGGAATTTTTTCAGAGATGGAACAAGATGTAAATCTCCTGTAATGGCCTTGATCATGAAGAATGTATTGTAACTGCTTCTGCTATTGAATAATATGTTGGCTTTGTGGTTTTGGAGTGTGGATGTTTTTACCTAGAAGGGGTTTCCCCACATAAATCTATGTGTTCTTTCTCTTATGTATTTTTCTTCTTGTTTGATTCTATGTGTCCTCTAATGTTTTTAAAACTCCTTGATTTGAAAATATATGAAACTCAATTTCAACCTCTTTCCTTTAATAATTAACAGTGGCAAAATAACTATATCAATTTCCACTTTAAGGCGGAGTATTGTATGCTTTTGAGGTTCCTAAATAGAAAAAGAATGTTACTGAAGGCACATGCTAATCCTAGATGGCTTTTTGGGATGCCAATTTTCCCTTCAATTTTCCTCCCCTTATTTTTTAGTCATGTGTCCAAGTTGCAAAATTATAAAAATCTAAGTATAAGGGAGTTTATTTCTGCTTATGGGTTTTGTTGGGTTATTTAGGATTTCCTCTATTTATATGCTCTCCCTTCATTCCCCAAAACCCTGGACTTTCAAATTTCCTCCAATTCCTTAATCATTTTGAGTCTTCAGAATCTTGTATCCTAATATCCCTTCGCTTATTTCCCCACACATTTGAGGCTTCTTTTCTATCCCTTGTGGGTTTTTAGGCTTTATCTTCCCAATTTTTTGTTTCTTCATTTCTTTGGTTCTTTCTTCTATCCTACCCCTTGACCTTTGATCCTAGGATTTTAGGTTTCCTCCTACCCTCCTACTATAATCATGTGGTATCTTGTATTCTTGATCCTCGTAACCCTAATGTCTTCTTATTTACTTTCTCCTCCTCTTATGGGTTTGTGGAATTTTGTAGAGTTCTACACTTTTGGAAAAATTCCATCATTCCATTTATTTTTCTTGCATCCCTAATCCATTTGTCCACTTTTCAAATTTGAGTACTTATTTTAGACTTCCAAAATTTCCTCATTTCATTGTAAACCTCACATCCCCATAGGTTCATTTTTCTCTTAACATATCCTCTAGAATTGTGGTTTTCTCATACACTTCTTGCATTGTTCCTAATCTCTAAGTCCCCATCCTTGCATTTCCACATTTCTCTTGGATCGATGTGTCATAATGTAAATCTAAATTTTGAACCTCAACTTCCTCTTTCATCATTTATTGATTCAACCTCTTGTCACAACTAGAATCATAGACTTACCACGTCATGTCCCTATTTTGGCCCAAGGGATTCATCATGGGCCCTTAGCCTATTTTCTAATTTCTTAGGGGTTAATGAGTTATGTTAGGGAAATATTTTAGTAAATATTAATTAATTTGGTCTTAATATTATTTTTTCATGGATTGTAACTTTATTATTATTATCCAAGCCACCTAAATAGGGAATTAGTGATATTTTATTATTTTGGAGGCAAAGTTACAAAACTAAATTAAAATAGAATTTTGGAAGGGAAAAGTGAATATTTTTATTTTTGTCTCCTTGGGAATCTATAAAAAGGGATTGGAGAATCATTTGTATCCCTTATGATTTTATCTATCAAATCCTTGTTTCTGAAATAGAGCCTTTATGTTTATTTTTTTTCTCTTGCATGAAAACCCTACTAAAAAATGGAGTTGAGGACAAAAAACCTCCATTCCAAAGGAGTAATACCATCCAGGGATTACCTATGAGCCAATATACTTTATATTTCTAATTTCCACTGGTGTTTGGTGTGAAGTTTTTATAGATTTCAGTTAATATTTTATATAGTTTTTAGTTTAGAGGGGAATATCTATTATTTTATTAGTTGATATAGTGTTTCATATCATTGCTATAGTATTATGTATTATTACTATAGTGTTTTGTATGACTGGAATTGTATTCCATGTAAATTTAGAAGGTATTTATTGAATATTTATAAATAATTCTAGTCATTTTTTTATTATGTAGCATAATTTTGGGTGATTTTTAGAGATCAATCAACCATTATATAGTAGCAAAATTAACCATTTTTTGGAAACATCACTTATTGGTTCATGTGTTGATACAATATTGTCTATAAATTGCTACTGTATAAGAAATTTTAATATCCATAATCATTTATAATAATCTTGAAGGCCCTCTACCAAATTTACATATTTATTGTACTTGCATTGTAATAACAATTGGATGGCATAGTTATCAAGAGTTATATTTTTATTATCTACCAATTTTAAGTTGATTTAGATTTGGTTGTTATCTACCATTTTGGTATTGATCAAATCTCTCTTTGAAATCTTCTAGTTTGGTATTTGATCATTTACATAATATTTGTCAATTCAATATTACTTGTAAACTGGATGACTTTCTACCAACGAGTTAAATTTAGTTGCTTATTGTCCACATCCCAATTTCTATATGCTCTCACCTTTCCCATATTAGGATCTTGGTGATAAGAAAGAGTTAAGGTGTGCGTTCATTTTAAAAATTTGGTGAAATTCAACTAATACTATTACTAAGAACATTATAGTGGCATTAGAGTTGGTGATTTTGCCAGCTTATGAAAAGTTAACATTACATGTAACATCCTCCTCATGTCTATTAGTAATGGAGACTACTATAATTACCAAAGAGATAAAAATAAGGGTACATATCAACCAAGGGAAGGGTTAAAATAATAGAATCCAAATATTATGGTAGAAAGATAGAATATAACTATGGCAAAAGATGATTTAGTTGATGCATGGTACAAAAACTTGTATGAGGGAAAGAGTGTCTTAAAAATATGTTGACATAGTTAATTCATACAATGTAGAATAATATGGAAGTCCCTAGAAATTAGAATGTTGAAGGGAGCTCTTTAGAAGTTAATAAGAAATCTATACAAATATTATTGGTTTTACTGCTAGACCATTCTAAACCTGCTTTCCTTCATAGAGAGGAAGAATTTATTGAGGTGGAATTTCATAATACTTTGATGAATTACATTACGACTTGTTAATTTGAATACATAACTTGCAACAAAGATTTGAGTTGAAATGTCTCTTACAAACTTCATTAATTTGAAGAAAATAAGAAATAGCCCAAGCCCTAAACCTAAGCCTTATAAAAACTAGAGATATCTTCAACATGATTTTTAAAAGTTGACACTTTCTACCTTTTATAGATCTAACAAGTGTACAACTCATGTCTGGATACATAAGTTTGACATGTACTTATCTCTTAGGCCAATATTAGAAGATAAAGACATTGAGATTAGTACTTTTCAACTTGAGGACATAGCACGTGAATGGTGGTACCATGGGCTAATTACTTAAGGTTCAATAACCACATAAAATATTAGGATGAATTCAATAAGAGGTTTATTAATATATTTAATAGAAAAGACATTGAGGTCCATTTATGGGAGTTGATGCAACTCAAACAACATGAAACTATGGACAGTTATGTAGTTGAGTTTTAGAAGCTATCAAAAATTATTCTTGAGGTCATTGAGAGGATAATTATTATGTTTCTTACATAAGGATTATATAAAACTTTCAAGGGTTTGTTCAAATATTTCAAACCTCCATCATTGTAGGAGGCATTCAAGAGGTCCTTCCGGTCTAAGTGTCAATCCAGGGATCGTAAGCTTATGAAAGGTATTGCAACAATATACCTAAGGGCTGAAAGTAGTGAATTAAGTGGGGATGAAATGCAACTAAAACACACAAAAGACTAAAATTGAATTGAATATATTTGGTTTTTGTCTTATTGTTAGAATTGAGCCAGAAACTGTTAACTGTGACAAAAATAGTTTGTGACAGTAACAACAATAGTTCATTAACAAAAAATAAAACACACTTCACTAAATTACAAATATTGAAACCAAAATTTAATGAAATATTACATTCCAAACTTAAGTCATAAAATCTTCTATCAAACTGAACTATAATAAAGATACTGGAATTTAAATCACGCAACTATGAAATCTATTGAAATTAAATCAAATAGAAAAAAATAACTCACAAAAATATTAACAGTAAAAAGAAATAAATGTCACCGTGCTTCACCAGGGAGTGGGCCCTTGCTCCATGGTTTGCAGGTGATAAGATCTATTACGCTAGCACAAGAATTTGCAACACTTGGAAGATTTCTTCATTCATGAACAAGAAGTGTTTATGTATTATATCTACTGTTACTAGTTTACAACACACACACACACACCCACACACATATATATGCGTTGTTTATAACAACTGATAACTAAAGAAATATTAAATCAAATAGTTTGTTTCAACGAACTAGTGAGAAATGGTTCACATAAATCCTTGAGTAATGGCTGTTAATAAAAAATAGATTTGTTATAACAACGGGCAGAAATAAAATGTCTTTCACCATGGTTTTCTCCACCATCTTCATGTTCAATAGCCATAATTTAATATGACGACAAAAATCCATTGTAGAACCTTGGTCATTGGTCACAAACTGTTATGTTATAACAATGATAAAAATAGGAAACATTAAGATTGCCGATTTTCTCCAAATAGCTAGCATATACATCTTTATTCACGAGTTCTTGTGCTGATTCAAATCTGGTAAACAGTCAGCATCATGGAGGTAACTAACGCCACCTTGGAGACTAACATGATCTTTTGAAAAGATAACATAAATAAATTGTGGGTTAGAAAGTAATACACAAAAGATTCTAACTAGAAAGTGACAAGAAGATCTGCACCCTTAAATCTGCATGCTATATATATATATATATATATATATATATATATATATATATATATATATATATATATATGTATGTATATATATATTTTATTGACATAGTGGAAGAAATATTAGTAAATACAATATGATATTATTTATTCACATATTTTATCTAAAAACTAAATTAAATATTACTTATGTATATTAAATCATATGCAACATAAATTGGAAATTGGTATGATATGGAACGAAAATGTAATGTGGGGATAAGTATGAAGTGCATGAAATAGGCCATGGATAAGTATGAAGTGCATGAAATAGGCCAAAATATGGCATAAAATAGAACATAATTGGATCTCATCAATAGAAAAATTCTCTATATCTAGCAAAGAGGATCAAAGGACATGGAAGGGGAATGATGAGGGGAAAGTTGCAACCAATTCTGCCTAAAAATACTTCTTTTTCAAGGGGGACATATTTAAAGGTGAAATAATTAATAAAATTTGGAATAAGATGAGGCTCTAAAGTAATGCATTCTTATGGACTTTTTGGCAATTTAGAGCACTAACCTAGGATATGCTACAAATTATAGATCATATGGGCCCCTTTAGGTGTATTATGTGTAAGGCAAGAAGTTAGGATAATGGTAATCTTTTGATTCATTATGAAGTAGCCTTTGATATATGGAACAAGTTCTTGAAGATATGGGGTGCAGTGGGTAATTCCCTAGAATATTCACAAGCTATTGGAATGTTGGAAGCTCAAATAAAAATCCTTGGGATTTGGTTTATTTGGAACATTGCACCTGTCATCATAGTTTGAAGTAATTGGTTGGAACAAAACAAGAGAATTTTCTAGGATAAAGAAAGAGAATTTGAAATATTTTGGGATATAATTGAGAACCATTTTTTTGAGCTTGGTAGTATCCATAGAACAAAAGATTGTTTGGTGAAGAAACATGAGTTGGGATGGACCAATGCCTAGTTGAACTTTCAATGGCTTGAAAATGATTGGAAGAACTAGAGTAACAAGAGTCATCAAAGTACATATATGTCTTGATCATAATTGGGTCAAGCTCATTTTTTATGGGGTAACTAAGGGGAATTCAAGAGATGTTGGAGGAGGCAATAATTTTAGGGATAATTTGGTCTAGCCATTGGGGCTCTACTATTATAGCTTGGATTAGAGAATAATAATATTATAGAAGCTAGAACTTTGTGGTTGGACAGGTAAGGATTGCTAGGAGAAAATATGGGAAAGGATTTAGATGGAGGGGGATTCAAAAAAATTAATAGATTCCATGAAGGGAAGCTTAATTCAGAATTAGAAATAGGAAGTAATTTTGTATGAAGTTATACACTTGGCCAAAGAATTAGAGGAAGCAAATTTTCTCAAATTGTCTGAGTTAGCAATAAATTTGTAGATTGGGTTGTCAACCAAGGAATTAGTATGAATGTTGTGGGAGGTAAAAATTCCTTTCAATGGTTGAATGTGTCCCCTCTACCTATGTGGAAATTTATATAAGAGGATATCAAGGAGCACCCAAATAATATTGGGCTAGACCTATAGTGCATGTGGTGATTTGATTTCATTGTATGGTGTCATGTTGTGCTACATCCATTGTATGTTGACTATGTGTGCGGATTATTATCCTTGGCAGTTGTAAACATGCATATAGAAAATTTGGGAACAAGGTGACAAAAGAAGGGAAGGGTATTTGTAGTTACATATGGCTTTGGTGTAGAGTAGGGGGTATTTTTTGGGTAGTATGTTAATATTGTATTATCTTTGTTTCATATCTATCAAGTAGTTCATGCTATTTTCTCCATTGGAATCTAGGAAAAATTATAATTTTTCTTTTGATTTGGTTCCTAGACCTAAGCCAAGTTTTATTATAATAAATATAAAACACCTCAAGTTGTTGATTTATTTTTCAAAGAGGTGCTTAGGCTCCATGGGTTGCCTAAAAATATTATAATATTTTGGCAATATCTCTTTCATTGGAAAGGAATCAAGATTAACACAACACTAGCTACCACCCCCAAATCAATGAGCATACTAAAATTATAAACAAATGGGTGGAGGGCTAATCGAGAAATTATGTCATGTCATTAAAATATGTGGATAAAATGGCTCTATCTAGGAGAGCATTATCATAGTACCACTAATCATATATCTATTGGTATGATTTCTTTTATGGATTTATATGGACATAAAGATGAAATCTTTATTGATCTTGTTACTTTTGATAACAGGGCTCTAGGAGCTAGTGACTTGGTTAGTCAAGGCCAATATGTCTTAAAAACACTCAAGAAAAATCTCCATCAAGCATAGAACTAGCAAGAAATATACATATATCGACACTATTTAGAGAGAAATTTCAAATTTGGGGATATGGTATTCTTGATATTATAACCTTACAAGTAATCTTCTCTCAAAACTTAAGCGGGTCCAAGAAAATCAAGCCTTATTTTTTCAGGCCTTACAAAATTTTGAAGAGGGTTCAAGAAGTTGCTTATGAATTAGAATTTCTTAAAGGAAGTAAGATCCATAATGTGTTTCGTGTTTCTTGCCTCAAAAAAGACACCTGGACATCTTATTATTTAAAAATATTTACCTCCACTTGATGATGAGGGCAAATTGGTTTTGGTTCCAAAAGCAATTGTGGACATGGTGGAGAGGAAATTGAGAAATAAAAGCATCATCATATACTTGGTTCATTGGAAGAATATCCTTCTGGAAGATGTATTACGGGAAGGATCATAGATTTTGGAGAATCCAAACTTGCAATTTCTTGTAAGCAAGAAATTATAGGTAAGATAGATTGTCATATCCCCTTTTTGGCCCTAGGTGTTCATCATGGTCCCTTAGCCTATTTTCTAATATCTTGTAGGTTAATGGGTTGGGTTAGGATTGTGTTTTAATAAATAATAATTAAGTTGGTATTAATATTATTTTTGCATGATTATAAGATATAGCTTTATTATTATTATTTTCAAGGTTGCCCAAATAGGGACAAATAACTTGCCTTATGTAACTCTTAGTGATATTTTATTATTTTGGGGTAAAGTTACAAAAGTAAATTAAAATAGATTTTTGGGAGGGAAAATTTAATATTTTTATTTTTATTTCCCCAAGAGTCTATAAAAAGGGAGCGAGGGCTCATTTGTAACCGCCATTTATCTATTAAACCCTTATTTCTAAAATAGATCCTCTATGTTCAGTTCTTTTCCTAGGACAAAAAACCTACTAAAAAAATGGAGTTGAGGATGAAAACCCTCCATTCTAAAGGAGTAACTACATATAGGGATTACCTATGAGTTGATATGCTTTGTATGCCCAATTTTCATTAGTGTTTGGTGTGTAATTTTTATAGATTTTTGTTTAATTTTAAATATATATTTTTTAGTTTGGAGGGGAATATATGTTATTTTATTCACTGCTACGATATTTTATACTATTGTTGTAGTGTTTTATATTGTTGCTACATTATTCTTATGGATAGTACAATATTTTGCATGGCTAGTGTAGTGTTTTGCATAACTACTACAATGTTCTATACCAATTGTGAGGGTATTTATTAAAGATATATCAAGAAATCTAGTCATTATTTTTTATAACATAATTCTAGGTGATTTCTAGAGTTCAATCAATCACCTTACAACAACAAACTTGAGAATTTTTGGGAAACATCACTTATTGGTTGATGTGTTGATATAATTTTATCTACAAATTGATCTACTATATGAGAAATTTTAGTATTGGAAATCATTTCTAATAATTTGGAAGGTCCTCTACTAGATTTACTTATTTCTTGCACTTGCATTATAATAACAATGAGATGCGATAATTGTCAAGCTCGTTACATTTTTATTATCCACCAATATGGCATTGATTGATGACTACTTGTTATTCTTTATTTTGGAATTAATCAAATAAGTCTTTGTAATCTACCAATTTGGAATTGATCATTTGCATATTATCTACCAATTTGGTGTTGATTCTAAATTAGACAGCTTATCACTAGTGAATTTAAAACTAATTGTTTATTGCCAACATCCCGGTTTTTTATGTTTTCACCTTACCCACAATAGGATCCCAATGATTATAAAGTGCTTGGGTTTGTGTTCATTTTAAAAACTTGGTGAGATTTGGCTAATATTCTTGTCAGCTACATTATCTACCACTAACTATTTTTATTAAAGGGATGCAACATTGTACATCCTCAATCCTCAATCCCCCATCCTTCACTTAATTTTCTCCAATTACTAACCACTTCCCTTTTTGTGGTTTTTTAGACTTCTTTAAGGATCTCTTCTTCCCAAAAGTGCTTTAGGTACTTGGGAATCCTAAAATGTAACCCCCACCACTTTTTCATGCATCCCCACTATTCCCTCCATGCTTTTCATCCCTTATTAGTGGGTATGCAACTTCCATAATTCCTACTCTTTGCACTTTCCCTTTGTAGAAACTAAAATATCCTTTTACCACCTTTCCTCTTCCATAGTGGTATTTGGTATGACATTTTCTTGTCTCTTACTCTTCCTAATGCTTTTCTTTCAAGATTTTAGAATTTTTATTACTAGCTTATCCCATATTCTAAATTTTCATGTGGTATCCATAAACCCTATATCTCATGGTCCTTCCATTCCATGACTTTGGGTCTATATGTTTGTTCTTTCCCAAAATATTGGCATGAGTTTCCTCCACCCTAACTCTAGGTCCTCCTTGGCATCTTAGCACATAATTTTCCCAATCTTTGACTTTGGGTCCATGATTCATTTTATCCTGCAATACAATATTTTTCCATTAAAAAACATGGAATCTTGATGCCCCAACAAGACATCTTACCTACCCCATTAATGACATAGGACATAATTAATGACCATATATGGATGCGATAAGACAAGAGATGGATTTGAAATCATTCTCACCACATATGGGCTCATCAATGACATGGTTTTTTCATAAATGGGCATGGTTATTTATGTAGGGGATGTGGTCATGTGTACATGGCCATGAGAAGATGATGAAAGTGGATATGGATGACATGAAAAATATTGACTACTTTGGTACTCTCACCCAACTTGTATAGGAGATTGTAATGCTATATATACATGATTAAAATATGTTGTAGTGATTGGAAAATAAAATAATTTCCTAGTTGTGTGTTTTTTAGGGTAGTCTAGGGTATAAAATGATAAATGTATAGATTTTTAGGTGATGGATCATTTTTATAAATCCAAGGAAAAGGTAGTCTAGTAATGCTTTGACTATAAGTTTATATCTCCACGATAAGTTATAATATTTTAGAGTGTTTGAGTCTAGTTTTTGGCTATCTCTTTCCACATTTATTATCCTTGTCTAGTGAAGAGTATATTAATATCACAACATTATATTTCATTACAAACTATTTTGTAATGGTCTATCTTTGTTACATGTGGGATATTATTGATCTATTCAAAATAACCAAGAATGTTCACTTGCAAGTTCCTTTATTTTGTGAGGTTATAAGTATGTGCAAGCATTGTTTTATTATTAATTTACAATCATTTCTTCATCCTCTTCTCTAATTATGGATTTGTTTCTCAATTGAATATGCACTAGTCTAGGAGATGAATGATCAAACACATTTCTCTTAAAACTTGTCTCTTGTTAGTTGTAAGAGTAGTTCATATTCCACCATACCAATATGATCTAGTGATGTAACTTATGTTGCATCCTATATTATCCTAAAACTTTTACATCTTTTTTGGGCAATGCAATTATGTTCCTCTTCTTTGATGTGTATGCAATGTTAAGTGGAGTCAATTTTATGGATATAATATTGTTGTTATATTTAATTTAATGGTAAGAGTGATTTATCCTCTACCTATTGGAGGTCTTGTAAGTTTGTATGTGCTTAATGGTGTAAGAACCATGCTTTGCATGTGATTAATATTAAACCTAATTTGTTTTATGTTTATGTAAATAGATGGTAAGTTGTACTGCATGCAATAAATAATGTGATCGTGTGACAATATTCTTGTATTTCATCTTGACACTTGTTCCATTGTCACTATCGTGAAGGTGTTATGGACTTGTAAATTATGAATATGAGTTAAATTATAAATGAAATGAAATTGTTGTACAATTAAATATTATTTCAGTTATCAAATTAATGTGATATACGATTGTTGCTTATGGTTTCATTAGTATTGTGCAGGAAAGGAAGAGTGTCAGTACGAGAAGGGAAGACCATTGAGAACACATCAAAAAGACATCTCCTTGTGGTTATGAATTTGACCCCTTGTTGAGGCCTAAAAATAAATAAAGTTAACATGTTGGTAAATTAGGGTGGTGATATTTGTTATTTAAAGGATAATTTATTATGTGTTATGAGGGTGTAAGTGGGGCCAGAGGTTAGGAACCCTTATCCAAGTGTGAAACTTGTATGGATCCTTAAGTGGGTCTTTAAAGTGGGTTGTTGGTCAATTCCCTTGGTGGGGATGCAAAAATAAAGCTCTAGGGTCTATACCATAGTGGTATGGGTCAAGTGGGCATACAATAGTGCCCCAAGGACATGATTTGACTCTTGAAAAGTCCTCTTAATGAAGAGTGACGAATTTTGGGGGAGAGGATGGGGTGAAAAGATTGAGGGGTTGCCCAAGTGAATGTTTCCCTCTTTAATGAAGAAAGACCCTCATTGATGGAGGAAAGTACACTCCACACCTCCCCATCCAAGAGTTGCAATTTGAAACCCATATATATTTTGAGAGGAAGAGGGAGTGGGGTGTTACCCACTTCTCCTCTTGGAGAAATTTAATGGAGATGGTAGAAAGAGTGAGAAGAGGAGAGGAGACCACATCTTTGGAAAGATAGTGATCAAGATGGCTTGGCTTGGAGAGGAAGGATGGATAAAAGAGTTCAATCCCTTCACCTAAAGAAAAGAGATTTTTTTTTTTCTATTTCCATTTACCCTTGTTTATTGGTTGTTAGAAGGTGACATATTGTATGGATCATGGTTGAAAATAGAAAGTAGAGAACCTAGATGCATGGAATTTGTGCTATGTTAGTTTTATCCCTTTATAAAAATGAGAAAAAACTCCATTTATCATCGTGGAGCTAAAAGAATTCCTTGCTCGGGGGTATGGCTAGAGCCCACGAGGCTCCATGATGCCATTACGGTAGGGTAGAGAGCAAGCCTTAATCATTTTATATGTTAGTCATTATATTCATAATTATTATTTTTTTTAAATATTATTTGAAATAGAGCAAGTTCCTCCTTGACACATAATCTATTGAGAATTTTGCTATGCCCCTTGAAGGTGTTAATATATTTGATGATCTTATCCAGGAAAAATGGCTTGATATCACCCACACATTCAAATTTAGTTATAGATATATAATCCAATGGAGAAATGTATTTGTTTTAAGATTTAGTCTACGAATATGGTAGTTGTTTTTCTTTATAGCTATAGTAAGTTCAATTTTAACGACTTTTGATAATGTTCCTTGGAAAATACTTATATCACATGATTGTGGGGTGAGAGGTGCTCGATGTCAGTTATACAAAGTAGAGAGCGGATAGCTTGTCTTTATATTTACCATCTTTGCATTGAAGGAAATGAGGATTATAATAAATAAAATAAGTATGGGGGGAATGAATTAATAAGCATTTGGGTTGAAAGGAATGTTTGAATTTCTACCTTATTGTCTCATAAAAGTTTTTGCCTCGTAAAATTTTCTCGGTCTCTCCCCACTTGTGGAAACAGTACTCTATGCAATACATAATTTGTTTGGTTAAAAAAAGAGAGGGAAAAATGAAACAAAATTTAGTAAACAACAATATATTAATTTTGTGGGAAAATTGTTATGTGTACAATAAGAAGAAGAAGAAAAAGATTATACGATAAATAAATAAATAAATGATTCCTTAATCTTTTTTGGTGCACATATATAATTCTTCCAAATTGACAGTTAAATGTCCACAAGCATATTACTGTACCCCAAATTAAAAATTTTGCTACACTTATCTTGTTAAATCTGTCAAAAAGGCCAAAAATGTGGTTTGCATGTCTTGCATGAAGGTCAAAAACTTGAATTTTTCAAAATCTAACAATCTGGTTCAGTTCAGAACAACCAAATCAACAAAACCCAAATTTTAGTTTTTCAACCCTAAATTTTAGGAAAATTTCTATTTTTAGTAGTTTTCTAAAAATAGAAACTTTTTTTAGGTTTCTCAAGAAATGGATACTGGCAATTTTTTCTTAAAATAGAAATTTTGGCCTCTAGGGTTGAGATTGATTTTGATTGGCTTAAAATACTTCCTCATCAGGTTGGTGCAGTCAGAATCATGAAAGGATCAATTTTACCTTGGTGGGTCTATTTTGCTTTTTCAAAAGCTTTTTCTGGAGGACCAAGGTCATCAATGGAGGTCAGTCAGTTGCCAGGTGCCAAAGTCTAACATGCAAACACTAAACAAAAGCTATCAATGATGAACATGCACGAAGAATGGAGAACAAAGATAGGAAGTTGGAATAAGTTGAAAAATGAGAAATTTTGGTTGTTTGGAGACTTCAAGCGCCCTTATCAAGAATAGGCGCCCATACATTCATGCCTTAATTTTTTTTGTTTCTGGAAGCCAGACAAAGGGAAGCACGTCAAACGAGGAAGAAACTTGAAAATCTCAAAAAAATTTCTAACTCTGCCAGCCATGGTTGACCTAGAAGGAAAGAGGCGCCCAACTTTTTAGAGGATTAGATGATGGAATCAGAGTTCATGCTCCTAGACAATTTTGTTCAGGATCTTCTCAGCTCCACAATGAGCTTGGTAGCACAATCATTCGATCATTCAGTCATCCGAAATCGAAGATCGAACAAAGGACACGATAAGAAGTTTTCAACTCTGAAGGTGAAAACAAATGAAAATTGGTTAAGTCTGGTCAAGATGGGTGCCCCAAAAGGAGATAGGCACCAAGGTTTTAGAGGTGTCAAATAGATGAATTTGTAGATGCGGCCTCCAACATGACTTCTTCCAACTTGACCAAGCTTTCCAATGCAACCATCAACACACTCGTCGGAGTTGGCAGTCGTCAGATGTCAAGAGCTTAACAAAGGAGAAAACATGAGAGAAATGACAGAAGTCAAAAGCAAAGGATAAAAACTTCAAATAAAATCTAACTCCGAGGAAGATAGGCACCTCCAGTCAAGAAGGGTGCCTAAGCTTTTGAAGCTTCAAATCAACTTTGTCAGAGATGTAGTATCCAAGAGACCCCTTCAAGATTCTTCTTAGCTATCCAGTGAACCTAACAACCAGTCAATTTGATCAGTATAACACCCAGAATTGTGAATTCATCTGAAGGTCAGATGGCAAGCAAAACCTTGGAGCTCAGAAAAATGGCTAACACTGGAGAAGTTGGGTGCCCCTAGAGGAGATAGGCACCCGACAATATGAAGAGTCGAATGAAGTTTTCATCAGAAGTTGTCTCCAGAACAATGTTGTCAGATTCGATCAAGCTCCATGATGAAACATTCAACTCATTTGTCGGATCAATTTGGAAGTCGGGAGACAGGATCAAACTAGGGTGGAAAATTGAGTAAAAGTTGAAAATGCTATAAAAATGGTTGTCTGAAAGAGATAGACGCCTCTAGCCAAGAAGCGCGCCCAAACTCTCATGCCTTAGTCAAATTTTTGAAAATTTGAAAATTTCAAATGAAGAACAAACATCCACATTCAATGCACAAGTTTGAGTTAGGGTTTTGAAGAGTTAGGGAAAAAGAAAGTTTTTTCTCTCAAGATAGAACTTATTTAAGGTGCCTTTGTATTTCATTCTTCATATTTTCTTGCAGGTGGCCACCAAAGAAAAGTAGAGCAGCAATTTAAAACTTCTCTTTTCAAGATTCAAGAGCTTAAACTTGCTGGTCTTTCAATAAGTTTTCAGACCAACACACAAGGAGGCCTACTTTTTCATGCTTTTTCATTTAGAACATCAATTCTTTGAAGAAGGAGGTCATTGTGTGAGTTGGGTTATACTAGTTCTATCTTCTGGATAATTTTTGAAGAATTTTTTCCAAATTTGTAGCAGTTGCTTTTTCTTTGCATGTCAGAGAAAACTTCACGATTCTCAACTTCTAATATTTTGGGTCTTTCTTAAACACACTTCTGGACATAACCCATATCACAACTTTTTTAGAGAAATTTCAAGTGATTGCTTTTTCAGTCAGACTTCAAGGGTTTTAACATCTGATCAAATGGGTTCATCTAGAATGTGCCTCTGAACAATACCCAAGTGCCAGCTTTTTCATGCTTTTTCTAAGGAAATTAGGGTTTGCTTCTTTTTCGACTAGCCATCAACATTTTTCAAAATGAATGATCTGGGTCTCTTTGCAATGAGATTCTACACAAAACCCATATCTCCGATTATTTTTGGAAAAATTGCCATTTTGAAAAAAGAAAATCAACAAGTTATTTGTAGGGTTTGTGTTGAGCTTGTTCGAGCATAGTCAAGTTTATAGTCAATCTTCAAGTTTTTCAGTATGAAGAACTCTCTCATCGAATTCAGAACCAAACAAGTGTTGTATCATAATTATCTGAATATACGATGTTGGAAAGTACTTTTCAGTACCATCATGGTCATAAAACATCATCATCTCAGTTGAAGAATGTGAAAAGGAGTGGTATGAGCGAAAGGAAAAGTATTGGAAAAATTTGTACAATACTCTTCTGTGGGAGAATCAAGAGAAGTGTCAAAAGAACAAAGTTGCAGAGCTGCCAAGCTATCAATCAGTGAGTCATCTTTTGGGGCAGCTATGTTTTAAAAAAATAGAACTCATAAAGAAGATGAAATGTCAAAGATTATCTAAGTTTTATCGCAAAAGAGGAGATCCTAGAAAAGTGGAATATGGCTATAGATAGTATCAACGCTCCTGATAGAGAGGCAGTTTCTCACTTTTTGGCAGATGTGATCGAGATTTAAAGCGACAATCATTTAGAAGATTTCTTCCTAGCTTTCTTTCTATTCTCGACTTGATTCTTATCCACTCTTTGGAGAAGAGAAAGAAAACAAATGTAATGAGTGTGCATTTCCTATTTTACATCCTTTCTTAGGTGTTAGATGTTATCTTCTTTAGTTTTAGAAATAAAACTTGTGAGTTGGCAAGTATTAGTTGTAAAAGCAAGGAGATTTTAGGGTTCCCTACTCCTTTGCTTAGTTATAAATAAGAGCAGTGTTTGCTCATTTTTCTTGAACCGTGCTTGTGATAACAAATTGTTGAGCCTATGCCTTCAAGCTTGTTATCGATTAGTTTCAGTTCAGTTTGTGTTAGAGAGGAAGTTTGCATGCCTCTTTTAGCTACAAATCCTTGTTTAGTGCATGTGTTTTGTGTCAAGTGTTAATCCGGTTTGATCACATGTTACATGTATTTTGCTACAACTTGTTGTCTCGGAATTGTAATCTTGTGCCAGAAGTTTGAGAAAATAAAGTCCTGAAAGTGCTTTTGCTGCCCCAATAAAAGTCTAAGATTTTTGTTTATTGTGTAATGCTTATATGATCTCCTTTTTAGCTTGCATTGAAATTCAGTAGATGTATGTTGGGAAAAGTTTATTTAAGTATATGTGTCAGAAAATCAATCTCGTTCATTTCTAACTCTCTTGCTCTATGTTTACTTGAGAGGCTAGAAACATCATTAGCGTAAGTTAGTTGTAGTTGTTAAGTTTCATTTAAGGGAAAACCTCAACTCGAACATTTAGAGTTCTATAAGCTTGTGTTCTCACAACTGAAACAAAAGATACGAAAATTAGTTTTAGTTTACTTTCTTTATGAAAACTCAGTAAAAGAGGGAGCTTCCCCTCCAAATTTGAAGAGCAGGTTACTCCACATAGCTATCTGTTTCCAAAACGCATTCCAGAGGTGCGATTTGAAACTCCAATAGTTTTATGGCACCCACCGTGGGGCACAAGGCATAGAATTTGAAGAAATCTTATGCTTTATGACACAATAATGATTATTTGGCACCCTATAGCGTGATCCAGCTAGGAGCAATGGGTGATAACAATAATACTGGTAGGAATTTGAGATGTCAACCCCCATTACCTTGGGGTAATATCATTGGACCTTTGGCTTTGCAGGAACATCATGAGTTACCTAAGGGGTCAAGGAAGCACTTTCCACTGTTTCACAACGATGGAACTAAACATCATGATGATCATATTTCAGCCTTCTCAATGGCTTGCGATGTTTTGCATGTGGCTCATGAAGACATTGCAATACGTCTCTTTGTGGAGACTCTTGCTGGAAATGCTGCTGATTGGTTGAATCACCTGGAGCCGGGCATTATCACAAGCTGGGCGATTATGAGCGAGAAATTTTTGGTGAGATTCAAGCCCGTTGAAGAAAATCATTGGTTGTTTTCCCAACTTGCAAATTCAAAGATGGAGCACAACGAGCACATGAGGGAATTTGTAGCAAGATTTAATCATCTTGTTACACGAATTTCTTCTACACTTAATCCATCATCAAAGATTTTGATGAGCTGCTTCATAAACGCTCTTCCATCAGAGATAACCTTCTTCCTCAAGACGACAAGACATACAAAATTGAAAGATGCACAAGAACACACCATTGAGTTGGAGGATAATATGATTACTTTCAGCTTGATGAAAACAAATTCTATCAAATTTCCAGCTCAGCAGCCGTACCATCCAAAGAGAAATAATTTTCAGCCACAGTTGCCTGCACCTCCACCAAGACCAATGATTGAAGTTGCACAAAATGCAGTATTTTGTTCTTTCCATGACATCGATGCACATACTGGCTCTACATGTCCTAAAAATATAAGAATGAATTTGATCATGGGATATACTGAGGTTGCACCCAGTTCCAGTTTTTGCCCTACATCAAGTTTGAATTTTGTCTCACCACATACAGACAACTTTGATGGCAACTCCACAGCGGGATATTTTGAACCCATTATTGAAGAAAGAGAAGACCTTTGCCACTACTCTCTTGAAGTAAATCATAGAAGACCTTTAATGCCTGTGTTTACAAGTGCTCTGCACTTGAAAGTGCAGAAGGAAGAAGAAGAAAGGCCAAGAGTTGAAGAACAAGCTAAGGACTTGCAGTTGCTCAAGACCCATCCTTAGCAAATTTTGACATTATAAACTCCATGATGAAGACTAAGGTGAAGATTTCACAGTTGGAGTACCTTCGTGATCATCCTGAGCAGCTAGATAGAATAATACAATATATAAAGAAAGAAGCTTCAATTCAGCCTACATTGCTTGAGTCATCTGTTCCAGCGAAAGAAAATCCTAAACCTTTCTATATATATTTGTATATAGGAGGATTCAAATTGAGTTATTGTATCATTGATTCAGGAGCCTCGAAAAACATCATGCCTCTACAAGTGATGAATGCATTGGGACTCTCATGCACGGAAACTCAGAATGAGTGTTATTCACTCGAGTCTAAGTCAGTGTCGTTGGTTGGACAATTGGAGGACACTCAAGTGAGGTTGGTAGCTTGCCTAGAGAAAAATATAAAGATGAATATTCTAGTGGCTGATGTTCCAGCCAACTACGGGATGTTATTGAGTCAGAGCTTCTGCAAAGATCTTGGTGGTGCAATGCAGTTGGATTGGTCGTCCGCAACCATTCCTGTGAAGGAAGGTAGAATTAAGATAGAACCTAAGCCTAGATCCTAGTTCACAGTGGTGAAAATTTCAACCCCCCAGCCCAACTATATCAAGAAACGAGTCTTGGTAATTGCATGAAGCTGTCAGAAATAGGAATTGAAGACCAAAACATTGATTATTCTGAAAGAAGACTGACAGAGTATAAAAATTTATGGACAATGCATTTAGATGGGGGTTGTTCAGCTGTAGGTTCAGAAGAAGGGACAATGATCATCTCACCTAAAGGATTGTTGAAATTGGAATTCATTGAAGCTAAAAAAGAGGCACTTTTGTTAGGCCTCAAAAATGCCAAAGACACGGGAATTGAACTCCTATGTGTTAAGGGGATGTGGAGTTGACTGATGAACCAATCAAAGGATATTTCTAGGTCATAAAGGACCATCTACGATATTATAGAAATCGGGTTTGGAATGTGATCGATTAGTTTGAAGAGATTGACATCAGAGACATCCCAAAGATTGACAACAGAGACATCCCACAGATGAGTGGCAACAAAGTTGATGACTTAGTGATATCGGCTTCCCTCTTTGGGCCATATTCTGAATTTTGTTGAGGTGAATCTGCCTAGATGTATGAAGACATTAGAATCTTCATCCCAGAATATTTGTCTCCTGTGATACCCATGAGAAGAGAAGTAAAGCCTTTCAAGTAGAAATGACATCTTTTTGTAAATATTTTTCTTTGTGTTTTCGTAATGTGTTTCCCCATTATGTAATTTTTCCCTTCATAATGTTGTGTTTCCCCTTTTCATAACAATTATTTCATGTTTTAGGTGATTAAGAGTCTTGTTTTAGGCGATTTCTAGGAAAGTCCAACTATTAGGTGATTCTAGGAAGTTTGATCACAAGTGATTTAGGGAAAGTTTTGCAAATAGGTGATTAGGATGTAATGCTGACTCCGATACCCAATGGACAAGGCACTGGTCTAAGCTTAAAATCAAGAGATTCTATGGTTCTCCTATGCCGGAAGTATCCGACATGGTCCCCAGATAGAGCCAATGTTGTACCCCAAATTAATTTTTTTGCTACACTTAGGCATTTTGAAGAAATGAGTCAAAATCTTGTTAAATCTATCAAAAAGGCCAAAAATGGGGTTTGCATGTCTTGCATGAAGGTCAAAAACTTGAATTTTTCAAAATCTGACAATCTAGGTCGGTTCAAAACAACCAAATCAACAAAACCCAGATTTCAGTTTTTCAACCCTAAATTTTAGGAAAATTTCTATTTTTAGTAGTTTTCTAAAAATAGAAACTTTTTCTGTGTTATTTTGGGTTTCTCAAGAAATGGATACTGGCAAATTTTTATAAAAATAGAAATTTTGGCCTCTAGGGTTGAGACTAATTTTGATTGGCTTAAAATACTTCCTCATCAGGCTGGTGCAGTGAAAATCACGAAAGGATCAGTTTTACCCTGGTGGATATATTCTACTTTTTCAGAAGCTTTTTCTAGAGGACCAAGGTCATCAATGGAGGTTAGTCAGTTGCTAGGTGCCAAATTTTGACATGCGAACACTAAAAAAAAGCTGTCAATGATGAACATGCATGAAGAACGAAGAATAGAGACATGAAGTTGGAATAAGTTGAAAAATGAGAAATTTTGGCTAAGTCTGGAGACTTCAGGCGCCCCTACAAGAATAGGCGACCATACATTCATGCCTTAGAGAAAAAAATTTGTTTCCAACAGCCAGACAGAGGGAAGCACGTAAAACGAGGAAGATACTTGAAAACTTAAAAAAAAAATCGAACTCTGCTAGCCATGGGCACCTTAGAAGGAAAGAGGCGCCCAACTTTTCAGAGGATCAGATGATGGAATTAGAGTTCATGCTCCAAGGAAATTTTGTTCAAGATCTTCTCAGCTCCGCAGTGAGCCTGATAGCGTAGTCATTTGATCATTCAGTCATCCAGAATCAAAGATCAAACAAAGGACATGATAAGAAGTTTTCAACTTTGAAGGTGAAAACAAATGAAAATTGGTTAAGTCTGGTGAAGATGGGCACCCCAGAAGGAGATAGGTGCCCAAGTTTTTGAGGTGTCAGATAGATGAATTTGTAGATGCAGCCTCCAACATGACTTCTTCCAACTTGACCAAGCTTTCCAATGCAACCATCAACACGCTCGTTGGAGTTGGCAGTCGTCAAATGTAAAGGGCTGAACAGAGGAGAAAACATGAGAGAAATGACATAAGTCAAAAGCACAGGATAAAAAATTCAAATAAAATCTAACTTTGAGGAAGATAGGTGCCTCCAGTCAAGAAGGGCGCCCAAGATTTTGAAGCTTCAAATAAACTTTGTCAAAGATGTAGTATCTAGGAGACCCCTTCCAGATTCTTCTTAGCTATCCAGTGAAGTTGACAGTCACTCAATCTAATCAGCATAACGCCCAGAATCATGAATTCATCTGAAGGTCAGACGACAAGCAAAAACTTAGAGCTCAAACAAAGTGGCTAACACTAGAGAAGTTGGGCGCCCTTGGAGAAGATAGGCACCTGACAATATGAAGGGTCAAATGAAGTTTTCATCAAAAGTTTTCTCTAGAACAATGTTGTCAGATTCGATTAGGCTCCGTGATGAAACATTCAACTCATCTGTTGGATCAATTTGGAAGCGGGGAGACATGATCAAACTGGGGTGGAAAATTGAGTAAAAGTTGAAAATGCTATAAAAATTGCTATTTGAAAGAGATAGGCACCTCTAGCCAAGAAGGGTGCCCAAACTCTCATGCCTTAGTCAAATTTTTGAAAATTTGAAAATTTCAAATGAAGAACAAACGTCCACATTCAATGCACAAGTTCGATTTAGGGTTTTGAAGAGTTAGGAAAAAAAAAGTTGTTTCTCTCAAGACATAACTTATTTAAGGCGCCTTTGTATTTCATTCTTCATATTTTCTTGCAGGTGGCCACCAAAGAAAAGTAGAGCAACAATTTAAAACTTCTCTTTTCAAGATTCAAGAGTTCAAACTTGCTGGTTTTTCAATAATTTTTCAGATCAGCACACAAGGAGGCCTGCTTTTTCATGCTTTTTCATCCAAAACATCAATTCTTTGAAGAAGGAGGTCATTGCACGAGCTGGGTTATACTAGTTCTATCTTCTGGATAATTTTTGAAGAGCTTTTTCCAAAGTTGCAACAACTGCTTTTTCTATGCATGTCAGAGAAAACTTCAAGATTCTCAACTTCTAATCTTCTTGGTCTTTCTTAAACACTCTTCTGGACATAACCCATATCACAGCTTTTTCAAAGAAATATCAAGTGGTTGCTTTTTTAGTCAGACTTCAAGGTTTTTAATATCTGATTAAATGGGTTCATCCAGAATGTGCCTCTGAACAATACCTAGGTGTCGAATTTTTCATGCTTTTTCTGAGGAAATTAGGCTTTGTTGCTTTTTCGACCAGCCATCAATATTTTTCAAAATGGACGATTTGTGTCTCTTTGCAACAAGATTCTACACAAAACCCATATCTCCGATTATTTTTGAAAAAAAATATCATTTTGAAGAAGGAAAATCAATAAGTTATTTCTAGGGTTTATGCTGAGCTTGTCCGAGCATAGTCAAGATTACAGTCAATCTTCAAGTTTTTCAACATGAAGTACTCTCCCATCGAATTCAGAACCAAACAAGTGTTGTATCATAATTATCTGAATATACAATGTTGGAAAGTACTTTGTAGTACCATCATGGACATAAAACATCATCATCTCAGTTGAAGAACGTGAAAAGGAGTGGTATGAGAGAAATGACAAGTATTGGAAAAAGTTGTACAATACTCTTTCGTGGGAGAATCAAGAGAAGTGTCAAAAGCACAAAGTTACAGAGCCGTCAAGTTATCAATTAGTGAGTCATATTTTGGGGAAATGATGTTTTTCAAAAATAGAACTCATAAAAAAGATGAAGATGTCAAAGATTCTCTAAGTTTGATCATAAAAGAGGAGAAGATCCTAGAAAAGCGGAATATGGCTATAGATAGTTTCAATGCTCCTGATAGAGAGGCAATTTCCTACTTTTTGGCAGATGTGATCAAAATTTAAAGCGACAATCATCTAGAAGCTTTCTTCTTAGCTTTCTTTCTATTCTTGACTTGATTCTTATCCACTCTTTGGAGAAGAGAAAGAAAACAAATGTAATGAGTTGGAATTTCCTATTTTACATGCTTTCTTAGGTGTTAGATGTTATCTTCTTTAGTTTTAGAAATAAAGCTTGCGAGTTGGCAAGTATTAGTTGTAAAAGAAAGGAGATTTTAGGGTTCCCTACTCCTCTGCTTAGTTATAAATAAGAGCAATGTTTTCTCATTTTTCTTGAACCGTGCTTGTGATAACAAATTGCTGAGCCTATGCCTTCAAGTTTGTTATCGATTAGTTTCAATTCACTTTGTGTTAGAGAGCAAGTTTGCATTTCTCTTTTAGCTGCAAATCCTTGTTTAGTGCATGTGTTTTGTGTCAAGTGTTAATCTGGTTTGATCTCATGTTGCATGTATTTTGCTACAACTTGTTGTCCCAGAATTGTAATCTTGTGCCAGAAGTTTGAGAAAATAAAGTCTTGAGCATGCTTTTTCTGCCCCGATAAAAGTCTTAGATTTTCGTTTATTGTGTAATGCTTATATGATCTCCTTTTCAACTTGCATTGAAATTCAGTAGATGTATGTTGGGAAAGGTTTATTTAAGTATTTGTGTTAGAAAATCAATCTCGTTCATTTCTAACTCTCTTGCTCTGCGTTTACTTGAGAGGCTAGAAACGTCATTAGCGTAAGTTAGTTGTAGTTGTTAAGTTTCATTAAAGGGAAAACCTCAGCTGCAACATTTAGAGTTCTATAAGCTTTTGTTCTCACAGCTGAAAAAAAAATATAGGCAAATTAGTTTTAGTTTACTTTCTTTATGCAAACTCAACAAAAGAGGGAGCTTCCCCTCTGAATTTGAAGAGCAGGTTACTGCACATAGCTATCCATTTCCAAAACGCATTCCAGAGGTGTGATTTGAAACGCCAACACATATTATAAAGAAATGAAAGGGGAAACCTATTTTCAAAATACACCCCTTGAACTGTATATTTCAAATTACCCGATTTATTTCAGCCTGCCTAGATACATGTATAGGAGTCTATTTTGTCAACAACCTGGAAAAACGTAAGCATTTACCTTAAATACATTTTTATGTATTTATTTTACTTAAATTAATCTATGTAAAATAGATTAGAGTGGTATCTAATGTTGCAGGTAACCTATATTCGATTGCTAGACCATTTTGTAGCCCAAGCCAGACAATGAGAAAAATATAATATTAGACAAATCCATCTTCATGGGAACCCAAAATTTAAATGAGGATAAGCAAGAAATAAAAATTAGATACGTAAATGAATTTTGTACAACATTGACTTATCATTTCTTTACAGCCATAAGAAAAGAAATAAAGGATTTTTTAATTAATAAATCTAGAGGATAATGATGGGCATGGCTGTAGCTGCCCCATTTTCTTGGGCGCAACTTGATAGCCTTCCCACACATCAAAGGAGAAACCTTGCAAGCCCTCTTCTATGCATTCCTCCTATGTGCTGCAAATAGTGTGGTGTGGGATATATCAACTTCTTCCAGCTTAAAAAGAAAGAAAAATAAATTGCTTATTATCGTATATTTATCCTCAAGCCTGCATGGAGCTTCGAGTAGAAATATGGATACCAAAAATAAAAGAAAGAGAGAAGGGGATCAACTGAAATGCAAAAAGAAAGTTAAAGAGATCATGTGCCATGGTCACCACCCTAGTGGAATGACCTTCAAACCACAACTCGAGCCACGCCATTAATATGCAACTTTTCGTACACAAGGATAAAGCAAAAGAAATAAATTCATCTACTTTAGGGTTTCCAATTATTTCCTTAATTGCTTTAGAATATGTTTTTAAAATATATATATTGTATATTTTCACAATATGAGAGGCGTAGACATTAGTTTGAATGGGAATGAATGAATGAATGAAATATTTTAATGACGTCCATGAGACTAAACAGTCTATGGGATTGAGACAAACAACTTAATTTGTCTTCAAGCTCTTTTCCAAGTCGGACCTCCTGCTATTGATTTTGACTAGAAGGTTGGTCGTCTAATTGATCTTATCCTCCTCAAATAACTACTGCATACTGTCCACCCCCAAACTATTTGTGTACTGATTGTGGATATCTTCATAAGTTGTGCATTCCATGACGAAGTGCCATTCCATCTCCACTGCTCCCTTATTATAGAATACACACGTTCTTTCTTCCCAAGTCTCTTTAGGTATCTTCCACCTACTAGTCTCGCATCTAAGATGGTGTGATCCCATTCTCAATTGCGCAACTAACAACCTCGCCTTCCCTTTAATAGCTGCACCTAAATAGGTTTTTTCCCCATGATCGTTTGTTGGGTTGAACTCTCTTTGATGTAGTATTCTTTTTTTCGTCCAATCTGGAAAGATATCATAAAAATGCATATATTTTATGCTTGGCTAAATCGTTGCCACTCCTCCCTCTTTACATGGCCTATAGGATGCTGCCACCACCCACTCTTCACTCTAAGTAAAGGATATCAAATAAAATATTATCTTTCCTATAAATAATGTCTATTGCTACCCAAACCTCCTCCTACATAGGTGCATTTATTGAGACGAGTTTAAATCTTGGATTTCAATGTAATAAAGTTAGTTCTGTAGAGCATGCTCAATATAATACACTGTAGCTACTCAACTGATTACATTCCTGCATCTAAGCGTGTATTGCAAGAAAAAACAACGGTCTCCCGTAGTGGCATGTCTAACCATTCAATACATGAAATGATATCAAATCTTATTTTATGAATCTCAAGCCTGATATTCTCTCTTGATGTGATAGCCAATAAAGACACATTAAATCGTGAATCAGAGGGTTGCTCAAGCTAGGCTCAGGGTGCACTCCGTTGATTTATTATTATTTCCTCTCGAGTCATGTGTAGTAAAGTCTACGCAATATCAATTTTGAACTAAGGTAAATAATAATTGTTTAGTTAATTATAGTTAATAATAACTACTTGTTAATTATAATTATGAAATACAAATGTTGCTAGCATTTCATTGATTGTTTTATAACATATAAATATATAATTTATTTATCTATTTAAATACTCATATTTTCATATTTAAAAATAAAGGAGAAAAAAATAATAATATATATTGCCAGACTTAAAATTTAGAATAATATATATAAATTTATTTATTTTATGAAATTTAACATTATTGTTATCAAATGCAAAATTTATAATATGAATAATAAGGATAAATATGAATATTTAAATATGTAGCATAAATATGTTGAGTAATATTGATCATAATGATCACATTAATGTGTAGCATAAAAGATAATAATAATAATCTTGATGTACAACATAAAAATTGATATTAAAATAATATTAATATTAATTCTTTAAATTGAATATTGTATGGGACATGATTACTAATGAACTACATTATATCAACAGGTAATATTTGCAGCTAAGTGTCAACACTAATGACAAAGTTGACCACAATAATAACCATATTACTTTTGTTAAAGGAAGGCAACATGAAAATGCATAGCATAGAAACATTACTTTGGTTGGAAATATAAATGATTTTGATGTTAAGTTTTGCTTAATTTCGTAGTGTTCATATTAATTCACTAAAGAAATAAAATAAATACCCATCGAGTATTTTTTGACATTTGCTGAAATTTTATATAATATGAATATTTAACGTTGGGTGATTATTTAATTTGTATACATAGATAACATATAGGGGTATTAACTTCTTTTATATAAAATGACAAATAGAGAGTGGCTAGTTATCGTATAATGTAAGTGAAAATATTAAAGTGAATAACAACTCTAGAATAGTTGCAAGGAGAATATAGTTGATTTAAATATCAATACAACAAAGTGTTATGTGTGTAGCCATACATAATATTTATATTAATATTAAGGATTATCTTGTTATAAATGTTAGTAATAATGGGAGGTGAATATAATATCAGTGTTCTAGTTAAAAGCTAATGTTAATATTAATAGTAAAATAATCAATAATATATATAATATTAATATTGGCACTAAAAGTAATATTAGTATTACATTGTTAAAATGGAGTGGTGAATAGCCACCACTTATAGCGGAGTTGGTTGGGGCTTGGGGTTTGCATTCCTCGAGGTCACACGTTTGACTCTGCTTCGTAGTGGGTAAGGTGTGGGTTAGTAAATAGTGTGTCAGTTCTTGCTCCACTAACTCGGGGTATAGTAATGGACTTTGCCACAAACATTTTAAGCCACCACTTGTAGCGGAGTTGGCTGGGGCTTGGGGTTTGCATTCCTCGAGGTCACAAGTTCGACTCTGCTTCGTAGTGGGAAAGGTATGGGTCAGTAAATAGTGTGCTAGTTCCTCCTTCGCTAACCCGGGGTATAGGAATGGACTTTGCCACAAAAAAAGCCTACCCGGGTAGCGGAGTTGGCTTGGGCCGTGGGTTTGCTCCCCACAGGTCTCGAGTTCAACCCCTCGCTCTAATGGTTGACTGATGGGCCTGTATGCGAGCTATGGCGTCCACTCGTAGGGGGCTAGTCTCGCCTCAGCTCGCCCGAGGTACCCAAGGTATGGACTGCTGGGCCGCTGGGCTAAGTTGTGGGGACACCCTTACTGCATAAAAAAATGGAGTGGTGAATATGATTTTTTTAATTAATTGTCTAATAAGATGGGTACTAATGTTAGTAAGAGTTATAATTAAAATATTAGTATTAACATTAGTGCTATTAATAATATTAATAATGGGGGAACCTTCTCCAAACTCAAAGCAAAGACCATATATAGGGATTTTAGTTGTGTTAATACTATCTTTGATCATCTTAATTACTGTTGGAAGTTAAATTTTGATAACAAAGAATGAAAAAAAGTTCTAACTAATGTTTGGTGCAGTGGTCTCGAACCAAAAAAAGCCTGCTTCAGGTGGCTTGTTCTGCTGCAAAAGACTCCTTTTAAAACTAATGGAAAAGATGTGGATATTTGCAATATGTGTAAAACTCCAGAATCGATAAAACACATTTTATTTGATTGTCTATATGCTAAGGAAATTTGGAAAGTTTTTTGTTGCAATACCAGGATTTGGGATAATAGTAACAATTTGATGTGGAAGAATGTGCTAATGTGTAACAAAAAAATGAGAAAAGAATGTAAATTGTTTTGGCTATTTCTTTCTACTGAGATAATGTGGCATAACTGGAAAGCGAGGAACGATGAAAATTTCATGGGTAATAGGAGAAGCCTTATTGAGTTTTGTAGAAAACTCACTCTTCTCTTTGTTGTTGCGCAGGTGTCATTGCATATTGAGATTTCGCTGCCCAAGTTCATTAATTTGATCAGAGGTGGTGTGGAAAGGACTGAGGAGGTGGAGGGAAGATGGGGTCAAGCTTGCCAGTTGGAGGGGGAGGATCACAAGGTCTTCCTGAAGGCCTTGAAAGAGTTTCAAAGAGATTTTAATGGGTCGGTGGGGGTGCAAAATGAGGCACAATCAATGATGGGAGGGCTGCAAATGGACCAAGCGTTGAACATAACAGCAATGAGGAGGTGAGATTGAGTAGGTTTCCAGATGATCAGCAAAAATAAAGGATAGCACTCAAAGAGGATTTAATGAAGGCCCAAAGATATTGCAATAGCATAAAATGTTCTAAAGGAAAAAGTTAAAAAGTTTTGCTGCAATGAAAAATGATGTAATATGAAAAAGTTAAAAAGTAGAGATGCATTTTACAGGCTGCATATTTTGTAGCAGCTGAGTTTATGTTATAGCAGCATAGCAAAATGGCTGAAAATAGCCAAAAATGTATCAATAATTGTAAGCATGTTATTACACTATATTTAATACAAAAAATAAATAAAAAAATATTAATAATAATAAGAAAATTTTAATATTTATAAAGGTAATGTCTTTAATATAGTAATTAATTTTGCGATCAAGTAATAGTATGCCTTTAATATAGTAATTAATTTTGTTATCAAGTAATAGTATTGCCAATAAGGAAGTAATATTAAACACTACATAATAAGGTTAATGAATGGAATTATTAATATCATGAATTGTTTTAGGAAGAAAATTTGAAAATCAAGAGTGTCATTGTGTAACAATTGTTATTAATAATATACCCAATAGTAGAATGTCACTAATAATAAGGGAATATTAAGTATAATTAATGCAAGAAGAATACTATTAATTTTCATAGCGTTATGTGAAGATACGAGTTAGGGAATTATGAAATACCTTGGGATTTAGTTGTCGGTGTCAATAATATAACCATCAATGAGCATAATCTATTTTTTGAACTCAATGTTATACCTATATAATAATACCATAACGGTGTCAACTACTAACTTGCTATTAAAAAACAAAAAATAAATTGTTGGGTTTTTCTAACATAAATTTTTTTGGCATGACAAATGATGGCATGAGTTTAGTGACAAACTTTAGGATTCATAGCATATTGGGTATGTCTACTTAAAGGATTTTAATTTTAATGCTTATTTCTCTTTAATTATCATATCGTGGAATACTCAAGGAATATCCCCCTTGGACTTACAAATCCCAAGGCTAAAGGTGAGTATACCCGCTCACAATAATTAGTCCATTCATATCATTGTTTGATCATAAGACTTGGCCACCACCTTTGTTGACTTATCCTCAACTTTAGGTTTTGGTGCCACTCTTTAGGATTTGTGGAGGTGCATATTTGAGTACCACCGAACCATACCAAATAATAATTTTTTGCATACTTTACCTCAAAATAAATTTGGCTATAATTATTTATAGAGGTTAGAAAACACAGTACATTAGCCATGGTATGGGATGCTCTATCGTGTCTAACTAATGCTAGTACATATTTTTTATTTTTCAAGTTTCCTCAACATATATATATATATATATATTTAGGAGATTATATGTCCACATTTTTGGTGCCTCTCAGGACTATTCTTTGCAAAAAAATTTAAATAATTCATATTACCAATTCATCCAAATGTAAAATAAAATTTGAAAGAATGAAGAACACAAAACAAGGGCATAAAGTTAGGAAGCAAAATATCCTTTGATTGTAGGTGGAGTGGTGTTAAGAGAAGCCTTGATTATTTATTGCTCTTTATTTTTGCACAGGTTAATCTATTGTGGGGAGATGAGTTTTGAAGATAGGATATTGATATCCTTATATGATTTTTTTTGAATATGCAAAATCACTTCCTTTCAATATAAACCTTGAGCTCAACTAAGATTGTATCATATTAATTAGATCTTGGGTTATTGTATTTGCAAGAAATTTGATGGGACTTGAATCATATAATTTTTAGATTCTAAAAGATAATTGTATTCCTCTTCTTAAATCATTTTTTTGTAAGTTTTAAACAATGAAGGAAACCCTCTAAGGACGATCATATTAAATTTTTGATCCATGTTTTCGAGTGATTCATATAGTTTGACCATGTATTTCTCAAAATTCTAGGTGGATTCCTTCTTTTTATCCACACTCAACACCCTCAAGGGTACACCCGTTCTATCCTTAATACCTTAAGAATATACCCATTCTCCTATGTAATCATACTAAAGTAAACTAGAATATTTTTTTATTATGGATGTTTGAACTTGGGACCTTTTAGATCCCTACAATAATGGCCTTTTTGTTACACTAAGCATTGACTGACATGAAAGTGAACTAGAATTGATTGATTCTTTAAACCCAAGGGTGAACTCATTTATGGTCAAGTCTAATTATTTTTTGAGATTGTGTATTTGGGCCATAGATTGATCCAAAAAGGCACACTCTTTATAGGTTGGTTATTTTTTAAATTATTTAGTGTCGATAGGAACTAAAGACCTTTTTAATAAAGTCAATTGAGATTACCTTATTTTTCTCTTCATGTGCTCTTTTTTTGAAACTTTGTGATTTTATTAACTAGGGCCTATTTATTTGTTCAAAAAAATGTAATTTTGTAATAATTATAAAGTTAGAGCCATTGTCCTATAAATACTTGCTCATCTCGTTATTCATTTCTTTGATTTTTTAGTTGCTTAACCAACCTAGCTACTTTTTTCGTATATTTATTCATAATGTTTTTCATTGATTTTATCTTTTACTCGCTCTTTAGTTGTCCTCAAATAATTAATTTGGAGAATTTTATTATTCTCCTTTATGAATTTAAATATTTATCTTTAGGTTTGAGTGCTAGTAAATATATAATATAACAATGAAAATAATGTTACCAATGTATGTGAAAGGCCAAAATTGGCCCATGATATTGCAAGAGAAGTGAAGAAAATGAAAAAGGAACTGCAATCATAACATCATTAAGCCTAAAAGAAAAAAAAGGTTTTCCTTAAAGAGAAAGTTATAGAAAACAATGTATCCTTTGAGACCTCACAAATCTCACTACATTTATAATATTGCAATGAGGCCACTTCTTATTGATCTTGAAGAAGAATCAATGTGAATAAAATAAGTAATCATTTAAATGTAGAGGATTGTGGAAGTGAAGTCTTTGGCCAAAAGTTTGCAAAGATAAAAAAATCTCTTGAAAGAAAAGAGTTAAGTATCTTCTATTTTTAAGCTATGAAGGTTTGAAGAGAGTTATAAAAGTCTCTAAATAGGCAAAATAAGTCCCTCCAAATTTCATAGTAAGGAAAATTTATACAAACTAAATGATCCTTGGTTTTACAATCTACTGACTAAATATTCACAAATACAATGCACTCGATGAATCTAATGAATAGTCTCTACGTAGAGGGGTTGTGAACAAACTCTAAACTATGCCAAAGGGATTCTAAAACTCAAGGGCTTTAGAGTTTATTGTAACTTGAGTTTGTATTATGTTATCCCTAAAGTGAATATGTGTATGGTAGTAGTGTCAAAGTTTTAAGAAAAGAGGATCTAACCATTTGGATTATAGGCATAGTCATAGATCTCATCTTTGAAACTCTTATTTATCTCCCTTGTAGAAAGATATAGTGCATCAACTAAAAATAATTAAATGATTTTTTTCATGTCAATGCTTGCAAGGGTAGAATCCTTGGCATACTAGTTGGAGGAGATCTTATGTTGTGCTAGTTGCATAGAGGATGAATGCTTTATTTGGATATCTAAATAAATTAGTTGCATCATTGGCCACCCATCAATCCTATGTATCATGGTTACCGCTTGGAAGATCATGACAATAATGAGTGGGATAGAACCAAATTCAATAAGAACAATGTCTTTAGGAATTGATTCTTTAACATGAGGATTCTTGCATAAAATGGACATAAGTAGTCTTGGTTAGATTTCTTAAGGTAAGGCCCCCAAGTTTCAGCCCCATGATATAGAAGAGTAAGTATAACAAGTGAGTGGAAGAGGTGAATATTATTTTGTATATCTTAAAAATGAAGCCAAAAGCACTATTTTTCCAAAGTGGTGAGTGAAACACACCCTTTTCCCAATATAGACTCAACAACTAGTGATAAAGGGGCCATATCAATCCCATAACCTTAAATTTAGGGAAATCTTGTTTATAAGTAAGTTTTAAAGTGCTAAAAACTACAACATTATTTTTGAAGATTTACTTGAATACCATATGTTTCACATAAGGATACTATGATGTATGTTGTTTTTGAAGACCTTCCTTTGACAAGACATCAAGTGAATTTATTTTTAAATAGAAGAATAAAAACAAGCTTTGTATTTTACAAATGGTTATTTGTGACTAATTAATTTAAAATTATTTCCTCAAGCTCATTTGTGTATAGACCAAAAAGAGTAGGGGAGAGTGGAAAAACTTGACCAACCCTAGTGGTGCTTCAAATATCCTCTGTCTCACCAAGGATTAGGCATATTTTTCCAACAATGAACTCATAGTCTATCATAACTAGTATATCAAAAAATTGAGAAGACACAAATCCATGAGGTTTTCAACGAGCAAGTATCAAGGAGCAATATCTAAGGCTCTATAAAATTTTACAAATCAAAAAGACATTTTTTATTATTTTTTCCTTTGTCTCTTCAATTATAGAGGTAAATTATGATAATTGGTGTGAATTCCTCTTAAACCCTTCTTGATCTTTAGTTCTCAAAATTTTACTTTTAATATAACTCAAAATAAATATATATAACCACAACAAATAATTTTACCAAGGTATGGCCAATCATGAAAACATGATCCTTTTCCATATTTTTTTCCTTATAACAAAAACCATTAAATTGATCTATTTTTTAATCTAATAAATTGTAATGTAAGAACTCCTACCTTGAAAACATTTATCTATAATAAGAAAAAAATAAAATATAAATACAATAGCTTATGAAATTAGGTTGTTCTCTAGAATTACCTACTACTTAATTTTTAATAAGTGTAGATAGTTTTTAAATTACTTAAATAAATAATTTCAAAATAAAAAGTGTAACAATTATAATTTAAGAATTCAAATGTTAATTTTGAATGAAGAAGAAAGCTGAAATAATTTCTACCATATAGCACATTATTACACTAAAGGTGAAGTGTAATGGCTGATCTGGAGGTGCAATGGAGATTAAAAAGTCGTGCATTTTGGTTGAAAAATGGTGATGAAAACACTAAGTATTTCCATAATTATGCCAATTATTGTAAAAAGAAAAACACTATTTGGGAAATGTCAAAGGCTGATGGTTCAAAGGAAAACACTCTCAAAGAGATTGTTGATTTGGGAGTCACTCATTTCTCCCAGCTGTATAAGGAACCTGAGAGGGAAAATATTGCAGACATCATTCATATTTCTGCACATTTTTCGAGCGTTGTTGATGAGGCAGCTAATGTGCAATTTATGAAAGAGATTTTGAGGGATGAATGGAGGACTATTATGGGCACTTTTCAAAAAGACAAAAGTCCAGGCCTTGATGGCTGGACTATTGAATTCTTCCTTGGATTTTTTGATTTTCTAGGTTCTGATATCCTCCATTTGGTAGAAGAATCTCATCAATCTGGAAAAATTCTTGGGGTATTCAATTCTAATTTCATTGCCTTAATTTCTAAGAACAAATAAACCTGACTCCTTTTATGATTTTCGCCCTATCTCTCTTTGTAATTGCATATACAAGATTATTGCTAAAGTCATCGCTATAAGAATCAAGGATCTGCTATCAAATACCATCTCCTGTGAACAATTTGGGTTCTTACATGGCATACATATTCATGAAGCTATTGGGGTTGCACAAGAGGGTATCCATTCTATAAAAATAAAGAAATTACTGGCAGTGATTATGAAGCTTGATTTTTCGAAGGCATATGATAGGGTGAATTGGCTATATGTTCAGTTATTGTTGATCCATCTTGGTTTTTGCTTACAAATGGTTAATTGGATTATGGGTTGCATTACCTCTGTTTCTTATGCCATTCTCATAAATGGCTCTGCCTCTAGTTTCTTTAGACCTACTCATGGTTTGCGTCAGGGTTGTCCACTATCCCCTCTTCTCTTTTTATTAGTTGTTGAGGGATTAAGTCATGCTATGTTGGCTGCAAAACATAATGGTTCTATTAGTGGTATTTTGGTTGGTGGCACCACCACTCTTACTCATCTGCTCTTTGTGGATGATATTTTTTTGTTCAACAATGGATCCATAATTGAATTGATCAAGGTTAAGGAGATTCTTGACTTATTTTGTGTTACCATGGGTATGGTGATCAATTTACAAAATTCCACTATTTCTATTAGTAGAATTCAGATGGAACTTCATTATTGAATTCTTTTATTGTTTCCCTTTCAACATCTTGATCTACATGCAAGTTTTAAGTACTTGGGATTTCAATTGAAACCAAATGGTTATGGAAAAAATGACTAGTCTTGGCTGATTGATAAGGTTTAGAATCGTATCAAATTGTGGTGCAACAAATGGCTACCTATTGGGGGAAGGCTTACCTTAATTAAGTCTGTTTTAGAATCTATTCCTGTTTATTAGCTTTCTTTAGCTCACACTCCCAAGTGTGTGTTGGAGACTATAAGGAAAAAGTGCTTCACTTTTTTGTGGAAAGGGAAAAAGGATTTTGGTATACCTCTTTCAAATTGGTTGTCCATATATAAGCCAAAGGATGAAGGGGGTTGGGGTTTAAAAAACATTCATTATTTTGGATCTGCTCTTGTTGCCAAGAGTGTTTGGAGACTCATTTTGTCTCGGGGATTGTGGCATAATTTTTTTTATCAAAAGTATATTGCTCCAAAATCTATTGTTGAATGGATTAGGTGTCTGGTTAAATCTTCTCGCAATGCCTCTATTATTGGGAAGGTTGTTGTTCTTTCCTTCCCTATTATTGGTCACTGGCTTTCCTGGAAGGTGGGAAATGGTGAAAATGTTAGAGTGGGAGTTGATTCTTGGGTTGGTTGCGGTGGAGCTTACCTTCTCCTTGGGGGTCTTATAAATGTGCTGGCTGAAAAAGGTATCAATACACTTATGAATGTTGTTGATCCTAATACCACAAAGTTTTGGCAACAAGGTTGGAAATCTGCTGATTGTTTAGGTCTGATTGGAATGGATTCTGAAATCTAGAGAGATTATGTTAATAGGCTGAAGTGGAGTCAGGTCAGAATCAACAATGAAGTTGATCTATTGGTTTGGTCTAAGAATACTTCCAAATGGGTGTATAATGTCAGTTTGGGGTACAAGACTTTGTTTACACAAAGGAGTTGGTGGTGGAAGTGTATTTGGAAGATTCATGCTCCTCTAAAGGCAATTTTTTTTATGTGGCTAGCCCTCCAAAATAAAGTTTTGACTTGGGAGGTGTTGCAAAAAAGGAGTTGGCAAGGTCCTAGTCGATGCTCTCTATGTTTGGTGGATTTGGAAACTATTGAGCACCTTTTAACCAGTTGCCCTTACACTATCAAAGTTTGGGCTGATATGGAAAGATTGATTGGTCAAAGGAACATCTGAGTTGGAGATAATCCATTGCATTGTTTTGAGAATTGGTACCAGAATAGATCTTTATATTCATTTAGGTCTTTACCTCTTCTTGTTGCTTGGGGTATTTGGTTGGTTGGAAATGCTGCGATATTTCAAAATAAGTTGATTCCTACTTTCCAATGTACATCTCAAATTCATTCTTGTTTTGTAAATTTTCAACATACCCCTAAGGTGAATATTCCAAGACCCTTAACTCCTCCATTGATTGATAAATCTCATCCTTGGGGTTTTTTTGATGGGGCTAGTCAAGGTAACTTTGCTTTGTGTGGAGCGGGTGGCATAATAAATTACAATAAAAACCATTCTATCTCTTTTAGTGATGGTTTGGGCAGCGGTACAAATAATTTTGTGGAGATTATGGCTTTGAAGCTTTTGTTGACTTTGGCCAAGGACACAAGGATGGATCATTTACAAGTCTTCGGTGATTCTGAGGTTATCATCAAATGATAAATGGGACGTATAATGTTGAAAATTTCATTCTCAAGCCTATAAAAGATTTGATTGATAGGTTGAGACTTATCTTTGCCCATATATCTTTCAAACATGTTTATAGGGAATACAATTTGGAGGCGGATACTCTTTCAAAAGCTGGTTTACTTTTGGCTACTGATAGATTGGATGTCACTGAACATTTGAAGGGTTCTAACTTGTTGTCTTATAACCTCTCTATAATCAATGATTTGTGATGCACTCATCCTCTTCGTGTTGTATTTCTTCCCGCTTCTTTCTTTTTACATCACTTTCTAGTGTATTGTCTTTGTTAGTTGGGTGACTGTCCCTTTGGTTATGTAGTTTTTCCTGGGTTGTTCTTGTTTGTTGGTGCCAATTCTTGGCTGCTCTTCACTTTGGGTATTTTATTGCTTTTCTTACTGTTTTTTTCTCCTTGTTAAAGCTTTTCAGCTTCTTCAATATGTAATATCTTTATTATTTAATGATTATGCATTTTTTCCGAGGAAAAAAAATGGCATGAATATATTAACAAAGAATATTAAAGATTTAGACATACAAAAATAATAGAAACTAATACATGATCAACATATAAAAAAAAAAAAAACTTAAACACAATTAAAATATATTTGAAAAACTACATCCCACAAAAATAACATATAAATTAAATATTAAATATTGAATATTGTTTGGATAAATAGTAAAGATGATACATACAGAAAATACTCATCAAATAAAGTTTTGAGTGATAGTTGTTTTAAAAAATATTTTTAACTATTTAACTTATACATATATAATTTTGAAAAATATTTGAATAAATGTTAACTCTACTATATATAATTGTATACTATTTCATTTATCAAATTACATTAAAAAAAAACTCTTCCAATAAAAATAAGGTAAATAAAGAAAGAACAATGTAGATTATAAAAAATAAATTTTAAATAGTTCTAAAATAAAATTGGCATACTTATTTAAAAAAAATTAATGTAAATGATACAAAGAGGTATAATTCATTAAATCCCTATTTTACTTTAATACAAAGTTTAATAGAAAATAGGTGCCTCAAGAATGATATCTATCCACATCTTTTACATAGATTTTTCTAAAAATAGATATGTTAGAGGAGAGGGCCCGATAGTGGGGTGAGGTCTTATACTGGGTATATCGATTGACCAGATGGACCCAAGTCATGTACATTTTTTACTTAATAAAATACTTAAAATATTCCTCAAATTGACTTTGTATTGCACCAACAAAGTTAACTTGGGATTCTATCAATGCTCACAATATTTATATATTTTTTAATAATTATTTAAACAAAATGCATGCTAGAGATAGGAAACATACAAATCCTCTTGCTAATATTCCATAGATTGTACACACTACCCATTAAAAATATTTTAAACCCGTTTTCTAATATTAAGTTTTGAAATGAAAATATTCAGTTTAATTACCCCAAATACACATGACACTTTAATACATTGACATATTAATTTTCTCAACTACACATGAAGCGATGACCCATAATAAAATAATGTTTTTTAATATAAAGTCATTTATAAATGACATGTCTTGACAAGTGTCCCATACAAAAATAGATATGCCCCATATCTCCTCATTAACTTAATTTTATCAAAAGATAACTGCCTAACTATCAATCACTTCCTGCATGAATACTTGCAATCAACACACTCAAAGGTGTAAGGTTCACCAATCAAGTCATCAAAACAAGAGAATTTTTTTTTAAACTTCAGACCAAATAAAAATTCAACCAATTCAATCAACTAAAAAACTTAATACCAAATTCTTTTTTTTTAAACATCCATCAAATCCATCCATTCATCTCAAATGAATTGAGTCACCTAAATTGAATTCAACCAATCAAATTAAAGTGCACAGATCAAAAATATGTCCTCTCACTTATTCCTACAAGTGCATGTATTTTCCTAGTCCAATTTTCCTAGAGCCCTTAAAAAATTTGTACATTTCAAATTACACACTGCTATCTAATTGATCAAGTGTAAGTTCACACTACACTTTAAATCATTATCTACTTAATAATATTTATAAAATTATGACTTCAAATCAGATAAGAATACAACTAAGTCAATCTCAAGTCTTATGTTTGTAAATACTAATTTAGAAATGGAATTAAAATCAAATGCAATGTAAAAGACTCTATTCTAGAATATCACAAACCTCAGATGGAGATCAACAATGAAAGCAAAACAATACATACCATAAGCAATAAACTCAAAATTTACCATAAACCTCCATTATTGATTTGATTTTCTCCTTGAAAGTATTGGAATGTGGATGCTCCTTGCTTGAATGTTACATATTTTGACAACATATACTTATCTTGAATGATTGTTGATGAGGAATGAGGGAAGTGTCTGAATTTATAGATTTTTGGGATGGTAAATGGATGTCTAAGTTCTAATTATGAGATCAATGGTGGAGAATGGTCAAGAGGAATTCCCTAGGATCTAGTAGGAGATGGAGGGTGGAGATTAAGGTGGTTAGAATATGCATGGTTAGGATAAATTTACTAAGTTTAGTAAGTGGTTAAGGACATGAGGGAAGTTAGGGACATGTGCATCTATGGAGGCTAGATTCCAAGGTCATGTTGAGAGAATAATGGGAGCTCAAGGAAAAGTGTTCCTAGGTCCCCGTTATTCTTGGAAGGTGTTGAGGGAAAATAGGCCTAATCAAACAATAATATTATTTAGTTATTTTAGCCACATGGGTGAGGTGGATAATAGGTGGAATATTTAATTAATTAATTAATTATTATGATGAGATAGAAAAAAGGTAGTTACTTAAATAGTATGATTATTTAATTAATGTATGAGACTTTAGGTGAAAGGGATACGTCCCAGGTTAATTAGGACTAGGTGATGGGTTTAGGTTTAGGTGATGAAATTGATTGATTGGGGATTAGGTGATGAATTTAGTTCTAGAGAATATTTTAGGTGTCTACAATGTTCAGCGTAAGAATACAAGTTTTATTTGATAATTTCATAGATACACCTTCCATTTCTCAATGAAATGTTATTTCATTAGAAAATGAAAGGCTTAAAACTATAAAAATGTATTTAAATTTTCAACCCTACATCATAATACATGATAACAAAATGTTATACAAGACAAACTAAAACTAATATGATTAATATAGTAATAATATGCTACTATCTATAGGTTCAAAGGAGAAAGATACATCACAAAATATGATAGAGAAAATTTTAGCTATAGTAGTTACAGTTTGTCCTATATAATATTTTCTCTATCATGTTTTTTGATGTAGGGTTTATAATTTAAATAGATTTTACTACTATTTGTAGGTTTAAAGGAGAAATATGCATATCATCTTTTATGGCTAAACCTATTTAAAATATAAACATGGAAATGTTTCATGTAGTATTTATAATTTATCTTGTGTACTATTTTATCTATCGTGTTTTATGATGTATGGTTTATAATTTAAATAGATTTTGCTATTTTAGGTTGAAAGGAGAAAGATACATATAATTTTATATGGCCAAACCTATTTAAAATATAAACCCTACATCACAAAATATGACACGTCAAATATTATACAAGAAAAATTGTAACTAGTGTAGGTTTAGGTTACTTTCTCACAAAAAAGTTCTATAAAAAATAAATTACAACTTAATCTTTTATTCAACCATCACTTTTATCTACCAAAGTATGGCTACAAATTGGTATTTCAATGGAAATCAAAATGGTATTTTTTAAATTTTTTGTGAAATATATTGTAAATATGTTTTCATTCCTGCTTAAGTTCAAATCAATCGAACTAAATATTAGTATTTGTTGTTCATAAAATAAAAAGTTGGTCTTCATCTCATGTGGTGCTCCATATGGACCCCGCAAGATAGGGTGCCCCAATATGGGCCCAAAGTAATCTTTGTATTTTATTTTTCAAAATATATTTCTTCACTTTAGTCCTTTATATGGCTATAAATGGAATGCTATGTCATTGTACATTTCTTCTATTGGAAGTTTGTGGAGTTTTTCATTGATATGTCTATTGGCAACATAAGCATGATGTATGAGCACAAGTTGTATAGTTTGCAAGTACAGTGTTGTCATTGATGTCAACATTGTGATTTGGAATGAATATTGGTGCACAAACCATTTGGTGAAGCATGAGTGTGTATATAGATAATAATCCAATATATAGTTGCAAGAAGGTTTGATTCGGTGCAGATTGTAAGTTGAAGAATTGGCTAAGTGTCAAAACACAGTTTTCAATGTTCAAGACATCTGGTATTTTGGTCCACATTGGTTCACCTTGAATAATCCTACTTTGTGGAATTAATTCAAAATTATTGGATGTTAGAGGATTCTAAATCCATATTTTCACATTATTTTGTCCTCTGGTGAAGAAGTTATGAATGACAGAATATTGGGTTTGCTAGTGATAGTGGATACCAATGTAGGGTGTATGTTTTGATCAATCTGCACTTCACAGCAGAATGGTATATTATCTTGCGGATTTTTGGGAGTGTTTACAAGTGTCAATAGAGTCTATTCTCCAAGTGACATGAAATTTGGAGGTCCACATGTCCGTTTGTGGTTGTTCAGTTAGCTTATTTTGATGTTAGGTCTTCATAAGTGTCGACCTAATATGATATGAGTATTTTGGAGGTTATGTAAGTGTTTATCCATTATAAAGGTACTATTATAGGCCCACCTTGACATATCTTATGTATTACAAGTTTAAATTAAGGCATGAGGTGTGTATGTTGAGTCGACAAGTTATATTTTGCATGATACATCTAATTAGCCCGACCCAATTGATGTTGAAGGTGTTTGTGGATGTGATGAATATATGTAAGTTCATTTAAGTGTCATAGGATGTGAACACAAGTATTTTGGATGTGAATTGTGCAAAAGTGATGTGAGTGTAGAGCAGAGCAGAGTGATATGAAGTGTGTTGACTTTGTGTATTGAGCTTCAGTGGAACTATATTCTAGCATGTTGCAGATGCATTTGTAAAAGTTCATTTTGGCTGTGTGCCACCCTTATCTTCTATCTTTTCTTCTTTTTGTGGGTAGTGAGTTCACTAAGATAGTGATTCCACCTGCAGTGAGCATTTATGCAATATTTTGTAACCGGCTATAATATATTGTGAGCTAATCCTCACTATGAATTTTCCCCTTTTTGTTTTCCATGTAAAAATACAATGTTCATGTGTTATCTGCTTTGATGGTTGCTTTCATACTTTCCTTTCTCACTACAAACTAAATATAAATTATGTGGAATGAATTTTTAAATGTTTAAGTGGTTTCAGAGAATATGGATTCACCCTCCCTCTCTGTATTTTGGATGTTCAATAGCTTCATCTAAATTTTTTGGGTTATGTATATTTTTTAATAAAATTTAGTCCTCTATATGGCTATAAATGAAAGGCGAGGTTATCCTAAAATGCTTCCTCTTATTTGTTTTGAATTATATATTTTTGTTATTTTTATTAGTAGGCATGGTTCTTTGTGGTTATTATAATCTTCAAAGGAACCCTATTTATTTGTAAAATGAATAGTTTATTGATTCAAGTATTTATTTCTCTAAATTCATACTAAAAATATTCACAAGTTTAAATATTTCAAATTTTTTTTTGAGTGGTGTCTATTCAAAAATTGTATTTTCTAACAATTAATGTTTGCCTTCTATATCTTTGAGATGAAGAACAAAGCCCAGATGTGGATCCAAAATGACACAAAGAGATTGAGAGAAACACACCTATACACAAGAAAGGAGTATGCTTCCCATCAGAGGAAGAAACAAAATTTATTAACAAGGCCACTCCACAATGACTTGAACCACTTGTTCAGGTGAATGCAATTTCTAGAACAAAGAAAATTGCAATGTGATGAGAGTAGACCAAAGAGGACATGAATTTAGCTATTAAAGATGTTGAGGACATTGGGAGATCAATGAGGAGTGCAACAAATGATTCGGGAATCCCTACCACCACACTCATCAATTAGTTAGGTGGTATTACATCAACTACAAAGAAATTTCCTCCTATAGTACATAGTGCAAAAGAAGAGGAATTAATTATTGAATGGTGCAAAGATATGACTACAGTGGGTCATAGCCTTTATATTATCAATCTCAAGGAAAAATTTGCATAAATTTTCCAAACATGACCCAACCCATTTAAGGACGGGCTACTTGGTAAGTCATGGTAGAATGGTTTTAAAAGGTGTCATCCTAAACCAACATTGAGAACATCAAAATACCTTGATAGATATTGAGCACTAAATCTTAGGCTTGTAGTGGTGTTTGCATTCCACACAACACTTTCAAAAGCTTATGATGCCAATCTATATCATCCTTGAAGAATATGAAATTTTGATGGGATTAAAATTCAAGATATCATAAATGGAGCAATGAGTATGTTAGCCAAAAGAGGTAGCTTAAGTGTTTCCATCATACCAAAGAGTAGGGAGTGGATTATTTTTTGTGAAAAGGGGTAGAAACAATTTTGACTCAGAGCTATGAACCGATGAGGTCACAAATGGGGGACCTCATCCCCAACATAAGCTCTCAATAATTACATTCAAATGGGGTTTGAACCTTGATGGAAAGAATAACAACACAACAAATTAACCATCACACCATGCCAATATTGGCGATTAGGGAGTGGATTACTATTATGTGTTGTGTGAATTATTTCGGTCAAAGCATACATAGCTTCTATTTGTTCAAGGATAAAAATTAATTGAAATTTTATATTTCTAGCTATAAAATAGGTTCTCGTA
Source organism: Sequoiadendron giganteum (assembly GCA_007115665.2). Lineage (NCBI taxonomy): Eukaryota > Viridiplantae > Streptophyta > Pinopsida > Cupressales > Cupressaceae > Sequoiadendron > Sequoiadendron giganteum. The sequence continues at coordinate 384,628,011 of CM021108.1, forward strand.
TGGTGTCCCAACCCCATGTATGGATCTGAATTGAACTGGTTTCATCACTTTTCCATATCGATTCTAGGTGGTGTCTCACAAACCAATCAACACTTATTGATTTTTAATGGTCATGAAATCCATGTTGATGTAACAAAAATCCAAGAATCAAAATTATTAGGGGTTGAATTTATAAAAATACTAGTTCACACTTCAAAAAAACTACAACCAGTAGATGTTAGTGTCTTTTCTACATTCAAATCATATTTAAAATTTTAAAGAGAAACCTAGATGGCCAAGTATCCCAATATTGAAATTAAGAGGGTAGAATTTGTAATACTTGGGAGCATGAAATTTGAAAAGGCCTTGACCACTACAAACATCGCAATATTACTTAAGAGGAAATGTATATGGCCACTTAATATTTATGCACTTATGGAGGATATACATTCTAGCCACATTTCAATTTAGTATACATGATTATGCTTTTGTAGTACATAATATTCTAAGTCTTTAAAGATTTGATGTTGAAAAGGTAGAAGTGGCACAAAACACTTTCTTGCAATAGGGGAGTTACATCCTATAACACTTGAACCAATGGTATAAAAATGTAGTACTTTTTTAGAGGTTGAAGTTTGTGTTCAATTGGGAGAGACACAACACAAGCAACAAGATGGATTTATTCTTCCATCTCAACCAAGCCAACCATCATGGTTATTAGAGAGTGTTATGCATTTTAGAATTGACTTACATCCACAAAAAGAAGAAGAAACACTTTTCTTCCCATCTCCCTCACCTAGATTGAATGAGTTTGAAATGGTGCATTACTATGTTGATTGTGGAGGTTGGGATAATAGAGATAATGCTACATGGTTGGGAGAAATTAAAGATAATGGGGTAGTTATCCATGAAACTCAACATACCACTAATGAAAAATTGGGTTCCCAAACCAACTCATACATTAACAAATTCTTCAAATTTCCTATTCACGTTGTCATGGATAAACCAATGAATATAGAGGGAAATAGAATTCATTTGACCTAAAAATCTCAACTTGTAACAATGGATGACTACATGAACCTTTTGATGGAATAGGGAAGAGATAAAAGTGAGAAAAGGAGAGCAAATAGAGGAGACAAAGACAATACACATTATTGACAGATAAATGAAGGAGCAAGGAAAGCTAGATAGAGACCTTCAATGTCAAGCAAGAAAAGTCAAAAAATAATAGAAAGGAAAGAAAAGGAACAAAGAATGGTGTAAGAGAGGATCCTAAGGGATCAAAAAATAATGGAAAAATAATTTTAGCTAGCAAAGAGAGATTTAGATAGAAAAAGGTGTTTAAGCAATCCACTAAACCCTTTACTTGAAATCATGCATTATTTAGGGATATGATGAAAATCTATATCCCTAAGTATTATGATGCAATGAATTCTATAGGTTTGACTGCATCCCATGTAGCCTAATTCCAAGTCTATCCCAATATCATGTAACTAACACTCTAATTCTATGTTTGGCCCCATCTCATGTAACTAACACTCTAATTATAGGTCTGACCCCATCCCATGTAAGTAGCACTCCAAGTTCACCCATAAGGGAGGACACCATGGGTGGAATAAGTCTTTCAATAAAATAGATAGCACCAAGCTCTATCACATCAAATCCATTGTATTTTCTCCCATGGTTTGATTGAAAAGGTTTGTCTATTATTTTGACAATAATCGTTATACATTGAAAAGTTTAATATTGTAGACTTGGGAGGAATGTTTTATGAATTTTGTATGTTCTTTAAAATTATATTTGTATTGTAGATGTATCTTTGCAATTCATCAATGAATCATGTTTTTGATTGATTAAGTAGGGAAAGGGCCATGAACCTTACAGATCAGTACAACAAACCAATGAACAACATCTAGTCAAAATAGCAGAAGAAGGAAGCAAAATAGAGAAACGCTTCCCCCACCAAAAAACTTAACCAATTCCCTCTGCATCAAACATTATATAGCTCTATCAGTCATACCAAAAAAAATTCCAATCTATCTTAAAATCCCACCACAAAAGCAAGTTATAACCACATAACCTTAAAGTAGTGTCCAATCTAAAACCAACAATCCTATCAAAGATACAACTAGAGATATTAAATTTCAGGCACCAACGACCAATAACAGTATTATAACAAACAAGATTAACAAAAAATACCATAGTAGCACATGACAAAAATTAAGAGGACCAAAATCCAAGGATCAAGCATCCTCGATCAAATTCCAAGCCTTCAATAGGTCTTTGATAGAGTCTTCAAACTTCTCTTTGGGCTCCATCTTTCCAGACAGTCAACTTCATCATCTGTCACCAATTCCCTTTGTTGCTTCTTAATTTTACCTTGGCCCCAGGGAAAAATTTAGTGGTGAATCTTTGCCAATTGGTGAATTCTAGAAATTAGCCAAGTCGAAATTGGCGAATTAATCGCACCCAATGGGGTGTCCAAATTGCCTGGATTTTACAAACTATTGATCCAATGCATGTCCATTAGCCAACAATTTTTTTTATGAGGCATATTTAAGCAATAAATTTTCCATAACAGACTATGTGTTTCAAATGGACCGATTAATACTTTCGCCTGGAATCCCGGAAGCATGTAATAAAACACCTACATATTCGCCAATACTATTAAAACAACATTGTATGAGGACCCATTTTGCCAATAAAAATTTATAAATAGTTGCTTGTGAAGACCCATTTCGCCAGTTAAAATTTATAAATAGTTGCTTATGAGGACCTATTTCGCCAATAAAATTTAAAATAATTACATTTGAGGACACATTTCGCCTTGAAAATTACAACGTATTGTTATATAAGCACGCGAGATTCGCCAAATTTTTAACATACCATTTAAAAATCCTGCAGAATTCGCCAAATATGGATTGATATAAATACAATTGAAACTGTCATTTATTCTTACACATTTTGTTTGGTTTTCAAGTTCTACTTCTTGATTCAGAAGTCAGCGAAAGATGAAAACGTAGACTTAAAGGTGAATGATCATTTCTTCATATTGTTATTAGTTATAATAGTAAGATTTCTTTATCTCTTTTCCACTCTTGCTTCAGTCTTAAAGATGATTTTGAGTAGGGAATGGGATCTATATTCTCTGTCCTTCTTAAACAAGAAGACATTTTGTTTCTAGCTTTTAATCAAAGTGAGAGATCAATATGTCGAGTAGCAAGGGTAAGACTCCTTAGGGTAGTGAAGAGACTGGGAGGCCATCAAAATGCCCAAAACATAGAGGTACCATACAATCTCACTTTTGAATCGGAAAAGATTATGATCCATTAGATCAAAATGGAGCTACATCATCAACTCTTCCACCAAATATTAAATAAAGGCATTCACAATACCTCACCACCACCAGAAGGTCAAGATGAGATTGTCATTGAGTTAAATCAAAATGTATCAAATGAAGATGGAAATACCATAGAAGATGTTCCAAGGGATACCCTGGTTAGCTAGAATGAGATAATTGACTTGGATGAGGATGATGTTGGTAGCAAGAAAAGAAAAGGCAAATCAAAAATGGGGCGCGAGTGGGAAGTGACAAGGAATTTTCAACTTGGTTGGTTGTCAAAGAACCCATTCATTGTACCAGTGAGGGTAGCAAATGAAAACAATATTGAAAAAGCAACACTATGCAAGTGTACGATTTGTAGTTAGAAATGTGGAAGATCCAAGACATTGCAGCTAAAGCTTGACACTATAGAAAATCATATTGGTAAAGTTTTCGAAAAACAAATAATAGATGGAAAGGAACAATCGGTCGTACAATGGAAATCAAAGGAAGAATGTCTTCATGTTAAGTATGCCACATAATATGAAGAGCATAACCATAGAATTTCGAAGCTTGTTGAATGCCAAGGTACACTTGAGGCTCATTTTGGAAAAGCAATGGAAGCAGAAAATCTATCAAAAAATGTTCAGATGAGTGTTGTTTTTCATATTTTGTCCAGAGGGCGTCCTATGAAAAACTACCCAGAATATTCTAGTTTATTTTCTTATTTGAGTGTTCCTCACTATCCCTTCTCACATTGGTCAGTAAACGTTCGATGGGAATGGGAAAACTGTCTTGCTGCATTGGAAAAGGAAGATTTAAAGGAGGAAGTAAAAGAGTCAAATTACATTGCATTATATTTAGATGAAGTTACTGCGGTAGGCAATACTTCTTGGGTCTATATGAATTTATATACTGTAGAACAACATGTTCACCAAGCTCATCTTCTTTATGTTCATAAAATGAAGGACAGTTCAACATCACAAAATTTATTTGAACTAGTCAAGAAATCTTTGAATGAAATTGCAGGTATCGATGAGTTGACAATTACCAAAAAGTTGGTGTGTGTAGGAGTTGATGGAGCTGCAGTGATGCAAGTTCAAAGGAGTGGTGTTTGCAATAAAGTTACAAACTACTTGTGCACCATACATGCTTAACATTCACTGCATGGCCCATAGAATGAATTTAGCATTCAAAATTGTAAGCAAGTTTCCTACAATATCAAAAGTTGAAAATCTAATTCACGAGATCCACACATACTTCTGCGGAAGTCCCAAATGTTTCACAAAATTTTAAAATTTTACTGAGGGAATAACACCAAGAAACAAGGTTCTCAGGGATGTCGATACCAAATGGATCTCCCTGCATGAACTAGCACAAGGAGTTCTTTCAGAATATCAATCCTTGATTGGAGTGATGTACACACATCACAACACAATAGACAAATCTCTTGACCTAATACATAGGTTAAGCGATATAGAGACACTTTTGACTTTAGCTAGTCTTCTCCCCATGCTGGATGTGATGAAAAATCTTGTGAATAAATCCCAAGACATGACTATGTATATTTATGAATATGCCAATCTATGTAAACATACATGCTTGGCCCTCGATCATCTATATCTAGATCTAACACAAGAAGGCGCAAATTATTTCATGTGGCAGAAAATTACTTATTTGAATAATCCTGATAATTATTTATAATTTAATGCAAGTGGACACTTATGTATCTATGTACATGGATATGAGATACCAATATACCATTGTAAGATAGTCAGGCACTCTAGTAGAGAAGAAGCCGTTAATGAGGAAGATTTTAACGACATTGTTAAATCTATTAGTGATAATTTGAAGGAAATTGCAAAATCTCTTTCCTCAGAGATTCATGAAAGATTCCCTCAACATGAAATAAATGAATCCATGGGTATTGTGTATCCTTAATTTTGGGTAAATCGAGATAACACAAAATATTTTCATGATAAAGTAAAAATCTTGATCGCACAATTTTCAAAAAGGGTAACATACAATGAGCATATAATAGAAGGAATTTTAAATGAAAATAAGCTTAGACAAAAATGTAGGAGTTTTGCAATGGCTATGAAGGACTGCTATAAATCCATGGGCATGAAGAAGGCCTTTGAACCTGTTAGAACCCAAATATTACATAAGAATCCTAAGGTCTTTTGCCCATTTGAACCTAAAAATTTCACTATCTTTTCCTTAAAATTCATTTTTCCCATCCATTATATTTAAATACCTTTACCACCATTCAAAACAAAAGCCAAATTTGATTTATATATTTTACCACGACTATATTCATGGTCTTTACCGCTTTACCGTGGCTTCCCACAAACTAGCCTGCGGCATGGCAGTAGAAGTTAAGGAGCAGGCATAAAGGGCTTTTCGCCACACTGCGCGCGGTCAAAAAATTGATCACGGTATCGTGGTGGCAGTAAGTCACTTACGAGGCAGCAGTCTGGAGAACCCACCGCAGAGCCATCGAGGGTCATCACGGAGACCGTGGTGACAGCGGTAAACAACAAGCAGTCAGCCTAGCGGTCATGAAACAACCACCGCTACATCATAGACAGTCATTAGACAGACCACGGTGGTGCGTGAACAGTTAGCAAGTGGGGATGAAATGGCAGACGGTTAAGGGTATGGTTGCCACAATACCATGGGTGGTCAACAAGTTGACTATGGTAAGGTGATGGACAGAGGTGGCGGTTAGCCAATGACTACCACTACACCGGGGACAGGTAAAATGCAGACCGCGGTAAGGCGGTAAATGGTGGAGATAACCGATGGTGGATGAAATGGAGACCACAGTACTGCGGAGGGGAAAAACATAGCTGGCGGTAGAGCGGTGGAATAAGGGTAGATAGCAATGGAGCCGGTCACCTCTCTACCATGGCCGGTCAACAGGTCAACCATGTTAGAGCGGTAAGATTAAAAGCCATGAAAAGTGAGAAAAATAAAAGCAAGACTATAGTACATAAATATTTAATTTGTCGATAAGGCAATTCAATTAAATATTTTACCTTCTGTCAGAGGAATGAAAAACGGTTGTGGCGGGTAAAATGAAGAGTCGTGACTCTTGAAATGTATGGTATAATTTTTTGCAAAAATCAGTTAGACATAGGGGAGAAGCAGAACGAAGAAGTGAGGTCTTTTTTAGAAAGCAATAAGAGAACTAGGAATAATATAATGTAAAATAGACCTTCTTGAGACAGAGCAATGGAGAATATATTTTGGTGTAATTCTTTTCTAATATTCAGTTGATGTGATAAAATAATTCATATTTTTTGCTTGGTTCTCTCCAAATTGAAATATTCTGATCATTTGAGTCTAAATATCGAGTGTATTTTTTATTCATCAAGGTGCATTTTCACTTTGTGTGATTTTATTTACTAGTGTCTGCAAGTCAGAACTAAATTCCTTTGAGTAAGTCACAGTGTTTGTGAGATTTCTTTTGGATTGTTGAAGAAGAGTTAGGTAAGAAAACATCTCAGCACTATTTATGCCAGTCATAAATTGAGGAAGTCATATGCCAGTCATTAGAACTTTATTCCTTACAGTGTCTAACAACTTGAATTGTGTCAGAAAAGAAAACAAATATAATTAGTGATACTATTGGCTCCATTGCCCCAGTGGATAGAAGGCACTAATCTGCCATAACCCAGAGGATAAAATTCATAATAAATAATATATTCAAAACCTTTCTTTTGTGTAGTAGGTGTAGTTGCAGTCATTTTGTCTATCCATTCCTAATTTTCATTGTGGGTAAATTGTTTAGCAGGAAATGTATTTCAAACCTGCATATTTCACATAGGTTCACCCACCTAGGTCTTGCAAAACCTAAAGAGAAAAAGGTTCAATTGTGTAATTGGCCTTGTACGTTGGCCAAAAGTGTTGTAAGAACTTGGCAAATTCTTCTGGTTAAAACCTGCATTTTTGAGACCCAACAGTTTGGCGACTCTACTGGGGAAATTTTAAATTGAACCAGAGCCTTCATCATAGAGTTAGTATTTTACAAAGGACTCCGCTAGGAAAAATAAATTATAGAATTTTCTCACTTTTGGAGAAAGTGAGTGGCGACTCTAAATGAACAAGTGCATTGAAACTGATAAAGTAAAATATACATCAGAAAGGAATCATCCTAGAGTCCAGACTATCACAATTGCTCACAACATGCAAGGAAGAAGGTCTTTGTATAAAGATGGTGATGGTCTTAATGACAAAAATAAATGGACCCAAAAGAATGATAAGGGTAAGAAGGTGACTGATGATATAGGCCCAGCAAGTAAAAACAAAACATCAAAAGCACCATTAGAGACACATAATTCATATGGTACACTGGAAAATGAAAATAGTCCTTCTAGAGAACCTCGTACTCTTGAGGAACAGAGAAATCCTTTCTATCGACCAGACCCTGAGAAGGTTAAGGAATTCATGGCTGAATGTGATGCTGAAATGGAAAGGAGACAACATGAATATGATCAGAAAATGGAATTTCTTGAAGAGAATCAGGATGGACTTGGCTATGAAGCAGCCTCTGAGGAGAACTATGAACATATGGCTCAAGATGAAATAAATGCAAGACTGGAACATGAGAGACAAGAAGTGGAGAGAGAGAAAATAGAATATGAGCAGAGGCTCCAAGCAATTAGAGAACTTGAAGAGTTGAAATTGAGGAAAGCTCAGTTCAATACTCAAATGGCTAATCTGCATAGATATGTGCCACCACACAGGAAGGGTAACAATAATGTAGGCCCATCAAAATCCCCACGGGTCCATCAAAATCAGCCAAATAGGCATCAAAATGCTCCACCACAACATCAAGGTGTTCAACCACCTACTTATCAGCAATATGTGGCAACTAATAATCCATTGTATTAGCATCAAAATTACCAAAATCCACCTCCTCCACAATACACATCCATGATCAGGCAGTTTGATTTGGCTGGATTTCAAATATGTCCTTATCTTATGGACAACAGTTGGAGAAGTCTAGTTCCTAAGTTCACAAGAAGTAGTGCGATTACAGCTGAGGAACATTTAAGGAGCTTTAATGCTTTTATGCAAGATTTGGATATGCAATATGAAGATATGCAAATGAGGTTGTTTACGATGTCAGTGATTGAAGATGCCAGAGACTAGTTTAATGGTTTGCCAACAATCTCTATTGATTCTATTCATGTGTTTTATGAACATTTTCTTGAGTAGCATGGAAATCGATATGCACCAGAATTTGCTTTGCATGAATTGGTCACTATTTAGAAACATCAAAATGAGTCAGCTTCTGACTTCAACCAGAGGTTTTCTATGTTGCATAATAAGATACCTCCTGGGTCCAAATTAGTTGATCCTGCTGCATTCAGTATTTATTTAAAAGATTTTGATCCTAAGACTGGATATGAGCTTAGGAACAGGTGTCCCAAGAATTTAGTTGAAGCTCAAAGGATAGCACTCACTATTAAAAATAATAGGAAGGTTGCAGGGATGATTGCTAAGAGGTATAACCCAAGGGTTCCCCAATATGCTCCTCCAAATAAATAGGAAAACACATATAGAAATGAATGGCCAAGATTACATGACATGCCATATAATACAAATTGGAGAGATAGAAAGCCAGTGATGGATAGGCAGAGAAATCAAGAGACACCTAATCCTTTGAAGAAGCGAGCGACATACATGGTTGATAATATTCCTTGGTGTTCAGTTTGTGACCTGCCACATTCTTCAGAGCATTGTGTTGTAGCTCAGTCAGTGTCAGGGAAAGACATATCAGAAAATAATAATGAAGAAGACCATAATATCTATTTAACTTCCCATACTCTTCACTCTGCAGAGCAAGGGTATTCATCTTCAGAAGAAGGAGGATATGAATATAATGTTGATCATCATAAATATAATGTTCACATGGCAGAACAACAAAAAAAAATTGACTATGAAAAAAGTGATGATGAACAAAGTCCTTCTACTACATCATATCAGACTAATAGGGGAAATGTGAGGAGACCAACTGAGGAAGAAATTAAAAGATTGACTATTTCAGCAGTTGAACAGGCCAAAAGCAAGTATTGGTTGAGAAATAGAACAATGAATGAGAATGAAGGTGTTCCAAGAGGAATATTCTTGAAAAATAAAAAGATGTCCCATCAAATATCAAAAAATATAAATGATGAACACTCTGATAAAAAAGAGCAAGAGTATGTTCCCAAAGAAAAAAATGAAGAATTTCCCATGGATAAACAAAAGATAGATCAGACATCCAAGGAGGAGAAAAAAGAAGAATTAGTAGAACAAAAGAAGGCGATCATAACTTAAAGTGCATCTTTTGATTTCATGCAAGCTTTATCCCAGGTAAAAATGTCTGTCCCATTGCTTGAAATGATTCAAATTAAAGAGTATAGGGAAAGTGTTATCCAATTAATATCTAGTGGGAGGAATCAGAATATAAACTGTGAACAAAAGGAGAATCTTGGAATTGTTGACAAGAAAGGAAAGATAAAAGTTTCAGAAGTTTTCCTAAATGTTGCATTGATGAATACACCACAAGTTGATCCATTTTTTACTACCTTACTCATAAATGGTAAATTGATAAGAAATTGCATGATAGATTAAGGTGCTTCTATGAATATTATGACAGTAGGGGTAATGAAACAATTTGATATGTGGATAGATATCGAGGGTGGTAAATTTTATGCCATGGATAGTAGGCCTATCCTAGTTGTGGGGGTTATGAAAGATGTAGAAGTGAAATTAGCAGCCTACCCACATGAAACCTATAATATTGATATAACTGTGATTGATACACCTCCTTAGTTTGGAATGCTTTTGTCAAGACAATGGACTGCAGCATTTGGAGGTAATATGCAGTTTGATTTATCATATGCCACAATACCCGTTAATGGTGAAGAGGTAAAATTGTATAGAGAACCAAGGGTGAATCAGATAGTTGAGTGTGTTCCTCAAGAACAACTTAATTGCTTTTGTGATGTGGATTTAGGGAGTTTCAGAGTAGAATTGTCTCAGCCAAAATTAGTGAATACTAACCCAATTGATAGGCTTGTTTCTAGAAATTAGCAAGGTGTGTGGAAAATGTATTTTGATGGGGCTTGCAACCAAGAAGGTAATGGAGCTAGAGTAGTTTTCATATCACTTGAAGGTACAACATTTAAATATTTATTTTTGTTGGATTTTGAATGTAAAAACAATGTGACAGAGTATGAAGCCTTGCTGATTGGTTTGAACATGGTTGTCAAGCATAAGATTAATTTGTTGACTGTCTTTGGAGATTCTAAGGTAGTTGTGTCACAAGTTAGATCCAAGTATGCCGCAAAGAACAAGAGGCTGAAATAATATAGAAATGTTGTGTGGGATACAGTGGAACTATTTGATGCATTTTCAATTGATTGGATAAATAGATCTGAAAATTTGATGGATGAATTCTTGGCTAGTGTAGCTTTAAAGAGGAATGGTATCACTTTGGCAGGGATGCCCCAGGTCGAATTCAAAACAAGGCTTGTTGTCCCTAACAAAATTTATAGCTGGCAGGTTTTTAATGATGATACTGACCTTTTGAAGTTTCTTCATTGGATAGACCAATATGAAGCACAGGAGATTGATTTTAATGCCTTTGTGGAAGAAGTAGATGGAAAATAGACTGTATTTGGGAAGGAAGTTTTACAGCTAAAAACCAACAAGCTTCCCAAAGGGTTGGTAGCATTGGAAAGAGTGTATGATGGGAGTGATTGTTCTCTCATGAAGCAGACACCTGTTAAAACAGAAGATATTGAAGAAATAAATCTAGGAACTGAATTAGCACCAAAAAGGGTCTATATTGGAAAGAAAATAAACCCAACCATCAGGAGAATGTCGATTGCATTGCTGAGAAAGTACAAGCATGTGTTTGCTTGGTCCTATGAGGATTTGAAGGCATATAAAGAAGATCTTTTTCAGCATGAGATTCCACTTAAGCCAGACACTAAGCCATTCAGACAAAAGAAGAGGCCTATTAACCCAACTTTGGAACCTAAGATGTAAGAGGAGCTAGCAAAGCTTAGGGATGGAGGTATTATTAAATCTATTAGACATTCAACATGGGTCTCAAATTTGGTTCCAGTCAGGAAGAAGAATGGGGACATAAGATTGTGTGTAGATTTCAAAAATCTTAATGTTGCTTCCTTAAAAGATAATTATCCTCTCCCAAACATGGAGGTAATATTGCACAAGGTAACAAGATGTGAGCTATTGTCAATGATGGATGGATTTTCTGGATACAATCAGGTCAAATTCAAAGAATCTGAGCAATATAAGACAACATTCACTACACCATGGGAAACGTATGTCTATTGAAGAATGCCATTTGGTCTCACAAATGTAGGAGCAACCTTTAAGAGGGCTATGGACATGGCATTTCCAGATTTAATTAATGCTATAATGGTGGTGTATCAGGATGATCTCACTGCTTATTCCAAAAGGGCAGAGAATCATGTGGGAGATTTGGAAAAGTTTTCATCAAAGCTTTGGAATATGGTATTAGTCTTAATCCTAAAAAATGTCATTTTTTGTTACAGAGGGTAAACTTTTGGGACATATTGTATCAAAGGATGGGATTAGGATAGACCCTGAGAGAGTAGATTCCATAGATAAATCCCAATTCCCAAAACTGTCAAAGCAATCAAATCATTTTTTGGCCAAATTAACTTTGTTAGAAGGTTTGTGTCCAATTTTGCTGAGATTCTTAAACCTATATCTAAGATGTTGAAAAAAGGAGAGAAGTTGGATTGGACTGCTGAATCCATGGATGCCTTCATATTTATAAGAAGAGCTATCAAAGAAGCCCCTATCCTAAAGTCCCTCGATTTTACTAAGCCATTTCAGATTTTTTCTTTTGCTTCATTTCATACCGTAGCTGCTATCATGTTACAAAAGAATGATAAAGGCCATGAACAACCTGTTTCCTTTTTTAGAAAATCTTTGCAGGGATCAGAATTGAAGTATGATATTATGGAAAAACAAACTTATGCATTAGTAAAGGCAACAAAAGCTTTCAAGCCTTATCTTTTTGGACCTAAGGTAATTGTTTATGTCCCACATGCAACTGTGAAAGATATCTTAGTACAGACAGAAGTGATAGGGAAGAGATGCAAATGGATTAATAAAATCCAAGAGTTCAATATGGAGATTCAAATTACCAAACTAGTAAGAGGGCAGGGTCTGGCAAAGCTAATGGAATAAACGAATATTGAAGCAAACCAAATTTGCAATGTAGAAGGTAAGGAAGAGGTTGTTGCAAGTATTGAACATACTCCATGGTATACAAATGTGATGTACTATCTCAAACACATGAAGTGTTCTGAGGGTTTAAATGATAATAAAAGGAGAAATTTGAAGTTGTTGGCTTCTAAGTATGTTTTTATAGAAGGGGACTTATTCTCGAAGAATAGGGATGGTATATTGCTGTTATGTTTAGATGAGTCCCAGGCAAAACATGTCTTGAGTGAAATGCATGAAGGGGTGTGTGGAGGCCATTATTCTACTAAGACCACTGCACATAAAATTCTCAGGGCTAGTTATTATTGGCCTAAGGTGTTCAATGACTCTTTTGCACATGTGAGGAAATGTGAGGCTTGTCAGAAGTTTTCAAGGAAGTTGAAGTATCAAGGAGCCTTGCCACTTAGACCTTTGCAGGTTGATGCTCCATTTTACCAGTGGGGAATTGACTTCATTGGAGAAATACAAGAAAGATCAAGTGGGGAACACAAATGGATATTAGTGGCCACAAATTATTTTACAAAATGGGCGGAGGCTATCCCAACTAAGCAAGCAACTAGCAAGGTGGTGATGAAGTTTCTGATGGAAAATATTATAACCAGATTTGGCATCCCGGTCAGATTAATCACAAATAATGGAATGTGTTTTAGATCTAAAGAGTTTTGAGATTTTTGCAAAATATATGGCATTAATATTTCTTATTCTACCCCATATCATCCACAAGCCAATGGCCAGGCAGAATCAAGTAATAAAAGTCTTTTGAAGATAGTAAGGAGGATGCTTGATACAAATAAGAAGGCATGGGATTCAAAGTTCAGATTGGTTGTATGGGCAAATAGGATTACAGTAAAGAAGTCAATTGGAAAATCTCTATTTGAATTGGTGTATGGGACACAAGCTAGGATGCCACTGCAAAAAAAATTGCTAGTTTATAATTTTATTCTACAAGAAGACTTGGATATTTTTGAACCAATGGAGGAAAGAATGGAGCAGCTTGCAGAACTTGATGAAATAAGAAGAATGGCTCAGAAGCAGAATGTGAAATTGCAATCACAAATGAAATATATTTTTGATAAAAAGGCCAAGGAGAGAAAATTTGAAGAAAATGACCTAGTATTGATGTGGAATACTCAGTGTCAAGAAAATGGGAAGCATGGCAAGTTTGAATCTTTGTGGTTGGGTCCTTTTGTGATAGCTTGTAAAGGAGGTGAAGACTCATATTTCCTGTAGAACATGTCTTGAGAGGAGCGGGAGTTTCTTGTACATGGGAAGTTCCTGAAGCATTTATTTTCTTAAGGAATTGCAGAGGGTTAAGGATTGCCAGTGCATGGACAATTCTTAGTAAGCCTCTTTAAACTTTCTTTTCCATGCACAGTAGTTTAGGAATTCTATTGGGTCTAGGACTTTCCAGTACATGGACAATCTCATAAGTGCCTTTATTGAAAACATTGTTTTCTTTCCATGTACAGTAGTGTAGGGCCATCTTCCATTCTCCATTTTCCTTCTTCCATTGCTCTCATTTTTTGGTCCATTCATGTCTTGGTCTGCTCTCCCAGTTGCATTTTGGATTCTTGCAGTGATTTTCAAAACCACTCATCCCCAACATGAGCCACTATTAGAACCCAAATTTTACATAAGAATCCTAAGGTCTTTTGCCCATTTGAACCTAAAAATTTCACTATCTTTTCCTTAAAATTCATTTTTCCCATCCATGATATTTAAATACCTTTACCGCCATTCAAAAAAAATTTGAAGTTGATTTATATATTTTACCATGGCTATATTCATGGTCTTTACTGCTTTACTGTGGCTTCCCACAGACTAGCTTGCGGTATGGCGGTAGCAGTTAAGGAGCGGGCATAAAGGGCTTACCGCCACCCTATGCGCAGTCAAAACATTGACTGTGGTATTGCTTTGGCGACAAGTTACTGATGAGGCAGCAGTCTGGAGACCCCACCGTGGAGCCGTCGGGGGTCATCACAAAGACTGCGGTGACAGTGGTAAACAACAAGCAGTCTGCCTAGCAGTCATGAAACAGCCACTGCTACACCGTGGACAGTTATCAGACAGACCACGGTGGCACGGTGAACAATTCGCAAGCAATGACGGCGTGGCAGACGGTTAAGGGTATGGTTGCCACAATACCATGGGTGGTCAACAAGTTGATCGTGGTAAGGCAGTGGACAGAGGTGGCAGTTAGCCAGTGGCTACCGCTACACCGCGGACAAGTAAAATGCAAACCGCGGTAAGGCGGTAAACGGTGGAGATAACCGATGGCAGATGAAATGGAGACCACAGTACCATAGAGGGGCAAAACATAGCTGATGATAGAGCGGTGGAAGAAGGGTAGACAACGACGGAGCCGGTCATCGCTATACCACGGCCAATCAACAGGTCGACCGCAGTAAGATTGAAAGCTATGAAAAGTGAGAAAAATAAAAGCAAGACTATAGTGCAGAAATATTTAATTTGCCGATAAGGCAATTCAATTAAATATTTTACCTTATGTTAGAGGAATGAAAAATGGTCGTGGCGGGTAAAATGAAGAGTTGTGACTCTTGAAATGTATGGTATAATTTTTTGCAAAAATCAGTTAGACAAAGGGGAGAAGCAGAATGAAGAAGTGAGGTTTTTTTAGAAAGCGATAAGAGAATTGGGAATAATATAATGTAAAATAGACCTTCCTGAGACAAAGCAATGGAGAATATATTTTGGTGAAATTCTTTTCTGATATTCAGTTGATGTGATAAAATAATTCATATTTTTTGCTTGGTTCTCTCCAAATTGAAATCTTCTGATCATTTGAGTCTACATATCAAGTGTATTTTTGATTCATCAAGGTGCATTTTCACTTTGTGTGATTTTATTTATTGGTGTTTGCAAGTCAGAACTAAATTCGTTTGAGTAAGTCATAGTGTTTGTGAGATTTATTTTGGATTGTTGAAGAAGAGCTAGGTAAGAAAACATCTCAACACTATTTATGCCAGTCATAAATTGAGGAAGTCATATGCCAGTTATTAGAACTTCATTCCTTAAAGTGTCTTAACAACTTGAATTGTGTCAGAAAGGAAAACATATATAATTAGTGATAATATTGAATCCATTGCCCCTGTGGATAGAAGGCACTGATCTGCCATAACCCAGAGGATAAAATTCATAATAAATAATATATTCAAGACCTTTCTTTTGTGTAGTAGGTGTAGTTGCAGTCATTTTGTCTATCCATTTCTAATTGTCATTGTGGGTAGATTGTTTAGCAGGAAATGTATTTCAAATCTGCATATTTCACATAGGTTCACCCACCTAGGTCTTGCAGAACCTAAAGAGCAGAAGGTTCAATTGTGTAATTGGCCTTGTACATTGGCCAAAAGTGTTGTAAGAACTTGGAAAACTCTTATGGTTAAAACCTGCATTTTTGAGACCCAACAGAACCGGGATCAATAAAAAAGGTTTGGACAAACCTGGGTCAGAGTGAAATATTGCATGATTCAATATCAGAATATTTCAAACTTATTGATTTATGTCAAACAATGATGTTGGGGTCGGTGGAGGATGAGAGATTTTTCAGTACATTGAGGTTTTTGAAATCAAAGTTAAGAAACAAACTAGACAAGAATTTGGAAAATTGCTTGAGGATGAAAGGAACTGCGTATAATGTAAAAAAAAAATCCTTTTCAACGGGCACTCACAATTTGGAGGTCCACATGTGAAATAAGAGGGACCGAGTTGTGCAACATAGACACACCAAATCCAAAAGTTGGTACTGGTGTCACTGGCACTAGTAGTGGAACTGGGACATATGACATTGATATGAATCACATAATGAATGTTGAATTTGAGACACAGGCCAAAGAAAATGAAGAGCAGACTCAGAATCAAGATGACTCTTTTACTTTATCTCAAGATGAGCATCGGTTTGAGGACCCTGAATCCATTTGGGAAATGGAAGAGAATTACTAGCTTTTAGGTATTTATACTTCACTTCATAAATCAGTTTCCATTGTTCCAAAGTCCAAACTGTATTTGATGATATTTTATATTGTATTCAAAAAACTTGTGAATCATTGCACTTCTTGATATATTATTTTATATTGCACTTCATAAATCATATTCCAAACTATGGTTGCTGATATTTTATATTGTACTCAAATAAATTGTGAATCATTGCACTTCATGATATTTTATTTTATATTTCACTTCATGAGCCATATTCCAAACTTTAGTTGATGATATTTTATATTGTATTCCATGGTATTTAATTTGATATGTGATTTTGCATCATTTTTAAAGAACAACACTTATCACACTACTTATAAATTCCTATTGCATTGCCATTCACACAGTCTTTGATAAATAACTGAAAGGAATATTAATCCATTCCTTGAACAGAAGCTAACAGTTCAACATCTATAACTTAGAAGCTCTACCAAACTGATTATAAAAAGAATTTTTGATACTCCAGCATTAGAAGCAATTGACATGACCATAAACATTACTAAGCTCACAAAAGCAATAGTTGAGAGCCTTACTAAAGATAGAGACATGCATAGAAGTGTTGGTTAACAGATTTGTAACCTAACTCTATATTCTTACTAAAGGAAATGATTTTAACTAGAAATATTTGAAAGTCATCCACACAACTTAAATAATAAAAGCCTAAACTACCAAATCACCTAAATTATACTGATAAATCCTTACACATCCATCACCATAAAATCTTTATTCACAGATAAACATTCCACAACAATGAAACAAACCAAACATCTATCATTCCAATAATAGATAATCCACTGGCAAACTACTTAGCAAAAGCAAAATAAATCCACACACTATAACTCAAAGATTATGCATGCATGAACTTCACCATTATCTTTCTATATTGAAATAACAAAAAAGCAGTAAAAATAGCAGAGTTTTTTTTGTTCTAATGAGTAAAGGCCAAGCATCGACCCCCATATTTAAAGCTTACAAATTGTCTTGATAACGGTTTCTTGAAGACAACCGTTTTAGAAATTAAAATAAAAAGTCTTTGAAGTATAAAGTGAGCCAAATTAAAGAAGATAAAATAAAAATTAAAAACTAATCAACGGTCCCAGCATCGACTTCTTCGCTTTCAATTATTTCCACCTCTTGTTGCTCCAGTAATGCCTCCTATGCCTTTACTCTTTGTCTGCATTCTTGGTACTTGGTGACAATTGCGGTGATGTTTTCACTTCCTAGAGTCGTGGTGATTTTTATTCTTGTCCTCCATTTTGAAAGTGCACAGTCCAACTCAGCTAGCATTTCATAGATGTTGTCACTTTACGCCTTAAATGAACTCATATAGATCTATAAGTTACCCAATTTTATAAATGAGTCTCCAGTGGTTGTCTCAGGATGACCTATTTCTTTATGATACACCTCTTTAAATTCCCTCATTATGTCTACATCATCTCGTACCTTTTCATCGAACTCATCCATGAGGTTCAGTTCAAGAGCATTGAATTTCTCCTTGATCTTCACCAATATGTCAAAGTATTTTTCTAACACTTTATTGATTTCCTTGATATAATCTAAATATATTGATAATTTACAATCCAAGGAATCAAACCAAATAGGATCAATTTCTCTAGGTTCACCCACCAATTTTTCTTTTATTAACAAAGTGTGCTCCATAGAGAGTAATTCTATAATTTTCCTTGAAAGCAAAAATGTGCTACTATGTTCTCTCTTGATCTGCTAGAGCTCAGCTACCAGTTCCTTTCTTTCATTAGACACATTAACATAGAATTGCATAAATTTACTGATGTAGAAAAGGTCATCCTGATAAATCCTTTCTATCCATTTGTTAGTAGCTTTAGCATAACCTAATTTTTTCCTGACCTGTTGCACAGTGTCAGAATCAATACCTTGAACATTTGAGCTTGAGGCTTCCTTAGTGGTCGGAGTCACAATTGATGAAATGAAATTTCTTAAAGAAAGAATATTAGATTACAACTAAAGGTTCTCTTTTTTCTGTTCTTTTTCTCTTTTGATCAATGCATTAATAGAGTAATTAGCATGATATACATCACCTTCTAAAGTAGATGTCCCCATATCAACACAAGTAACCTTGTAGTTGTCTTTCGTTATCTCATTTTTTATTAGGTCCTTTTTTGGATCATCAATCTCCAACAATTGATGCCTAGAAGTGGAATCGGTGATAATTCGTGGCATCATCTTAGACTTTTTGGGCTTTTGGTGACCCTGCAGCAGCATGGCAATTGTATCTACTTCAATTGTCATTGCGGGAATATTCTTTCTTTTCTTCTCGATTGCTTTCTTTAACCATATTGGGGAAGATGCCACTAATCCAATGTCTCTACTTTTAACACTTACATGTAATAGAGAAGGGTGATCTCCAAAGAATGTGGGAAAATAATTATCATCAATTATTTGTTGAAAAATACCCTCAGAGTCTATAGGCACTGGCTTTTCTTGACTAGCCTTTTTCTTAGGTACCGAGGGTACACTATCCTGTTCACAAATTTATTTTATCTTGGCCCCAATGTCTTCTATCTTCTCGCCATCTCCTCCTAACTATGGGCCAGTGCTAGATGACCTAATTGACTACTTTCCAACTGATATATTTATGCCAGAGGCCTGTACAGTCCCTTGCTCTTTTCTCTATGAAACTCTTTGCTCATGGGGAGAACCCGCACTTTGGCACCATTTTTCGTTCAACCAATCTTAAGTTCTCAAAAAAAGGGCAGAAAGGACCATTAAGTTTGAAACTTCATCCTATAACCAATTAATTATGTACAAGGGCTTAGAAGTAGGGCTCGATATTTCGAGATCAATGATCACCGAGTCTTCTTGTGCATCTTCTGGAATATTGAGAGAAATACCAAAATCTTATATTTTCCTTAGGGTCAATCTCATGAAATTTCTTCTATACACCTCGCCTTCATCTATACAATCTTCACAAAAATCTTCAATATCAGGGCGATGTTCATAGCTGCTAGCTCCATACAAATTTTGCTTAACTTAACCCTTGCTATCAAAATTAGTTCTCACAGGCAAACACTGAAAATTGAATTCATTCAGGGCTTTTTTTACACCCCTGGCAATATAATTACTTTTGCAAGAAAATGAGGGCATGGAAAATGGAAAAGCATACCCCTTCTTTCCCATGTTTGAATATTTAACATTTGCAATGGCCATCTGCTGGCAAAATTCAAGAAAAACTAAGAAATCACTTGGGTAACGGGAAATTTCATTGGAGCCTTTCTCAAAACCTCCAATTCTAAGATAAGTGAGTTTGTTGAATTGAATGTAGAAACTTCCAAAGCTCAATACTAGAGTAGCCGCTTCAAGTGAAATCCTAAGCTTAGGTTTTCCATCAATTCTTCTCATAATTTCCATTAAAAATGTGTCATTGACACGGCAGAAATCCCTCATTTCAACCTCCTTAGTGAGTTGTGGAAACCTTCTATACACAGGCGTGTCCAGCATCAGAGACCTTTGCGATTCCAACCTTGCCCGAACAACCTCTTGACTGACTATAATCTAAACTAGGTATGAGCAGATGTGGAAGGCAACATTTTTTCGAAAATTTATCAATTGCTCATTTAAATGATAACTAATAATCTCAGCCCAGTCAATGAATCTATTTTCACTACAAATCACCAGAATAAAATGGCACATCCAAAATTCAAAAGAGTCTAAATATGCATTACCAACAACATGATGTAGCAACATGATAGCATATGAAAATTCATCCTTAAAATGAACCCTTTTAAGCTTTGAGGGAAATTGAGACTTACCCTTTTTTTCAAACTTCAACCAATTCTTCGCAATGGAAGTTTTGCACCATTCCTCATTCATTCTGAAAAACTCATCACCAGCAACTACAAAAATTTCCTCTACAATTTCCCTCTTTGGAATTCTTAATGCACGAGAAATGACTTCAAGATTAATTCTTGCAATGATTGACCCGTCCACAACTCTAATTTCCTGAGTCTTTGGAATGTAGCCCCTTGTGCATGCAATCACCGGGTCGACGCTTTGTACAGCCTCAGGAAAACCTCCCACATATGCCAAACTGCTCTATAGAACTTTATCTTCTAGTGGTGTTCTCTTCCTTTGCTCCAAGCACACCAAAAACTCCTCCAAATTGAGGTGCCCAATTTTAGTGTCCCTCACACTAGACCAGTGATTTTGAATTCCACTTTGCATGAGCGCAAATTCATGAAGATAGAATGTTTGCACTTGAGAAGTACTGGCATTGGCAAAGAATGAGAATGCAGGCTAAATGACATAGGAAAATTCCACACCCAACTAGCACTTATTTTGTTAATTTTGATAGGATGTGCATTAAATGCAACATTCAATTGCATTCCTTGAAAAGATAGCCTTTAAACCTGAATGCTTTTTGAAATTCTTGAAAAGACAACACAAGGTTAGTTCGTACATAGCATTCAATGAGATGATGACACCTTTAAAAGCCAAGATAATTCCATAATGTCGTGTGGTCACGAAAAATTGGAACCTTAGAACCAAATTCAGAAGTTTCAAAGTTTTGGAAACCTCTAACTCACTGACTATAAAGATGTCTTTGACCAACAAAGACTTGCAACTCAACAAAGTGAACCAAGCCGGGGAATTTGGAAGTTATGAAGATTTAGAACTCTGTGAAAAGGTTATAAAACTCGAGGACTAGCAACTAAGGTTAGGAAAAGCACAAAAACCGTGACTTTGAGCATTCGCCAAGAGAAATAAATAGCAAGACATTGAAAATGAATGACTTAAAAGACCTAAAAGACCAAAGGAGGGGAAGTTTAAAATTGATGACACTAGTTTAAAAGTTACGGATGACAAGAAGTAAGTATAATGAGCTTATTGATGAATATAATAAGATTCAGCAAAATGTTGTTGAACTTGAAACAGAGCTAGCATTATGGAAACAAAAAGTGGAAATATTAAGGTCTCAAGGACCAACTAGTTCAAGTCATGTTGTAACCAGGGAGTGGATGATTGCTCTTGAGAATATCTTTTGGTTTGTTGTAACTATTTCTTAAGGAAATGATCGGTATAATTTTTCAAATGAAAATGTGACATGTGTACATCTCGGCCCGAAGCTTGTTTTTCTCCCTTATTTTGAGTCTAACGTCTCTCCAACTGTAATATTTTACATGAATTATTAATGAAATTTGATCAATGAACTTTCATTAATCTTCTTTGTCATTATGTATTGATGTATGTTTTAATTCTAGCTCTGGTTTAATGAACCAATTAAAGTACCTTGATTAAAGAATGAATTCATATAAATGTTTAGTGGATCTAATAAGTTATTAAGTAGTCATGGAATTTTGAGTATTGATGTGTGAATTGTAATGCAATTTCACTAAGATTATGGATGCCTGGAATTAAAATCACCTTATAGTTCATATTTTAACTATGTTAAAAGTAAAACTTGAACATGTACTCAGTGATTCATCACTCAACTCAATGCTTAATAACATATTAAAAATAGTATTAGTAGCATAGACAACAATGAACATCGACAATCCTTTAATGTTTATCTAGTAGTTGAAACCACAGAATTTTTCTTCAAAGGATAAAATAAATAATACAGATAATTGAACATCAACACATTACTGAAGTCTGAATTTGATATTTTTTATTGATTTTCACATGAAGGAGTATATAGAGGCATTGGCAATGCAAAATATTTCCCAAAGACAACTCTACACAGAGCTGAGTTGGAACTTGGAAACTCATATTATCAAAAACCAAATCACTGTATCACCTTTTCTAGCAACTTCCACTCTTCAAGTGGTGGAATTGTCATTTGTTCTAAGTGATGTTGTTTGACTTGAAGTTTTGTTAACATTTCATGATTGTAATTGAAACCTATCTTGAATTCTTCATTCAATTTTTCATTCAAGGTTATTAGTGTTTTGATGGAATCCAAATAGTTCACCACATCTGGGTTTTGAGAAAACTGGTCCACATCAATCTTCCATGCACCCTCCATCTTCTTTCTCAAATCATCCTTTCCAATGAATCGCTTATTTGTGTCAAAAGCCTATGGAAAACCAAGCTCTATGAAGTTCCTTACCTTTTCATCCACCTTCTTCATCGTGTCTATAGCCAAATTTAAATATTCCTTTGTTTCACGCATTCTCAAACACTTTTCAATGATAGATGACAACTTCATTAAGGTAGCATTCCGATTAGTAATCCCTATTGATTTAAAATCATTGTCACTGGATTTGTAGATTGTTTGTAGAACTTGATTTGCATATTTCTCTAATGCCACAACATTTTTGTTTTCCACTAAATATTTTTTCAGCTTCTTATAATGTTGTCTGATAGCATCAATCAATTGAAACATGTCATGCAAATGATCAATCCTCTACATTATTTCATCCCAGATCTTTTATTTGATATGCCTCATTATATCTCTACAAAATGTAGATAACTTATTTTGAAAAGATTTAATTTCTTTTTTTGCTTCCATCAGATCTGCTTCCAATCTTTCATTTATTTTTCTCTTTCTCCAATTTTTGTTCCCACTGTGCATTTCCATTCGCAATGCTTAGTCTTACTTTTCTGAAGTGGATTTTTCCTCATCATATTTCTTGTTGCTCTCATCTAGCCTTTGCTTCAGGTCATTCACTTCTCTCTCATTTTTTTATCCTCTTTGCTTGTTGATGTAGAGGTAGATTTTTTTATTCTTTTTTTCTAATTCATTCCTCTTGTTATCTGTTGCTTTCCTCTTTGCTTTCTCATTTTCTAGGTTTGCCTATAACTTTTCTATTTGAGTCTACAACCTTTTTTTCTTTCTATCTTGCTTTAGCAATGATGTGTACACCAATTCATTGCTCTTCTTTTATACATTAATTTTGTTAGTATTTTTGAGTCTAGAAAAATCCAATTGAAAATTGGTCACTTGGTATTCATATCGATCCATCTGATTTGCTGATTTTTTTTTAACTATGGGAACAACAATTGTGTACTCCATGATTTCTTTATTTGTGTCAAATGTGGGTAATACCATGGTTGTTTCAGGCTTTGAAGTTAAAACAGACGCGCTCTCCATCGGTTGCTTCTTTTCTTTTTTATACAAGTCTAATTTCTTTTTAAACTCTTCAATGAAATCAAAACCTGGGGACGCAAGAATAATGAAATGCTTGAATGGTGAAGGAATAGGAGTACTTGTAGTTGCTAATGATTTCATAACCACACTAGCTAGTAGTGGGGGAGTGCTTGGAAATAAATCCTTTGTGGTGGATCCACTGATAGTGTGACTTGGACCTGTCAAAATCCTTTGCCTCTTTTGTATGCCTTCATCACCTAGTGTTTGTGTGGTATCTTGTATTATTGTCCTCTTGTGTTGTAGCACATGTTGACCACTACTAGTACTACTACCCATACCATCACCACCAGTGGTAGTTCCAGTTGCACTAGCCTCTCCACCATGGACATGTCCTAGTTATGATTGTATCTGACAATGAGGATTAGGATTTGAAGCTCTAAAAAATTGAACTATTTCAATTGTACTTGTATGCCCTTGGTCTACATTTTCACCTCCAAACCCAAGGTCAGAGTTATCAACTGGTTTTATATGCTCTACATCTATTACCATCCAAGGGCCTTATCTTTGGGACCCCAAAGGACCACCTTCATAACCCATTTTTTCAAATATGGCTACTCCTGAAGTATATGCTTCTTTTGTGGCCTCACTTAAATCGGGTTTTTAATTGGCATGGATTTGTTCTTCCCTATCATTATTAGATTCATCATCAAATTCTTTATATTCCTGTTCATTAGGATTCTCTATATTCCATAATTTGTTAAACTCACTATCTTCTTCGTTATCTCCATACTCTACAAGAGCTCTTGGATCACCTAGCTCCTTTCTCATAGACCAAAAGGCAGCAATTTTTTATCATGACCAATTTTTATCTGTAACTTCCTTCTCTAGAGAACCTAGTATTTTTACTCTACTAGATGGTTTATCACTTTTTTCATAAAAATTGTTGTATGTCTTGATTGTCTTTCGATGTAATGCCATAATTTTTGCTGACAATTGTTCACAAGAAATACCATTCTCAACAACACTTTTCTCCATTACTCCATTATTATTTTGACCTCATCCCAAGAATTCGTGTTTCTCAAGTTTTCAAGCAAGGATTTAATTTGATGTTGAATTCTACTTGTAGCATTCTTATTGGCCACAATCATTGATTTAATGATGTCACATGGATCATATTGCCAGTGACAAATAGCATCAAAATAAAAATAAATAAAAAAGATTACGTGCTACACTAAATGCTTTTCTCTCGAATGTGAACCCTCCACATGAAAAAGGTAAAAAAGGAAATAAGGTCTTCTTTTGCTGACTGAGAAAGTGTAATTCATCAACACTCTGTATCTGTCTTACATATTCCAATGCAAAAACCCTTTTTGTCACATGTATTGGAAGTTTGTATGGTTGTACTCCCGATCCATAAAATCTTAGCACAATATATTCTTTCATTAAGTACCAATCAACCAATTGTATTTCTTTTCCTAGTTGAAATGTAGTTTCTACATGACATAGACAATCTAGGCATTGGAGTATTTGTAATTGCTAGATGCAATGGAGCCAAAAACTAGTCTACAAAATGAATGTAGTTCTTTGAGAATCATGAATCCTTATCTCAGTGGTCCATTCATATACTGGAGCCATTTTATGTTCCTCAACATTACTATAGGGTTGAATCTGAAGCTTATTGGTCTGAAAAATTCCTCTAAATTTGAATAGAAAAAGATAGCATAAGTAGGTTGTGAACCTAAATGTCTTGGTGGAACCTCCTTTAATCATTAAAAATTGTTTATGCATGGATTCTACAATGTGCTGAATAAAATTATATTTGACATGTGGAACATCATAATGGATATTATATACCATTTCAAGGAGGCCTGCCCCCACTTCCAAATCACTATCCAAACTGAAGCAAAATGATAGCATGAAAATAGTATCTTGAACCCATGGTTTAAAAATATCCAAATCATAAGGAGGCTTATGATCACCTTTCAATTTGTTTCTATCCTGGACTATTTTATTTAAGAAAGTATTTTTCTCCCTTTCTTCCACTGCTTCATAATCACTAGCAAGCTTTTCTAGGTCAATATGGATGTTTCCAAATTCTTCGGTTGTAAACCTCAACACTTTTCCAAGTTCTTCTGCATTAATGGGTAACAATTCTTCTTTGTTGTCTTTATTAACAATATCTCTTTTGTTATCATCATAATTTTGGGCACGGACCATGATAAATTCTAGCAAGGGCAAACATCATGTAACATCATGCGCCCTAATCCAATCACCCACTGTGCACTGATACTATTAACTCGCATTTCCTTTGCAACCTTATTTTGAGATGAAAATCTAAGTTCTGAGGTACGCCTACCATAGATTTTAGAATCATAAATATCATGGTACCCATCAATGAAACCTGGGGTTTTAAGCAATTTTGCATAATGTATTTTTTATTGGACATTGCTCTAGTGGTACTGGTGGTAGATGTTCTTATACAATGTGAAATTGTGAATTCCCTAATACCTATTATTCCTCCTTAATTTTTCTTAATTCTTAAGTCTCTCAACCCTAAACCCAAACTTCAAATTTTGACAAAATAAGATTTTAAGAAATGTCAAACGATGAAACATAGCCGTAGGAATTCTTTCACTTACCTGGATTCTGACTCTTGAAAAGATTAATGCTGACAGTCGTGGGAACTGGAATGGATTTTTTGGAAGTGGAACTGTGGAACCCAAAATGGGGTGGTGCACTACAATGAGCAATCTGAAGACTGAAATCTCCCCATGTGCTAACCCTCTCTCTTTAAAAAAATCACTTGACACTTAGCAGTACAAAGTGCTTTTCTTTCTCAAAATTGGAACATTAAAGTGAATGAAACATCTTAGGTCTACATGATGCAAATTATAAACCATTGATCTTTGTGAATCTAACAATTATAGGTTGATTCTAGAGGTTTAAGTTTGCAAGCCTATCGCTTTGTGCATTTCATTCTGGAATGCAACTATAACCATACATCAAATGTTCATCGAATGGTTGAAACTTGAGTAATTTATGATATGAACTTAACACAATAAACATGTGTTTTAAAGTTGTTTTAAAATTTAGTGCGCTAGGATTGACATCAAGGCCAAGGGGCCGGTAACTTAACGTTGCAAAGGACTTAAAAAAATTATTAATGATACTAGGAACCGGGGGAGAAGGTCAACATCAAATGAAAAATAAAATTTCAGTAAACCCTAACAAGAGTGACAACTTTTAGTGTTTATAATGTTTTTTTGTCAATTTGATGGAAAATTTCTTTTTTCATTTGTATTGCTTTATGTTTTACTTTTAAATTTACATGCAATTATTTCATAAATAGATAATACTTAATTTCTAAAAGGAAAAAAAAAAAAAGATTTGAATAGATTCATAGACATTGAACTCAGAAAATAACTCTTTACTATAAGTGTAAATGAAGAATGAAGAATAACACAACACAACCATTTATTTTATTACAACTGAATTATAATGTCACATTATTACATATCTTTTTAAAGATGATTAGTTGTAGAGCAGGCAAGCTCCTATTTTGTATAAATAACATATGTCACTTTACATAGACACAATTTATTCCAATCTGTTGCTCATGACAATGGATTACAAATTGATTCCAATTTCCAAGCTTTTGTTGGTGACAACTTAATACAAATATAACTCTAAAAATAAATGCATGATTCCAAGCTTCTACTGGTGACACTAACAATGTAATATAAATGTGGCTCTGAAAATAAATGAAAGGGATTTTCCAACCATGCTGGGGAAAAGGTGGCTCCAATCATGCTAGGGAAAATGGAGTTGTGAAGATACAAAATGTACATATCCCCTTTGAGAACCAGAGTCATGCAGAATATGAGGGGTAGTAAAATTATTCCCATCTTCTACCTTTACCCTCGATGCACTGGGATAACACTTATCTCCATCAGAGCTCCTCATCTCGGTTCAAAACCTGTCTAAGAATTCAGGTCAACCAAATCAACTTCTTTCCAATTCCACCCATTTTGAACTTGAAGGAAATTGGTCTTTTACTTTGTAACTACATAACTGGAGACAGGAGAATTTACAGTATCCCCAATAATACCGCATCTTCTTCTTCCTAAATCCTTATTAACCCTAGAAAATGAAAACCCTTATGACATTATCCACTATCACTATCCCTATTTATGGGCCACCAGTGCTGCTACCAGCCTGATCCCTCTTTACTTGTGACTTGTGCGTGTGAGGTTGGGTATAATGATAATTGAGATTCATGTAAACCAAAAAACTAAATTGATTCATGTAGCTTAAGCCTTACATGTACAATCAAAATGTTTAATTTGATTGACGTTTGGCTACATGCAAACTGTACCTTAAGCTGACAAGTTGTCAAAATCACCAATGCCACTCAAACGATATGAAATCATTACAAATATTGTTTCATTAAAGCTATGAGTTGTCCAACAAATTGCTTCAGATGTTCATATGGCATTAATTTCCGCTCACAATATGGCTACCACACTTTCTTCAAAAATATTGAGAATTTTAATTAAATGAAATGTAGAACGTTGAGGCATTGAAAAGATAGAATGAGTGATGAGAAATGAGCCTTGATCTTGCCACATGTTTGCATCTAACGGTTCTAGTGTTATTCCATAGGTTTCAATTCGCAAGTCTAGTTCTTCAGAGATTTACTTTTGAAATGCAACTACAACCGTCCATCGAAAATTCATCGAACGATCGTGGTTATATTGATTTGCGCTGACATTTGGCTATAGATATCAAATAGCCTTCGCACTATTATAAATTATTTTATAAGGTTGATAATTCAACCTTGTTTGGCCTTTACATCCTTTGTGTAAAACGTTCATAAGTTTTAAAGCCCTGGTCCTATGTTCTTCCTAGGCGGTCCCTCTTTTAAAACAAACATTTAATTCACCACTTGATTCTTGGTACGGTCTCCATAAGGCTGCATGAGGTTTTGCTACAAATAGGGGTTGTTGTGCTCATTTTTTTGAAATTGGCTTAGTGCTCTCAACAAACACTAAGTGGCAATGGATACTCCTCTTCTTCTGAATTCCATGAAGCAGTAGAACGCTTTCCATGGTGAAATTACTGAGAAACGATTGAAAGGGATAATGGTGTCCAAGCACCCATTGATACTCCAGGCGGTGAAGGGTGTTTTCGGCCCAAAATTTATGTTGGCTACCCACAAGCTCAGGGGAAACTCAGAAATACCCACCATGTTTCTAGCAATGCTTGTGTACATGGGTGTCTCAAAATCTCAAGGGAAGAATCTATGCCAAATTATTTTTCCATGCTCTCTATTGAAAAATATCGATGCGGTACTGGACAACATCGATGGAAATTTCATGACCCTTTGTCATTGCACTACTATAGGGATCATGGGAATGAATGGTCGGTACCAAATTTTCCCCTGATGCGCTCATTAGACCATGCAGCTCTCAAAAACCAATGGGGGAGATAAATAGGTGTATCAACTTTCTTCTGCGTGCGCCTGACATTCTCAAAGACTGGCTGAAGGGTTGGGTGAAGGCATTTATGATGGCAAAAGCTCTCGATGAGGAAAGGTGATCTTTGGATGAGGAGGATTGGGAGCTAGGAACTGGTGAAGAATGGGTAGCGAATGACACCAGGAACTGGGAGGAATGAGCAAACCATCCTGCCCATAGTGCCTGTGGTGGTGATTCTGAATGTAATCAAAGTCAAGAAGACCAGCGAGGCTGGCTACAACAATGCATAATATGGTGTCTATGGAAGGTCATTTTTTTTGTGATGGTCTGTTTGTAGTTCGTATAAGTGTCCATGTCAGTTCGTTCAATATTTGGATATATAATGTTTTATGGAAATGAAGGAATTTAAAAACTCTTTTTGATTAATACAGGGTGTTGCCCCATATAGCAGTTATTTAACTATAATAAAAACATGTGCTTAAAAGGCTCCTTTAGTAGTGCAAGCTTTAACACTAGTTCCTTAATATTTCGCACCTTGCTATAGTTCGTTCGACGGTTCTGATCGTTCCTTAATATTATTTTGGTTGTTATGACTTTAAGTGATTTAGTAAGTAATAAAATCTCAACCATTGATTTTTGGAAATTGACCGGTTCTAGTGTTATTCTGGAGGTTTCAATTCGCAAGTCTAGTGCTTCAGAGATTTACTTCTGAAATGCAACTACAACTGTCCATAAAAAAATCATCGAACGGTCATGGATTATATTAATTTGCACTAACATTTAGCTTCAGAAATAATAAATATGTTGACACCTGTCCACATTTTAGACTCTTTATGAAGGAATTTGAATGTACGGAAAATTTGATATTTTCGCCAACCACACTATGATTTTTTATTAGTTTGAGATTAAGTTTAATTCGCTAATGAAAATATATTTTTTGCTTTAAAAAAAGGTTTTAATCGCCAACAAATTTTTTTTCTGTTTTGAAAATAGGATTAATTCGCCAATGGAAAAAAAAATTGGTTTGAAAAAAAAAAATTTAATCACCAATGAAAAATATTTTATTCATTTAAAAAAAATTGCAATTCACCACGATTTTCCACAGACTTCTAGCAATTATAAAAGATTCACCAATTGGGATTTTTTTTTTCCTGAAAAATGAAAAAATTCACCAATAAAATTAATATTTTTATCGGGAAGTATACAAAATTCGCCAAGATTTTACACCTTTTCCAACATCTCCACTCTTTCTTCCACCCTTTGAATTCTAGCATTTTCAGGCCCCGATATATTCTCTTTGCCCAGGTTATTGATCTCCATAACCTCTGTGTCATTGGTAGCAACATTTTTTCCACCTCCCTATCATTGTCATTTTCATCCTCCTGCATCTCTTCTTGTTGTGATTCCCCTTAATCTTCCTCATTTCTATCATCTTTCTCATATTTCGACAACAACTCCTCCTCCTCAGTAGACTCACCCCCAGTATTGTTTAGGATTTCCTTAGCTGGGGAAACAATATCTTCCCCAACCACCTTCTTCCCCTTACTATCCTAGGATCCAGTAGCACACTTTTCTTTTGAAATTTTAGACTTTTTTCTTCTATTAAACCGTTTAGACGCCGCCAACGCAAGCCTGGTAGACCTTCGACCTACCGGAGTAGAGAAATAAGGACTATTCTCCTTGTCATCCAGAATCATGATAGTATTGGGATCATCCCCAACTCACGGACCAACATTTTTATTTTTTGTTCACAGCAAGGATAATAGGAGCAACACTCCATTTTTCAGGAGTGATTTTAAGTAGGTCTGACCACGAAGGTTTCACAGGGTTGGGAGAAGTCTTAGCATATTTTTTGGTCAGGGTGTGGGGACGACTTTCTATAAGATCATTTTTCACCGAGATCTTGGGGGTAGCGTTTTCAAGCAAATTAAGGAACATATTTCTTTGTGGGGACATAGCTAAAACATATTTACATATAGCATGAATCAAGCCTTGGTGTAATGGTAGATTAGTGCCATTGGTTAAGCTCTGGTTCAGGGATGAAAATAGGAATAAATGCAGGTTTATATTCTCAAGGTGTTAGATATGGTTCAAGATTGGGAAGTGTTAGCCATGGATGGACTAAAATTGACCTTCAAGTGTAAATTATTTCATCACAAAAAAACACACATTATGGTATGAGGGAGAAAGCAAAACCCTAGAATAACCATTTTAGAATCTATCAACTTTTTCTTTATCCTCAAAAAAATTCTTACTTACCTTTGCCACCTTCTTTCCCTTGTATGTCAGCCCATCCACCATTGCTACGATCTTAGCATCCACTTTAAAATGGAGGCCACCCATCTCCACTTCACCATCCTTCCAGGAGTTCACAAACTTGTAGCTCAACTACTCATTATATCCTTCCATGGCTGCAAAGTACGGTCTAAAACCTGCCTTCTCAAAAAGACCTCACATCTTCAAATTCTTACGCAGAGAATCATACTGATGTGCCTTCATCCTCTTTCTGGGACCTCCCATGGTGTTATCCTTGCTAGAGTAGTTATTTAGAACGAGAATAAACTCGTCTTTTTTTCCCTCTTCATTCACAACAGTGGCAACCGACAATTCAAAAATCTCAGTTTTCAGGGAGACCTTGTGGTTTTTCATTTGAGAAGATAACGAATTGAAAATTTTGGTAGGTTTTTTATAATAATCAATCTTGAAAAAAAATCTAATTTTCACCTTTACGAGCCCCATCATTATGAAATCTAACAACTTTTCCCCCTTTATTAGTCATGATTATTCTTATTTTAATTCTCTCCTTCCTGTCAGTATTAACACATGTCAATGTGTCTTTTCCAAAATCAAACTCTATGTTTTTAGCGGTGTGAATGGTGCTCCATATATCTTCATTAAAAAAATTATTTTTGAATCATGAGGTTGCCCAAATAATTTGTCCTTTCCATCTCATTCTTTTGATATCTTTAGGATTTGGCATATCTCTACGTACGTACCACCTAGTCCATCTTGTCAGCTTGCCTAGACACCACCAAGGATAAACCCACTTGACAGTTGGACGATGAACCAAGCCTCTTCTTTTAATTATTGATATTTTTTCCATGATTAATTCTATCACCCAATCTAACCTTTGTTCCCAATTTATCTTTTGTTCTCAATCTCTCCTTAGGAATTATTTATTTTATTTGATTAGATAGATTGGAGAATTCCCAATATTTTAATTCCTCCTGTGTAAGGCCAAAGTTTTCCATAGCATCAGCGGCCTTATTGCCCTCCCTAAAAGTATGGTAAATATTGTAGCTTTGGAAAGACTGTAGCATATTTTTACAATCATCTAAAAGATATTTTATTATGCAAGGTGCCTCAGTTGTATTTTTTAGATAATCAATAATAAGCTTGAAGTCGCCTTCCACAATAACCTTCATGTACCCATTATCTTTGAGATAATTTATTCTTGCCCAAACAACAAAAGCTTTAGCAAAATTATTAGTTTATGTTCCTAAGACCTTGCTATATTCAGCCACATAGATGTCACGATCATCTCTAACCACTCTACCAGCTCTTGTCAATCCAGGATTTCCTTTTGAGCATCCATCAAAATTACATTTAACCCAACCTAGATTCGAGGGAATCCAAACACTGTTGGTTTTGATAATTTGTTTTGCCCAATCAACATTATTAAGGTCATGGGAAATTCCCCATTGTTTCTTAATTCTCAACTCTTGATAAGGAGGCCCTTTCCTTGACTGGTTTTACTTGCAGCTTTCAATGTTTTCTTGGATTTGTTTCCTTATAACCATACACATCTCCTTGCTGCTTTAGCAACATCCCTAAAGATCCTATTATTTATCTCTTTCCACAGTTCCCAAGTGAGGAATGGAGGGACTTGTCTCCTAAGGTCCAAAATTATTTTGTGAGAGTACGAACATAAGCTCCCCCCTTCAGCAAACATTTTAACCGAGGCAGGGAAAACCCATTCCACCATAAGATTTTTTAGGAAAAAAGCCCAAAATTCTTGAGAATAAGGGCATTGAAAGAGCAAATTCATAATATTTTCTTCATCTTCATTGCAAAGATAAAATTTATTGACTACATACTATCCCCTTTTATTAATATTGTAAATTTTGAGAATCTTACCATGTATCACTTCCCACCAGAATCAATTAATCTTGGGGATTAAGTTCTTACTCCACACCATGTTCTAGTTAAAGACTCCAAGATTAAGGGGTTACACTTCCATAGTCTCATATGTTAACTTAACAAAAAACCTCCCTAAAGCATTTTTTTCCAAATCCACTCATCATTTTTGTTTCTTGAAAGAAGTTTAGGATTCCCAATTAGTCCCAATAGAGAGTCCAAAGAAGCATCCCAATTCGGCTATCTACCACCCCTGAGAACAACATTATTCAAATAGGTCTTTAAGTCAATCTGTTTCAGTTTCAGTCCTTCCCACTTCAAATAATTTGATACCTTCTTTCCAATACATCTTTTTAATCTGATTCTAATTTGTTGAAGGTTGTCACTAGCAAACAAAGGAGCACAAGTGGACCAAACATCCTCTCAAAAATCAACTTTAAGCCCATTTCCAATTCTTAGTTTCGCTCCTTTAGTTAGGGTTCCTCTCACTTTTAGTAAGTTATTCCAAAAAATAGAGACGTGAGGTAGCTCCTTTTTCTTGAGAAAACAACAAACATCCTTATTATTTAGGTATTTATCTTGCAGGATTCGTACCCAATCCTTTTCACCTTCCAAAAGAAACCAACCCATTTTTTCCACAAGGGCTTTGTTAAAAAATATATTCTTCTAATCCCCAGGCCTCCTTCCCTCTTCGATGAGAAAGAAATTTCCCATTTAATGAGAGTCATTCTTTTCCTTTCTTCCACACCTAACCATAAGAATCTCCTTTGAATCATTTCAATTTTCTCAGCAATATAAGCAAGGATGTTGAACAGAGATAGGTAATAGACAGGTATATTTTGTAAGGAAGCTTTTAAAAGTTGAACCTTTCCAACAAAGCTCAATAATTTTCCCTTCCACCCAGACAATTTCTTCTAGATATTTTCCATAATGTAATTTTAATAGTTGTTGTTGGGATTTCTATAAATTAAAGGTAATCCCAAATAAGTACCTGGAAAGTCTGCCTCCTGGCATCCTAAGATATTTATAACTTTGTCCTTAACAATCTGGTTGGTATTGAAAAAATAGATTTTACTTTTCTAATAATTGATGAATTGGCCAGATATTTTAGCATATTGCTCAAGGATTAATTTCCATTATTTTGCTTCAACAATAGGTGCCTCCCCCATGAGGATAGACCAATGAATTATGGTAATATATGGAATTAATAAAATTTTATATATATAATAAAATTGTATACAAAGTTGTCATGTGTTGAAAAATGGCGGGCGACGTAGGATCATGGGTGGTAGTTACAGAGCAAGAATGACTGATGGAGAAGCTATGCCAAAGGATTGAGAGTATGGAGAAGAAGCACCTAGAGGTGAAAAGTGTTGATGTAGGCACAAGCTTGGTAGGACAGCTAAACCAAGGTTTTTTCAGTTTTCACTATGCTTAGATCCAATTCAATCTTGATGGGAAAAAGGACTCCTAAGCATCAAAACCAACAAGTGGCTTGATCTAGACCTGGGGTGGAGTCATTTAGAACACCTTGGTTTCACCCTGCTACATTTGGGGAGCGAGCTTTGTGGGGAAATTTTGGAATTACCCCTTCATAGTTTGGAGGAGAGCACATCTTCCACCATAGTATTAGAACGATAGGAATCTTCCCATAGGAATCCAATAGTGGATTTCAGGCCTCCATTCAAGGAGCCGACAAGGGGTGATCAGAATGGGTGGTTGATGCAAAGTATTGGTGAGTCTGTGGTGACTCAATCTAACCACTAGAAGGGGAAGCCTTTGAAATGGAATCCAGGGAAGTACTTAGGGGTCGGTGTTCGGGTCAATCAAATCCCCTGCCTTTCTACTAAAGCAAATATAAACAATGTGAATAAAGATAAAAATTCAAGGAATCAAGATCGTATGGAGCGAAAGGAAGAAGGTGTTTAGGAGAAGTCTAATGTGAGGAGAGGTCCTGTTTCTATGATGAGGGATAAAGATTCCTATTAGTTTTACCATTTTTTACCATTTTTCTTTACCTTTTTTGTCCTCCTATCACTTTTAGTCACAAGAAGTGCAGATATTTGATAAAATGTGATAGGAAATTAAAACAATTAGAAAATGCCAATATCTATTGAATTGCTAATTAATTTATGGATTAAATGGTAGGAGATAATTGAAAGAATATATTGGAACGGATTGAGAATGTGGATGGAAGAAAAGGCAAGGAGTTTTTAAATCTGTTTTAGTTTAACTAGTTCATGACTATTTTTGAAACGATATTTGTTAAACTTGTTGTGGCCAACGACCATTGTTTGTTCTGTATTGAACTCATTTGGTTTGTTGACCATAGGCCACAAACAAACCATAACAACTCTTATTAATGCCCATCTAGTATAAATGTATGCAATTCAAAGACTTAAGATATAGATTTTAATATAAATTTATATTGTTGCTTTTGAATCGATATATTCTTGAAATATTGTGCATGCGTGATTGATCTAAGTTAGAACTACATTCATATTTTATTACCAATTAATCAAGGAGGCAGGGCCCACTCTTTGCATGGCTTGGTGACTTTTTATAGTTCAGTTTCAGTGTGGTAAATGTGTGTGTTATTTGATTTCTAGCATTTTCCTTTTAACAGTTATTAAACACATATCAGTTCTGGTTTTTAATTTGATTGCAATTTGATTTGAAAGTCAACTTATTTCAATCATTTGGTAATGTGCTTATTCATAGTTCAATAATTAAAGTTATGATTTGTACAACTGGGATTTATCATTGTTAATGCATAATTTATATAAAAAAAAATTGTCGCTGCACTTTTCTATGATAATTTTTGTTACAATAGTTCCTAGCGCAATTTTTGTTAGGAAATAGAAACAACATAAATTATTTGCATTCATTCCCACTTAGTTCACTATTTTCATCCTTTAAGTAAAATTTTACAACACCTTTCATAAGTCTACCATTCGTAGATTGACATTTAGGAACAAACTGAGGAACAAAACACAACATTCCCAAGGATTGATCTACCCACAACTACCAATCTAATAGAATCATTGGAATAATTTATCTCTATTATTTGTCCACAGTTTTGCCCAAACATTCTATGAAAGGGATTGTTATCAATGAGCCTAGAATAAATGGTAAGGTGATGTTAATCCCTAATAAAACCCTAAGGAATTCTATGAATATGTTTAGGGGGTGCACTTTCGTCACAAAATGGGGTGGAGGTGGCTATGCTGCCAAAGATGGTGGATTGGTGGAGAAACTAATGGGGTGAAGAGGTTTGTTAAATTTTTGGTTTGCAAATTTCTTCTGATTATATGCCCTTTTCCACAATTGAAGCAAAGCATCATGTTTAATAAACTCCTACAAATGGATGGAATAGGGTTTTATATTAAAGAGTGGGAACCAAATTTCAATCCTCACAAATATGAATTGGACAAAATGAAAGCATGGGTAAATTTGTACAATCTACCCTCAAAATATTGGGATAAGGATGTCTTAAGTCTGATAGGAAATCAATTGGGGACTTATATCAGGGTGGATAAATCCTTACTTCATGGAGAAATGAAGGCTTGGGTGAGAATTTATGTTGAAATTAGCCTAGGTAATTCACACTTGGACGAGCTGGAGATTATCATGGAGGAAGGAAAATGGTTTCAAGAAATATTTTGGGACCTCTCTTATAGCAAGGTCCCCACTTTTCCAAAGTCATATGCCATGATTAGGGCTTCAAAACCTAATGGGGCTTGCTTAGTTGAGTCTAAAAGCGAAGCTACAATCAACGGGGTGGTGCCAATGGATGAGGGAAGCCATGGTCAAGAGACTAAACGGGATACTCATCAAGAGAATGGGGGAGATTTTTCTATAGAGGAAGAAGCTTTGGTTGTAATGGTGAATGAAGGTGGGGATTTAGGAGGGTCCCTAATCCCATAAGAATAAGAGGGGACTAGGGAGGAAGTAGTGTGTTTGGAGGAAATTATGGAAGTGGGTTGTGAACTAATGAGCTATGTAGCTCTCGTAGAGGAAGAATTAGTGAACTTAGATATGGGAAATGGTGATGATAACATCCTAAAGGATCAATCTCTAAAGGATAGTGACCAAAAAGAGGAGGTAAGGGAGCTTGAGGAAAAGGCTACTCTACCAAGAGACAATGAAGATCCATAAGCCACCCTGATGACTTAGGGGAAAATAGGATTAAAATCAAGGAACAAGGTCAGGAAGTCACTAGATTGTAGGGAAGGAAGAAGGAAAGGTAGGTTGTCAAACATAAGAGAAGAGGGCTATGGATGGTGATGCAAAAGGTTAGCAGAAACTCACCATGATACCAATATCAAGGTAGGGTAGAACCCTTCTCAGGGAGCAATGAGGATCATATGATATGGAATGTTAGGGGCTTAAATTCTCCTAACAAAAAGTGCCTACTAAGGTGCTTCATGGAGATATCAAAGACTAATGTCCTCATGATTAAGGAATCAA
Source organism: Sequoiadendron giganteum (assembly GCA_007115665.2). NCBI lineage: Eukaryota > Viridiplantae > Streptophyta > Pinopsida > Cupressales > Cupressaceae > Sequoiadendron > Sequoiadendron giganteum. The sequence goes on from CM021108.1 coordinate 384,665,740, forward strand.
ACTTAAGCAATACAAAAGTGGAAGTTTTTAAGAAGAAATGCAAAATTTGGAATGTTGAGCAAGTGGAAGTTGCAGGAGCCTCAGGTGGTTTGTTGATGATTTGGATACCCAAAGCTATCTATCTAGAAAAGGTAGTGGAAAATAGTAATTGGTTAGCCTGTAAGGTGAGAAGTCTTTCATCAAATTTGTTCTTTGCATTAATCAATATATATGGCCCCTCAAGTTACATTAAGAAAAGGGAATTATGGGTAGAGTTGAGATTTTTTTATAGGTTATCCCGAGTGTTGTATTTTAGGGGGATATTTTAATGTGATCCTGCATAGTGAGGATAAATTGGGGGTATGCAAAGAAAGTACCAATCCCAAGTGGATTTTGAGAAATCTTTAAGGGGGAATGATTTCTTTAAAATCTAGATGGTAAATGGAAAAGATACGTGAACGAATCAGAGGCTAGGTTTCAGCCATATTGTAGAAAAATTGGAAAGATTTTTATTTTAAGGAGAGTTGGGAGCTTTCCCGTTCACCTTTAAAGCTAACATTTTATCCCAATCAGGGTCAGATCACTATCCTATTAAGTTGGAAATAATGGGCGAAAAGAGGCTTGTGAGGTGTCCCTTTAAATTTGAAAATATGTGGTTCAAGGATCAAGATCTTTCAGGGCTAATTAACATATGGTGGAATGGATGGAAATTTGAGGGTACCAAGATGTTTGATGTGGTATCAAAGTTGAGACTTCTCAAGAAACTATTAAGGAATGGAACAAGACTCATTTCAAAAACATATTTGAATCTAAATGTAGGATGGAAGAAGAGTTATCAACTCTAAATGAAGTGATATTATCTTTAGGAATGGATAGTGAAAAGTACCCGAAGGTAAAGGAGTTGCTCAAAGAATGTGAGGAGGTATAGGCAAAAGAGGAAGTGTATTGGTAGCAAAAATTCAGGGAGATCTAGATGTCTAGCAGGATAAGAACACCAAATACTTCCATAATAACACTAAGACTTGAAGAGAAGTCAATAGAATTACAAGTCTACGAGGAGATGATGGCTCAATTGTTGAGTCTCCTAGGGACATTGCTAGGGAAGAAGTCACTTATTTTGAAAGTTTGTTAAATAACTTAGGAGGATTAAGTCTAGTATCACAAAATCAACCCTTGGAGGTGATCCCAAGGTTGGCCAATGAAGGATATAACAGGATGTTGAGGAGTGAGTTTATGATAGATGAAATCAAGGTTGCAACATTCTAGCTTGATCCGAATAAAGAACTTGGATTGGATGGGTTTCTAGTGTTCTTTTTTCAAAAATATTGGAGCACCATGGGTAGTGAAGTGGTTGCTTCCATAGAGGACTCAAGGATATCAAGAGTAGTTATAAGGGAAATGAAAAATACCTTCATTACTTTAATTCCTAAAAAGGAGAAGCCAATGTCACTAGATGAGTTCATGCCCATAGCCCTTTGTAATACACTTTACAAAATAATGGCGAAAGCAACATCGAACAAACTCAACATTTTTTTCCAAAGATAATCTCGGAGGAGTAATCAGATTTTATACCTAGAAAGTAAATATTCGAAGGGGCCATCACTGCACAGGAATCCATTCATTCGATTCAAAAGACTAAAAAGAAAAGTATGCTAGTGAAACTAGATGTCAAAAAAGAATATGACTTGGTGGATTAGAGGTTTATGTGTAGGGTGTTGTTGGCCTTTGGGTTTGACAAAACTTGGGTGAATTGGGTGTTCAATTATATTGCTAGCCCTAGATTTTTTATTATTGTGAATGACACCCTAGAGAATGTCTTTGAGGCATCAAGAGGGATTAGAAAAGGAAATCCTCTCTCCCTCTTTTTGTTCATTATCATGGCAGACATGCTAGGAAGGGCATTTAGTATTGTAGCAAGTGTTGGGAAGATAAAGTGAATTCAAATAACATTGCAATGTGCCTACTATACCCCATCAGTGTTTCACATATGATACAATTCTTTTTGGGGTAGCAAAATGTTGTGAAACTCATAAGTTGAAGGAAATACTAAATTTGTACTCAAAGGCTTTTGTTAGGAGGTAAGTGAAGTGAAATAATAAATCTATGTTTTTATTACCCCCCACTCAAAGAGAAAGATATTATTAGAGTTGTAAGATTTTAGAGAGTTCAATTACCATGCACATACCTTAGCATGCCTCTAGCAAAGGCAGTGGGCAGTGGGAAGTTGTGCGACCCCCTGGAAAATAAATTAAACAACCAAATGTCATCATGGAAGGGGTGGTGGCTATCATGGTCTAAAAGGTTAGTTATGCTTAAGGTTGTCATTTTTGTGCTTCCAATTTATTTACTGTCATGTTTGGGGTTGCCTAATGGGACATATCAAGCTCTAAACCAAAGTATGAGGAACTTCTTCTGGAAAGGAAATACAAACTATAAAAATTTCATGTTAATCACATGGGATATGATATGCAAAGTGAAGGAGGTTGGAGGGACTAGATTAAGGGATCTTTTCAGACATAACACAGAATTAGAGGCCAAACTGATATAGAAGATGTATATAAAAAGCAAGTCAAAGTGGGTTCAAATTCTTCAAAACAAATAGTTGGGGAATGACGATGAGTGCAACATCTTCACTACCAATACACTTCCTATAGGTTCAATAATTTAGAATATCATGAGGGAGTGTAGTTCGCTAATAATAGAGTTCTTATCTTGGGACATTCATGATGGCAGTTTAGCCCTGTTTTGGGAGGACTCATGGGGGCACCCTATAATAGATAGTTTGGTAGACCTATAACATATACAAGGTATGTTGATGCAAATTTGAGGAAAGAATGTGAGAGATTACTTGGAGATCATCTGTGTTGATGGTATTAGGAGATGGAAATGGAAGGACTTTAATAGGCTCAATCTTCCAATTGTAAAAACCATGCAACTACAATCAATTCTTAACAAAATCATAATCATATGGGAGGGTAAAGATAGGATAGTTTGGACTACCACTAGTTCACAGTAGTACAATATGAAGGATGGTTTCTTGATGCTAGGGAAGAAAGATGGGAGGACCTCACTCCCATGGAAGTTATGCTGAGATAAAAAACACCTTCATAAAGCTGAGGCCTTTTCTTGGACCACAACCCAAGGAAGGATCTTGAATGTAGGCAGGTTTAGAAAAATGGGATATCACAACCTATCATGGTGTGTAATGTGTAAATCAAGTGAGGAAGAAGCAAATCGCCTGTTGCTTGGTTGTCCATTCACCCAAGAGTGCTGAAAGTATCTATGCACGAAAATGGGTTGGGTGGGAGCCCTTTCGAATGACATTTTGTCCCTTTTCAAATCTTGGCCCTTGTTAAAAAGGAAAGCAATGTATTCAAGCATATAAATAATTATCCCATCCATTTTGATTTTGGGGATATGGAAAGAATGAAACATGAGAATATTCCATGGAAAGGAAATGACTAATTCATCCTTTCAAAATAAGGTGGAGGTAGTAATAGCCAAGGTTGTGAATAATAGAGTTGCAAGAATGAATCCTCAGAAATTGGAATTCATGGAATGGGATGCAAAGTTGAGACTCAGGTGGTTTGGTCTCAAGATCCCAGAATTTGGTAGTCAAGGGGTGGTGGGGTAGCAAGAACCTTGTGCCAAGGTAGTTTGGAGGCCTCCCAGTCAAGCATGGGTCAAATTAAATTTTGATGGGGCATCAAGAGGGGACCTAGGAAGGTCAAGGGCATGATGCATAATTCATAATTGGAAAGAGGCTATAGCAGGGGAAATTTTGGCCCCTCTCCCTTTTGGGATGAATAATGCAATAGAACTATATGTGGTGATTCAAGGGCTACAATTCTACCAGGAACATGGGTTTAGAAGCATTGAGGTGGAAGGTGATTCATCTTTGGAGATAAGTCTTATTATAACAAGCAATGTTTTGAATTGGAAGTTGCAAGGGATGGTGGAGAGATCTATTGATTTATTGGGGAAAATTGAGTGCTATGTGGTGAAACACACATACAAAGAAGCCAATTCTAAGGTAGAAAAATTAGAAAATCTAGGTGTGAATGGGGTTGTTAAGAAACAACATTATCCCTTCTTTCGAAGGGATTAGTGACATCATGTGAAAATTTATGGGAGAAACATGGGTTGAGTGGTTTGATGGGGGTCTGCAACCTAAGTTGTTGTCCTGACTTCTTGTGCTTCCTTGAAGGCTTGGTTCAATTCAGGTAGAAGCCGATATTCTACATTAACAGCTAGTACAAAATTATTCAAACTCAAGGGGAAATTTCCTAGTGCACATAGCACACACTCGCTCATTTTGGTGCAAAGCTTAAGCCTTGTTGTAATGGGGTGTGTTGGGTTGACAAGTGGAACCTACTCACTTGCTTTGGTGCTAAGCCTAAGCCTTGCTATAGAGTGGTGCATTGAGCTAACATGTAAATATTGTTTGCTCATTGTGGCGCCAAGCTTGAGCCTTGTAGAGTAGTCATGGTGGGCCCACCCATTAAACATGGTTCCTCGACACTTGGGAACATGTGGTGACTTCCCACACTCTTGGGAATCATGCTCAATTTTTGTTGTGAGAGTGTGATAGGATGATAAGTGTCATAGCCAAGAAATATACACGTGATGCCTTGGCACTGCTCTTTGTATTACCTCCAAGACTTTATTGCGAGGACATGTAGTGGCATGAAAAGTGGTCATCTGACTGGGCCTTTCACTGTTGGAGGGCTCTCCATGCTATGGCCTAAATTTAATGTTGAAGCAATGTTGCAATCCCAAATCCTAGGTTGATTAGACGTGTGGTATGGATTAATTAGGATGTAATATCACTCAAGCTAACTTAAGTATCTTAATACGTGGTCCAACTTGGGGTGTTATGGTGAGTCATTTGTTAAGCTAGGCTCTCATCCATGTGAGAAGACTAAGGGAGGATTTTATAGTCTGGAAGTGTTGCATAGACAATATTGCAATCTTAGCAAGCTTTTAATAGAAAAGCTTCACCACAAGTGAATAGATCTCTAAAGGTTGAACTCGGTGGCCAAACATTCAATATGTTTGGAGAATTTCTGGATAGAGAAATGGATACCTCTATAAAGTTGGTAATCTCTCATCAATGAATGCCCTTTCTGGGGGAAGTCAGAGTTTAGATTGACAAGGATACTACTAGAGAGTGACTTCATGTTGCTTGGTGTGGTGAAACTGATACTGGGGTTTGTATTCTTAATGTCAGATGAAAGATATTGAGTGGACACAGACATAACTTCTCGATTTGTTGTAGGCTTGTTGGATCTCCAATTTCCATAGAACAAAGTTCTATAAAAAATAAGGAAGTTGTTAAGGGGTCTCGAGGAGGTAGTGGGAGATACTTAGTTGGGTGCTAGAATTCCATGACCACAAGATTTGGGAATGCTCCATGTGTTGTGGTTAGGCCTTTTCCCTTGGATTTTGGCCTGATTTTTCTTAGATCTAATGTTGTAATATGGACAACACATTCACATTAGGTCTTGAATGGTTGCACATCAACAAAAATCTAACAAAGTCTTACAAGGGTGTTTTGAAGTGTTGTAACACATTTCTTCACTTTTCTAGGACTTTTTCACAATAATTCACCTAAATAACCCCTTTCCAAGCCTTATTCTAAAGTGTTGTAAGGTGTTGTAACTAACCCTCACACTTTCCTAGGCTTTTCATCTCTAAAACAACCCTTTCTTATGAAAAAATGGTCCCTTAATGTATTTATAGGCCCAACTTAAGTGTGTTTCGGGAGACAATCCCATTAATCAACAATAAAAACCTTTTAATTCCCGACTACCACTTGAATTTTTCCAAGTGGACTAAGTTTCCAACTTGGGTGACTTAGTCCCATTTGACATAAAATTCAAAAATAAATCAAAATTCTAACGAGATTTTGTCTCCAAAATCCTAAGGTCGGCCTGTGATGTGTTATTTTTGAGGAATTAGGGAATCACATGTATAAATAAGGGTTTTTCTCCTCATTTCCTCTCTCTCTTCAACATCTTCATCTTCACAAGTACTCAAGCAATCAATCTTCTCAAGAAAGCATTGAGCACTTCAAGCAACATCCATTGGAGTTGGTTCTTGCATATATTCAGACTTCTTAAACAAGGGCTTGGTGAGTTGTTTTACTTGCATGTTATTCAATCATCTTTCCCTTTACATTCTATTTCATTTGCGTTTGATTACCAACATGGGGTTTGACTAAGGAAAACCCCTATTCTCTAACCCCAACCCTTTTCCCCTCTTTGCATGTATGCTTTGCAGGTTTTTATGTAGATTAGTAAAAAAAAAGGTTTTGAAAAGGTGTCCTCATTCCATCCACATCATTCCAAGTCAACAAACACTAGAAGGAGCTAAAAGACAACTTGTAGGTCACATTCTGAAGATTCAAACACGGGTGTTTGTTAGAAATAGAAGTACAATTGGTCACCTACAGATTTCGACCTTGAGACTACCAAAAGCTCCAGGTGGACTAAGTCACCATCATTGGTGAATTAGTTCTAGTACCAGGCTTGAAAAGTGGTTTCTATGTTTCTAGATACCCATTTTCCATAAACCTGTTTCAGAAATGTTTCTCGGGAAGAGGAATAAGTCGCCTATTTTGGCATAAGTGTCCCAGTTAGTATTTTCAATAGATTTTGGAAGATTCCAAAGCTCCTCTTCATCAACTTTTAGTTTTTAGGTGCACCATTCTGTCTCTTCCAGTTTCTTTTATACTTGCATACATTTTAGGTCATTCTTAGGACATTGCATATAGTTTTACATTTACATTAGTTTAAATTTCATAGTTAGTTCATTACATTACTTTGCATCACTTAGACACACACCTCACACCCATTCAAACCCCTAATTCTTGAATGAACTCACCAATAATACTTTAGTGTGAAAGAGAGCCATTACTCAACCTTGCTCCTAGGTGAAAAACCCTAAGAGCCCATTGGGGAATCCTCTTTCCCTAAATTGCATGTTTTTGGTGGTTCACTTTGAAACCAAAATTAAAATATGATTTTGGTGGTATTTTAATGTCCTCAAATTCAAATTTTAATGTCGGCTTGTGATGTTTAATTTTTCAAGAAATTAAGGATAAATACCTATAAATACAAGGTTTTTTAATCAATTCAAATCCTTAAAAAATAAAGCAAGAAATTCAAGAATTACAAAAAATATTATGATTAAGATCATTCAGATTATATTTATCAATGATTTATTGCAGTAATCAAGATCTCAAGCATCATCTCAAAGTCTTTTGCAAGCATGCATTTTTTTGTAGCTAACATTGTGATGTAGGTTACAAGATTCAAGTATGAAGATCCACATCCATTGAATCCATTTCATGCAAGATCAAGATCAATATTTCAGTCCTCCAAAGGTTTATTCAAGGGTTTGATGAGTTGATAAATACCATTGTTATTCATCATTCCTTTCATGCTTCATTATTTCAATTCAAGGTTTAATTACCAAAACAGGGTTTGACCAAGGCAAACCCTCATTCACCAAAAACAAATATTTTTCTCCTCTTTGTGAATGTGCAAGTTTATAGGTTGAAGAAATACTAAAGACCTCAAAGTTGCAAAGTAGTTTTCAACATTGTTTTTGATTCACGACATCTCACCTATAGACCTTATTTTTGATTGTTTGACTTTGAAATCCGGATCAAACAGAAGTTATAGACTGACACTAGAGGATCCCAAAACCTGAGAAAAACCTCTACACAAAGACCCATTTTCCTATGGGAGAATGAGTCTCAGGTAGCCTCTTGAAACTGCATTTTGGTAATAGGTACACATCACTTTTCCATTTCCAAATTTTCCAAAGCTATGTGGTTTCTATTTGTATTATGTTTTAAATTGACAATTCAAGTTTGAATAGGCATAATTGAGTTGATTTACCAATTTTAGTTTTTCTCCCAAAAGTGTTGTTCAGGCTGATACCCCGACCCCAATCATAAGGAAATCAACAAATTCCCTCATTGAGTTGACTCACCTAAGGGTTGTAAGTCAATTCTTTGGGTGGATCCATTTCCTAATGACATAAAGGAAAATAGGTCCATACACATATATCCACAATCAAACACCCTCTCGCATATTCATATTTTTCTTTATTTCACCTATGTAATATCAAAACCCTATATATCCATAGGTTCAAAAGAGAAAGATACATACATCTTCTATGGCCAAACCTATACAAAATATAAACCCTACATATCTATAGGTTCAAAGGAGAAATATACATATCATACTCTATGACCAAACCTATCTAATCTCTAAATCGTACATATCCATAATTTTAAAGGAGAAAGATACATATTATAGTTAGGGTAAAAATTTAGGGCAAATGCATAAAAAAATTATAATGAAACCCTAACAAGCACAATAGAGCACAAACTAGCGTGAAATAAAAACAAGAAAGCAAAGCAAACCAATCTCCAAGCTAGATTTGATTTATCTCCATTGCTCTTCTCCAACTCACATAAGCATGCAAGATTTTGAAGGATTGAATGATTTGATATGTTGATGTTGATTGCTCATTTCCGCAACATAACAATAAGATGGAGATGATCGAGGAAAAGTAGATAGATAGATGAGAAGATTGGAGGAAATTTTGGTAGAGTGTGGATACTAGAAGAATATGGATCCCAAATGGCTTGTGAAAGGCTAGATTTATAGGAAAGATCTGATATGATTCGATGGCTAAGACTAAAGTCAATTGTGTGATGTGTATGGCTAGGATTAGTGTCTATGACGCACATTAAGTGGGTTATGACATGAGGCTAAAATTAGGATGTGAGGGAATAAGTGGGATTCTTTTATTTATTTTGGAGGAAAAGATGCCTATGACACACAAATAAGTTGGGCTAAAAATAGGATGTGAGTGAGAATCTCATAATTTAAATAATAAAATTATTTAAATTATTTGTGTATGTGAAGAGTTGTAGTCATGTGACACATGTTGCAATGTGGTAATAAGTGAGTGATTAATTCAAATATTTAATTTGAATTATTTTGAGACATGTGAAGGGGAATTAATTAAATAAATGAGATTTATTTAATTAATTGGGAAGGTGATTAAGTGGAATAAATGGGATAAGTGGGATAATGTAATTACCTAGGGTAAAATATTACAAGATGTCTTACAAGGTCATGTATCAACTAGGTAATGTTATGACATGGACAATTTTGGGTGTCTACATTTTCCCCCTCTTTGAGATGATGTGATTTATATCAAGTAACATCATTTCAAAGAAGCTAAGGTATGGATAGAGAAAAAAAAAGATGATGCCCCAACCACTTAAGGAAGTGAGGAGTAAGATAAATCAAGAAAAGGGATGAGAGGAGAATATGATGATGTAAAAGATATGAAGAAATGGGATGATGATATAGGATATGATAATGATGATGATGCCCCCTGAAGAGGATAGGGGGGTTGGACAAACATGGGTATGTTCTCGAAATGAATGAAACAATGGATGAGGGATAAGATGAATGATACAAGATAAGAAGGAGACGAAACAGAAGAATGACACGCTATGCTGCAATAAAGTGAGAAATCAGATGTTTGATGTAGCACTAGACGTTGTGCACCAAGGTATAAAGACCAAGGTGATGATGTGTCTCGTGCCTTAGTGTAATACAACCTTGTCTAGATACAAGATATGAATATTAGTTGGGAGTGATTCGGATTTGATGCAAATGCAAGATAAAAAATGATAACACACTAGCTAAAAAGCAAGCATGCACAAATTATACAAAAACAAACAAGGTATTGCCCCTGTCAAGTTTTAAAACAATGATTGATTGATTGATTGATTGGTTGATGATGATAGTGTTGCCATTGCGGGGAATGATATATCCCTAGATCAACACAAGGATGATAGATAGATAGATAGATTAATTGATTGGGTTTACAACAAGATTAGGATCAAGACCAAAGGATGTGATTGGATAATTTGGCAATATTGATTAGCTTGGTTGGTATGGATTAAGGATTGACTTGCATTTGAATTATTGCTTGGAATTTTTGAAGATGATTGATTTGAAGATTTGGGTGATGATTGATGAATTGATTTGCTTGGAATGATTTGATTTGATGATAATGATTGGATTGATTAGAAGAATGGGGTTGATTAGAAGTGATTTGATTGGATAATTTGATGAAGAACTTGATTTGAAGGATTGATTTGAAGAAGTGGTGAGTTGATTTGTGGAATTTGAAACTTGTCAGATTTTTTTTGCTTCAATAAGGCATTTTGCTTAAAATGGTTTAAACCTTGTAAAAATGATGTCAAAACATAGTTTTTGGGAAAATCAAGTATGGGCTTTTAGTCAGTTTGATGTTAGGAAGATACTGGTAAAATTTGAAATTTTTGAAAAATAGGGTTTTTGGACCTCTATTTTTAGGCAGAAACCATAAAAATTTGAAACTTGTCAGAATTGACTAAAAATTGTTTTGATTGACTTATTTTACTTCATAATCATAATGGTGAAGTCAGATTCAATTAAAACCCAGTTTAAGTTTGGTGGGTAGCTTTCGCTTTTCCAAGTGAAAAGTTAAGATCTTCAAGGTCAACAATGGTAGATGGCCAAGTGCTAGGTGTCGAAATCTAAGCTTGAAATGCTCCAATGAAGATTATATGGCGAGATGTGTCCAAAATTATGCTTCGTCTCAGAGGGGTTTTTTCGTCGAGGAGAAGAAGTTGAAATTTTTTCTCGGGAGACAAAAGAGCACCTGCTAACTAGGGGCGCCCTTGATTCAAGGGCCTAGATCAACTTTATGAGATTTGTCACTTCCAAGAGGACTTCTCCAGAATCTTGTCAACTTCACGATGAGCCTACCAACCAGTCCGAAAGATATGTCTAGCACCTTAAATTGGAGATTGAATGTGAAATGAGGGAGGTTGAAAAAATGACTTAACACTGGCAGGAAAGCACCCCTGGAGGCCAAGGGCACCCAACTTTTTGAAGCACCAGATGGAGGTTTCTGATCAAATAACACCCAAGATGTTTGTCTCAGACTTGGTCTGGCTTTGCAACAAATTTGCCAGTAGATGAATCTGAGTTGCCGAGCTGCCAGAATCGAGAGTCAAACATAAGGTTTTATCATGGCAAAAAATGTTATAAAATAGCAAAAGCACCCTTGGAGGCCAGGGGCTCCCAAGGTTTTCAAGCCTCAAATGTTGTATTTTGGGCCATATCAGATATTCATCCTGTCTATGTCACTTCCAGCTTTCCATTGCATACCTCAACTGGGTCAAAAGACTTGACAACATCCTACAACCGAAGATTAAGTGGATTTTTAGCCAATTGGAATAATGGCTCTCTGGGAAGAAAAGCACCCTTGGAGGCCAGGGGCACCCATGTTTTTCACCTAGCAGATGATGTTTTTAAGAAAAGTGCTCTACAAGAGCTCATGTTCAGAATTGGGCCAGCTCTACAGTGAGCTTGTCAGCTAGCTCTGAAGTTTTGCTAGTTTTCAAAGAATGCGAGATGAAGTAAGGTCAAAATCGCCTTCAAAATGATGAATGTTTGAATAAGTTTAAAGCTAAAAGTGCCCCTGAAGATCAAGGGCATCCTGAATTTTGAAGCCTCAGAAGTCAGAAATTGGATTTGCAGCCTCAAGGAGTTTCTTGTCATTTTTTACCCTGCTCTTCAATGAAACTATCAACCAATCTATTCAACATGTCAATTAATTAGAATTAGTGATCGAACATGGGCTCCGGTGACATTTGCAAATTGAAATTTTCATAAATTTGGCTAAGTTTGAAAAGTGAAAAGGTGGAGGTTGTTAACTGAATTTAAATAATATTAAATCTTCAGTTGTACTTCTCAAGTCGACTTCAACTAGATTTATTTTTTGTGCAATTGGTGAACTTATTTTTGTATGCATAATTAATTGAAATGCATGGAGGTAGTGCCCTATTTAGGGCTAATTTCTCAGGTAGTTAACTATTTTTGAGGTCCAATCAAGAGGTGGCATCCATTTTTAGGTGTTTGCAAGCATAAGTTGGCGCCTTTCTTCATAAATTTTATTTATTAAGGCAAGAGGCGTCCATTATTCTCATCACAGGTGGAAGCAAACACGTATTTTCTTGAGCAAGCAAAGATCTGAAGGTGCTACAAGCAATATTTTTCAGTGTTCTTCGCAGTGTCAGGTCCAGATTTTTTAGAGGAAGTATTCTTCAAACTTCGTTTTTCAAAGTGCATGCAGACTTCATCAAATCCAATTCAAGCATAGGTAACTTTTTCAGAGACATAATAACTTCTATTTTCTATCTCTCAAATTCTTCTATTCTTGTCTCAAGTTTTCTCTCGCATGTCAAAGTAAATGTCTGAATTTTCAAAATCTGATCATCTAGGTTCACATATTTCAGCATCAGCAACAAAACCCATGTTCCAAATTTTTTTGTGAAAATTGCCCTGTTGCTTTCATTTCTAAAGCACTATGCTTTTAATTTTTAGAATCTTCTCATCTGGGTTCACATACTTTAACATCAACAACAAAACCCATGTTCTGGATTTTTTTGTGAAAATTGCCTCATTGCTTTCATTTTTGAAGCACTATGCTTTTTTCCAAAGATTCTTTTGCAGGCGGGCCTAAAACTCATTTTTAAAAAAAAGAAGATTTTGGGTCTTCTTAGCTCTTCAGCGCCTAGAATACCCATATGCAAGTTTTTCTCATGATTTTTTTTCCTGGGAACTCCCTACGACCATTAAAGCTCTCAACCTAAAAGCCTTTGCATGCCTTGCTAAATCTCATTTTTTTGAATTTCTGACAAATTGGGTTGTCTTAGAATTTAATTCTCTACAAAACCCACATTTTAGAAAATTTCCTAAAAAAATTCCTCCGACTGCCTATTTTTAGCCTCATCCAAAGCCTTTTTCAGCTTTTTCTGAAGTTTTTTCGAGCATATCTGACTTTACAGTCAAAAGTCCAGATTTTCAAAATGCAATTCAACCCAATAGATTATAAGGCCAAATTGGTCTTAGTTCACGACTTTTTGAAAACTGTTGACACAAACTTGGGTCACGTTTATCCAGTGGTCAAATTGAGCACATTGTAAGGCACTAACAGTTCGACAATCAAAAATCTCGAGAAATTCGGGTTGCTGGCAGTGGCATGTATTCCTATCGCAGTTGTTGATCTTGAGTTTGTGATTGCATGCATAAGGCATTATCACTCATCCACAAGAGAAATTCGATCAACAGATGGGAGAGTTGTTTGTAGCTTGAAGCCGAGAGACATCGAGAAGTGTTTTTCCATTCCACCTCGTTTAAAAAATTTCCTCAAAGTATTGAGGAATGTGAAAAGATATGGCTAGGAGACAAGGAAAGATCTTAGAGAAAGGTTGCTCAGAGGTGGTTAAAAGAACAATAGACAAACATGCCAAAGAAGGTTGGGCGTGGATAATTCAAAGAGGATGTTGTTGGGGCTCTCAAAATTATTAGTGGGTTTATCACTCAAATCCCATGCCACTATCTTTGCAAGGATGGCACATATGCTGAGTTTGATGTAGTGTAGACCAAGTTTGAGAAGCTGGTTCATGATAGCCTTGATGGAGATCCTATGGATTACAAGTTGGATCACTTCTCAGTGATGACAACTAGTTTCAAAAAGGCAACTGAAGAGGTCAAAGAATGCCAAAGGATGATCAAAGATGGAGAGAAGGAGTTGAGTAGGCAGTCTATCATCGTGGATAGCGTCAAAGTGCTAGAAGATGAGACAATCGACAAATTCCTGGATGAGATGATAGATTGAGATGGCTTGTAGTAGACAGTTAGTTGGTTCATGTAGTTATTTTTGAGGATAGAGTTAGAAGCATCAGTTAACTCAATGTCATTTCTTGAGTTCTAATTGCTGATTTTATCTTTGTGGATGTCTTCGTAGGAGGGTGGACTTTCAGTTACAATCTAGTTAATTGATGTTTGTTATTAGTTAACTTTCTTTTCAATAAGGAATTGCATGTTGCACATGTCCATTTAGTTTACTTTTGTTTCAGTTAACTGATGGTAGCTTTCTAGTTAACTGTATAGTTTCATTTATTTAGGTTTAGAAATAAACTCTTGCATGCTTGCAAGACTCATGTTAACTCAAAGTGATGTTGGGGTTCCCTACACCTTTGAGTTATATAAATAAGAGAACCCTTGCTCATTTGTAATTAAATTTTGTGTGATAGCATACATGTTGAGCTTACTTTTCCTGTAGTATTGTTATTTTTGTATCTATTCACGAACTTTTGATTGTGATAGAGAGTTGTTGTGTTGCTGGCAATATTCCTATTCTTAGTATCGGTTCACTTTGAGCTTTTATTAGTAATAGAAAAATTGTTGAGTTGCCTTGTCGTGCAATGTTACTTGTAATGGTTCATCTTTGTTCAATAAAATGCTAGTTGATTGAACATCTGTGTGATAGGTCCTTCATACAATTTGTTGTCCTGGGTTATATTTGTTTATAATAAACCTGTTTCATATCTACACCTCGGATAGGAGTCGTCTCCTCCTTGGGAATTTAGAAGTAGGTTTATTGTGTGTTGTTGTGATTAATAATCTTTGTTTCATATCTACACCTCAAATAGGAGTCATCTCCAATCCTCCTTGGGAATTTAGAAGTGGAGATTGTTGTTGCCAATAACCTTTCTTTCAACCTACACCTTGGATAGGATTCGTCCCCTCCTTGCGAATCCTAACTTAAAGATTATCGTCCAAATATTCCCCGCTCCTAAGTCCTCATGCTCTATTTCTCTTGAGGAAATAGGATAGATTAAAGAATTTAGTTGTAGTTAAGATCTACAAAACTAGAGAAAAACCTTAGCTGCAATGTATTGGTTTTCTTAACCTTGTGCCTCTTCCAGCTGAGTCAAAAAGATAGGATTTAGATCATTTAATTTTTCACGCATATCAACAAAAGAGGGAGCTTCCCCTCCTAATATGAAGAGCAGTCATTATGCATTGTACATAGTTGTCCATTGCAAATATGCACTCTAGAGGTGCAAATTGTAACGGCAACAATTTGATTTGATTTGATGACGATTTTTTGATTTTATTTTATTGCTTAGGTTTTTGATGGATATTTGATTTTTTGGATTTTTAAAATGTTTTTATTTTTATTTTTTGAGAATGTTTTGATTTTTTTGGATTTTGAGAATGTTTTGAATTTTTTGAATTTTATAAATGTTTTGATTTTTGGATTTTTGAATTTTATAAATGTTTTTATTTTTTGAGAATGTTTTGGATTTTTGAAATGTTTTGATTTTTTGGATTTTTTTAGGACCTTTTTTAATTATTTTTCAAGACTTTTTTGAAATGCTTTGATATGTCAATGGATGATAATTTGGGTAGCCTTTGTGCTAGATACCAATGACAAGGGAAAACCATGTCTAGGTGCAAGGAGATAGATGGGATTGATGGATGAAAGGGTGGGTGATAGGATAAGGGATAAAAGGTTCATGATAGATGGATGGATAAAAAGGATAGGTCATAGTGAATGGAATGGATGTATGAATCATAAGAGAGCAAGGATGTGATCTCCAAAGACTATGTTACATAGGAATAACATGCCCCATTCTAGGTACAATACTTAGGATTTTTATGACAATGCTTAGAACAATAGGATGGTGATAAGATTGCATTAGAAAAGATGAGGTATGTTAAGAGATACCCAAAAAACATGTTTCAATATTTTTCCCTTATGTATTCATCAAGATCAAAAGGAGAAGGGTGGATGAGTGGACTCAATATGATAGGTATGTATGATGGCTAGAGATGGCAGGTAGGATGGAAATGATATGATAAGAAGTGACATGATATGATAGATAGTGTGGATGAGACAAAATGCCCCCAAGTGTAAGTGAGATAGAAGATTGACCTACACATGACACCTATTTTCTAGGTTTTCATAATGGTACTTATCAAGGGTGCTTGTTTACCAGGTTTTCTTCATTGGATGAAGGTATTTCTCTTTACTTTTTTTGACTTTTTTGACTTTTTTGAATAGGAGAAGGATAGGAGGGACTCAAGCGTCTAGCTCCATGAAAGGTGATAGTCCTGCTAGAAGGATGGCGTTGCATGGACCATGTCAAGTGTGCTCAGAGATGTTGTTAAGGAATTGCATGAGTGTAAGATGGATTAGGTAGATGGGAAATTATGAAAGGCTTATACAAGGATGGATGGGGAATAGTGGATTGTATAGGACTTATGCAAAAGGATGGATGAAAGGTTTATGCAAAAGAATGGACCATAGGAAGGTGATTGGGAAGATATGTAGGATAATAGTTGAAGGATGGGGAGATGGAGGTATGTGGGAATAGAATCATGACCAATGGTTGCACACACCGTGTTAAACATTGAATCTTTTGATGGAAAGGTGGTGTGGGAAGCAATGGCAATGTTTTCTTAGGAGATGGTTGATGCAATGCTTTAGGTACCCACATAGACTTAGTATTTTTATGAGTTTTATTTTGCTTGTGGGATTAGGAATTTGATATTTTTTAATGGAATGAGAATGCGGGGTGGAAGTGGATGGTTGGGGATTTTGAGATGTAGATGCCTCATTTGACTTTCTTTCCTTTTTCTTAGGGACCCAAACCATTTTAGTTTTGGCCTTTTCTTTTGGAGGTATGGGATTATATAGATTTTTAGATGTACTTGGCTTTGACTTTTTGCAATTGCATCTTAAGGCATTAGGACCCTTAGGATTTTTAACTTTATGTGTAGAGGCACCCAATTTTTTATTTTGGAATCCCTTGGGTTTGGTGAAATGAGTGGAAGCTTTATATTTAGACAATGTGTGCATTTGTTGGTCATGATTAGGATTTTTAGAAGATTTATGGATAGATGGATAAGGGTATTCGATAATGCGGATATTAGGTGTTGGTAGTAGTGGAATTAGATTATATGGAGGGATATTAGGAGTTAGAAGCAATGGTGGTAGAGTGGATGGTGGAAGGTATACGGTCACATGCTTTTGTGATTTGTAGGATGATGGAAGTGGAATCACAACATATGTTTTGGGTGTATGATAGGGCTTATGATGGAAGGAAGTGGACTTAGGATGCATGGAGGAAGTACAAACATCTTGAGATTGGTGTCCTTGGGGTGTATATCCAAGGCCATAAGAGCATGGAGGGACCTTGAAATGGATTGAATCCAAAATACTTTATTCATAAAGGCCTAAGCCTTTACCTTGATAGTTCATGTTTTGAAGCATGCAATGGACAATAGGACTAGGTGTGTTTTGGACAGTAGACATGAGTTCATTATTAGGTGAAGTGGAGGACAATGGTTGTTGTTGTACTAAGGAGGAACATTCATGGATGAAGGTGGTAAGACCAATAAGATATGATGGTGGACTTGAGGTGGGATTTATAGTTGATGTGGAAGGATCATTAGGATCTTTATTATGTTCATGTACATCCAATTTATTTGTTTGATCTTCTATGTGTTCTTGGGATGCACATGTCTCATCATGACAAGTGGGAGTTTGTGCATCATGGATAGGGATAGATGGAGGGGAAGTTTCTTCGCTTTGAAGGAAGGCCATGGAATAGGGTGAATGTTCAAGTAGGTCAACAAGACTTTCATTATGTGGATCTTGGGTGTCTTGTCCATGAAGGTTAGTGAGGGTATGGATAAGATCAAGTTGCTCATGGATAGGTTCTTCATCGTGAATAGCATCTTGATCATGGAAAAGATATATGTTATGGATAGGTTGAATGGAAATAATTTGATCTTGATTAGTAGGAGGGCTTGATGTTTCCCCATGCTTAGGATTAAACTCTTGACATACCTCTTGGTTTGCTTGAATGGAAGTGGATGAGGAAGGCTCTTGGAGGGGCTCAACATGTTCTTGATGGTCAATCTGATGAGGGCATGATGGAGGTTTACTTGGGGTCATGATGGAGCACAAACACTAGGAAAAATAGCGCTCACAAATGTAGGAAATTTTTCAATGTCTACATTTTATGAGGCCTATCCTAAAGTAATGATTAGAGATGAAAGATGGAATGTGTGCACCTGATTGTTTTTGTCCTTAAATCTGTTGTAGATGTTGATTGGAATTTTGTTCCAACTCCTTAGATTCACCTACAAAATCATAAAATGATATTATAATGCAGCCATAAAAAAATATCATCAAACAAGGAAGTCTATAATTTTAGATACATGTTTTTAACATAGTCAAATTAGAAGTCAGAAAAATTCCCTGTTTTGCACCTAGAAATGCAGATTTGTGAAAAGCCTACAGAAGACAAAGATATATATATATTTTTACATTGTATTTGACCTCCAAATTAAATTATTAAAACTTATACCCCCATTAGAGTTTCAAGACCTTTCCAAATATTTAAAAATTTCTAAAAAAAATCACCGATTTGTACCCAGAAAGTTGATTTTATAAAAAAACATAAAATTGTGATAAATTCTACAAAAATGGCAATAAACCTACAATTATTCTAATATATCTTCCTTAGATTATTGAAAAAATTCTATGAAAATATTGTAGAAAAATTCGCAATCGTTTGGAAGATATAATGAAATCTTTAAAACCTAGGGTTTTGTCCAAAAAATGGCAGATTTGCAACAAAAAGTCAATAAAACTTGCAAAAAGAAAACTAGTAGATCTGCAAAAGGAAAGGGTTTGTTTCATGTCAGGTTAACCAATGTATTTAGGGTAAAAATTTAGGGTAAATGCATAAAAAAATAATAATGAAACCCTAACAAGCACAATACAACACAAACTAGGATGAAACGAAAACAAGAAAGCAAAGCAAACTGATCTCCAAGCTAGATTTGATTTATCTCCATTGCTCTTCTCCACCTTACATAAGCATGCAATATTTTGAAGGATTGAATGATTTGATATGTTGATGTTGATTTCTCATTTTCGTAGCATAACAATAAGATGGAGATGATAGAGGAAAAATAGCTAGATAGATGAGAAGATTGGAGGAAATTTTGGCAGAGTGTGGATACTAGAAGAAGATGGATCCCAAATGGCCTATGAAAGGCTAGATTTATAAGCAAGAGCTATTATTATTTGATCGCTAAGCTTAAAATTCAATTGTGTGATGTGTATGGCTAGGATTAAAAAATGATTTTAGTGCCTATGGTGCACATTAAGTGGGTTATGATATGAGGCTAAAATTAGGATGTGAGGGAATAAGTGGGATTCTTTTATTTATTTTGGAGGAAAATATGTCTATGATACACAAATAATTGGGGCTAAAAATAGGATGTAAGTGGGAATCTCATAATTTAAATAATAAAATTATTTAAATTATTTGTGTATGTGAAGAGTTGTAGCCATGTGACACATGTTGCAATGTGTTAATAAGTGAGGGATTAATTCAAATATTTAATTTGAATTATTTTGAGACATGTGAAGGGGAATTAATTAAATAAATGAGATTTATTTAATTAATTGGGAAGGTGATTAAGTGGAATAAATGGGATAAGTGGGATAATGTAATGACCTAGGGTAAAATAATACAAGATGTCTTACAAGGTCATGTATCGACTAGGTAATGTTATGACATGGACAAATTTGGGTGTCTACACATATCATCTTCTATGAATGAAACTATGTAATATCTATACCCTACAAATCCATAGGTTTGAAGGAGAAAGTTACATATAATATTTTTATGGCCAAATATATGTAAAATCTACACCATATGTACCCATAGGTTCAAAGGAGAAAGATACATATCATGTTTTATGGCTGAACCTATGTAATCTCTAAACCCTACATATCCATAGGTTTAAAGGAGATAGGTCTATATCAATATCTATTGTTAATAATTTATGTTAGTTGAAGCTTAGAATTTGATGTCTCATACAATTCTAAATCGTTTTTTAGATTTATAAATCAGAAATGGACATCAGCCATAATAGAGATAAAGAATTGACCCAGTAACCACAAATATGCAATTCTCTATCCAAATAAACTCCAAATTTACCTATGGAATACATGCAACACAATAAAATCAAAATAAATCAAGCATTACCTTCATTGTGTTGATATGATATTACTTCCACATTTCTCCTTTGCTTTTCTTTGCTCTCAGATATTAGTATGCACTTGTTTCGCCTTAAGATAAAAAAGAATGAATGATAGCAATGATGCAAATATCCCAAGCTTTTGGTTAGATTGGAATGAGGTTGATATATTTATTTTATAAAAATTTAGATGGGATGAATCGTGGAGATTAAGAGGTGCAAAGATAAGATCAACAGTGTAGGATTGTTGAGATGAAGAGGTGGATTAGTTAACTCAATGCTTAATAAGAAAAGTGAGCTAAATATAGAATTAACTCAACTAATTATGCAGATGATTGATTGCATGAAAGATGAACTAGAAGAGACTGTTAGATAGAAGATGGATTATAATAAAAAGGGTAAAAAAATTATTCAAATGGAGAAAACCAAGACTACATAGAACAAGAATACAAAGAGCCAAAGTCACCAAGGCTAGTCTAGCCACCAAGAACCAAAAACTAATAGGCCAACAAAACCCACTTAAGGGCCACACAAGTCCTAATGAATCAATATTTTCAATATATGAACATAATAATTAGGAAGTTTCTCCTAATCATCCTTCCTCTAGTCGCCCCTAAACTCAGAAGCCCGTTTAGACAAGCAATCTACCACATTGTTCCATTCCCTAAGAATGTGAACAAAGGACACCATCTCAAGCGAACTACAAAGTTGATGAATCTGTTGCATAGTTGAAGGTAGCTATCAATTCACCCCATCAATACTTTGCGTATTTATTAAATTAATCATGATCCATGAATTTGATTCATAGATAATCTTGTGCCATCCAAGCATACAAGCCTTTTCTAGGGCAACAAGAATAGCCAGGGCCACCATGAGATTATTAGTCTGGATTCCATGATATATAGAAAAGAAGAAAAGGGAATCCTTAGAACTATCTCTCCCCAAACCTCCCATGCCAACATAACTCGTATTTCACTTGAACGAACCATCAGTATTAATTTTCAAAATTCCAGTAGGAGGAAGGGACCATCTACCTTCTCTCTGAATTTTCCTATTCGGATGTCTCCTCCTAAAGGAACAAGCCCTAGACTTGAGTTGAGACCATTCAAACCCAAACCCAAAAACACCCAACCTCATCTGCATTTAGAGGAGATTAAGCCTCACATTTAGTTCAAATAGTCTCCTGAAGCATACCAAGAATCTGTTGCTAAACTTGTGTTACCACCAACTTTCTATCTTGAAAAATCATGTGGCTCTACTCTAGCCAAATCTTCCAAGGAATGTGTGAAGGCCCGAAAGACCACACCATCTGGAGAGGGAAGAGAGAGTAGGGGGTCTCCCCAAAGTCATCCAAAAAGTTAAAAAGGGTCAGGGCATGCACATAAGAGTGTCTCCATATTTCCCACCATAAGTGCTAGATAGATCTTGCAAAGGAGCATTGAAAGAAAAGATGTGAGGAAGACTCCTCACTAATACCACAAAGGAAACATATGGAGGGCCCTTGGAAGCCCCTCTTAAAAATATTATCCCAAGTAAGACACCTGTTAAGATTCACTAACCAAAGGAAAAAGTTTCACTTAGGCCACACAAACTTACTCCACACATATTTCCATCATGGGACTTCATCCTCCCCATACTTCCTTCTATCTAGTTCACAATACCTAACAACCACTGAATACACCCCTTTAGGATCTAAATCCCAATTCAAGACATCCCTCTACTGTAAATAAATATAGACTCTCTCCTTTAAAACCTTAGACAACTTAGCACAATCCACCTCAAAAACCCTGGTGGGCCACAGGTGACACCCTTTCTATTTGAGAACCTCCACTTGACCCAACCATTGCATGAACTTGAAATCACTTACCTTCGACCGACCAACACTTTGAAGATGCAAGCCCAAATCCTACTGTTAAGAACAAGTGGTAAAGATAGGGGGATGCCCATCCTAGGATTCAAGCTGAAAGAGAGCATCATCGCCCGTGTGACAAATCCAGAATAGGCCTTGCTTGATTAATCTTGCACCCATTTTGAGATGTCCCAAATCATAGACCCCTTACCATCCAAAGCATATCTAAGAATATTCTTATTTGCAACACCCTGCAAATATTTAGCCTTGAATATTTTGGCCCAACATTGATCCTAGCTAGTACACCAATTCCAATAAAGATTTGCAACCAAAGCCTGACCAGTAATAGCCGCCTATCGAAGACCCAAGCCATCCTACTAAATAGGCCTACATATAGCATCCCACTTAACCAAACTCCACTTCTTGGTATCCAAATTGCCAAACCATAAAAACTGCCTAGAGAGGGCATCAAGCTCTCTAATAAAGCTAGCATAAGCAACTTGAACCATACATCTATAAAGAGGAAGCACCTAAACCATAGCCTTTAGGAGCATAATTCTCCCAACAAAGGGAAATCATCAAGTCCAATGATTGACGTAGACCTTAAACTTCATCATAATCTTCTACCAGGTTCCTCTTGGCAAAGAGGACATGAGAGAGGAATACCCAAATACACAAAAGGAAGGTTACAAATCTGAAATCTATGGATTCAAGCAATCCTATATTGAATAAGCAGAGGGGTGTTGAAGAATAAAATTAATAATTTTCCTTCATTAATCCTCTGACCTGCTCACCTGGAGTTGCATGCTTCCATGGGAGAGTAGTATCATCCACAAACTGAATATGGGTCTGAGAAGACAATCCTTCACCCCAAGACCATCCACAAACAGGTTCTCAACTCAGATGGGATTTAAGAAGTATTCCCAAGCCTTCAACGATAATAATAAAAAGATAGGAAGACAAGGGGTCACCCTATTGAAGGTGCCTAGAAGCACTAAACAAAGAAAAAAGGCACACCATTAATCAACACAGAGTATGACACTGACATGAAAAATATCATCACCCAATTAATCCATTCCTCATCAAACCCAAAGGAACTAAGAACATTGTGAAGAAAGGATCATTTGACCTAATCATAAGCCTTAATCATATCCAATTTTATGAACATGGCCTTCTCTTTAGAAATCTCCATGGAATTGATAGCCTCAACCACAATCATAATCCCATGTTGGATATATCTGCCAACCAAAAATCCCTTGCTCCTTCAAGATAATATTAACCAACTAGGGCTTCAGTCTCTCAACAATCAACTTTGATATGATCTTAAAGACTACATTACAAAGGACAATTGGCCGAAATAGGTGAAAAGAATTAGCACCCTCATGTTTGGGAATAATATTTAGGAAAGTAGAGTTCATTTCTTTCAACATTTGTTTGCTAACCTGATATTCTTGTATGACCTCCAAAAGATCCCATTTGATGATCTCCCAATATTCTTGAAAAAGCTCAATAGGAAACCCATCTGGGCCATGGGCCTTACCTTTTTTCATGTTGAAAACAACCTCCTCCAACTCATCAAACGAAACCGATCGATAAAGAGCAACATTAGCTTCTTGGGAAATAATAGAGGGGATACAATCCAAGACTTGATTCACATCCTCTCGATTCTCATGAGAATCCTTTGAGAATAAAGAATAGAAAAACTTGGTGGCCTTCTGAGAGATATCACAGAAAGAAGATAGTTGAGCACCTTCAGAGGACACAATAGAGAAGATTAGATTCCCATGTCCCCTGGCTTTAATGGAATTAAAGAAGGAAATATTCTTGTCTCCCTCCTGAAGCCAGTCAATCCTTGACTTTTACTTCCAAAATATCTCCTCCCGCAACTCCCATTCAAAAAGCTTCTCCAAAGCATTCACTTCAGCTTTAAGGGACTCTCGAGTGATTCCTTGATCTGTGTTCTGCCTAGAAATGATATCCAAATGATTTTGAGCAATTTTTTTTTCCTTAAATACATTCCCAAAGTATTCTCTATTCCACTTTTTTAGCTAAAATTTCACAAAATGTATCTTTTCACAAAGGTGTACATGGTTATCCCATGCAAAGGCAATCCATTAGACCACCAAACTTTTATAAGATCTTGTAAAGAATTCTCATGCAACCACATTAACTGGAATTTAAAGGTAGGATTCTTGGCACTTTCCTAACCATGCGTTGAAAATTTTATGGGTCAATCATTTGAGCCTCTCCAATCAAGGATTTTAGAACTAGATATCCATGGGTTGCCTAACCAAAAGCTAGAGATATAAAACCTATCCATCCTTTCACAAATAGATTCCACCCCACATCTCCTATTACTTCAAGTAAACAAACCATTGAGAGGTTTTATATCAATCAAATTCAGCTTCAGTTGGCTTATATTATTATTGAATAAAGATGAAGAGGGTTGCAAATGATTCGAACCACCCCTCTTTTCATCAAGACTGAGAATAGAATTAAAATCCCCAACCACAACCTAGAGAAACAAAGGAGATAAAGATCTCACATACCTTAAATGGTCCCATAGACAAACCTTGTCAAGAAAGTTAGTCGGAGCATAAAAATTGGACAACATCAAGATTTATCTAGATTCAAAAATTGAAGCTACCATGGACAAGGAAAAATGACCCGTAGTCCACCACAAGGGAGAGATCTTCTACTTGTCCCAAAAATGAAATTCCATCAACACTTCCCAATGCCCCAATGCACTGGCATTGACCATGCCACCAAATCTTGGAGGATAACATATCCATGCCCACTACAGACAACTTAGATTCCTAGATAAATAAAACATCAGGGGAATGAGCCTTTATCATTTCTCGAACAACCTTTTCTCGAGGGATGTTGTTCAAGCCCCTCACATTCCAAGAGAGAACAATCTTTTTTAAAAATTATAAACATGGGATTCAAGAGGTTTAATTAAGCCTAACTCCACCAAATTCTCATCCATTAACTTGATCTTATCCTGATCTTTCTTCCTCCCAACCTTGGAAGGTTTCTCTCCGTTGCCCTTAAATTTTTCTTGGTGTAACCCCAAGGAAGAAGAGACCAGGGAGCCCTTACTAGAATCTTGAGCCAAAGCCAAACAATGAGAAACCATACGATCCATGGCTAGATCAACATCCACCTATATCTCCACTAGGTTGACTGGTAAAGGTAAATTCTAGGGTGTGACCATAATTTAGCAAGGTACCTATTTCACCACCAAGATTCCCCCCCCATGTTTTTGAGAAACCAACTGCTCCCCCGCTAAGACAGTATTAAAAGAGACAACCTTATCAGGGAAATCCCTTGCTATTCCAAATATTCCAGGGCCTCAAAACGATTGAAACTTGCATCATCTTTGCTGTCCTTGAGGGTTCTTTTTTTGCCTCTTCCCTTATTACAAAACTTCACTACAACAAAACCCTCTTTATCAGTTCCCCTTCAGACGTAGGGGCTTTTTCTTTATCTCTTGAAGAAGCTAAGCAAGGAGGCATCCTAGCAGGAGTCCCACTAGAGGAAGAACCAAAAAACTTAAGCTTAGGAATCTTTTGTTGGAGGTGACCATATTCATGGTAGATACGACATCAAAAAGGTAAAGTCTCGTAGTCCAATTGTTGATTCCATGATATGGATCCAACTTGAAGTTCCAAAGAATCAAGTAGCGATTTATTTAGATTAATCTCCATGCAATATGAGCCAAGGAAAGGGCTCTTCTCTTTAAAGTATGTTGTGAAAGACTCATTGCCTTGCCCAAAAAAAGTGCAATCATGTGTGAAATATCGTTCCTCCAAAATTCAATTGGAAGCCAGGGAAGACACACCTAGACTGAAACCCTCAACGAAAGCACTTCAACTAGATTAAACCCAATATACCAGGGTTTCAAGAACAACCCCACTTGATTGTAAAAGTAGGGACCACCCTCAAAAGCTTTATTGCGATTTGCAATACATGAAAAAACCACCATAAAATAGTTGTTTGCAGCTTGCAAAACCTCCATGTCTCCCTTTGAGTTCCAAGTCGGATGAGCCCATGCTTCAAGAAATGGGAGAGATACCCTGATTCCCATGAACTTACATATTAATACATGGTCTCTCCAATATTCAACATCTTCCACAATAGATTCTGGTTGGATAACCAGAATCAGGTGAGTCTCACTCTTTCCCAAGCATCCATTTACTTTCGAAATCCGAGATAGACCACCATGCGAGGATCCCACACCAAAAGAAGCATTGATCTTAAAGTTATCAACTATAGCTTGTCTGGATTGGGATATATTTGCCCCCATAACAATGTTCAAAAAAGACAACAAACACAAATTCGAAGGAGCAACCTTCGGCTCCATGCTCATCCCCAAAAACTACCACCTTCTATAGGCACCAAACAACAACATAGTCCAAAGATCAAAATATGAAACAAAAAACCAAATACCTACTGATTTGAAAAGCAAACCCCCAAGCAATAATACCTTGCAAACACCATAGAATAACAACCAGAAGGCACATGCATTGAAGGGCCCTCACATGTAGGTTGTGGGCTTGCACACGCAACCATCTTCATTGATTGATCGCTATATAGAAGATGAGTTAAATTTTGCATGAGAGGATTAATAATTAGTTAAAATAATAATTATTATTACATGTGCAAGATGAGCTAAATAAATAAAATAAGTAATCTCATTTATTTAGAGAAGAGATAAATTTAGATAAATTAAATAATTGAAATAATTACTTAAATTAGAGAGTGGTGCATGAATAGTTAAATAATTAAAATAATTACTTAGTTATCAAAGGAGAAGGATAATGAAGAATTTAATAATTAAAAGTAATTAAAAATAATTATTTAATTATGATGAAAATTTAATGAATAATTAAATAAATAATAATAATTTATTTAATTAAATTAGAAGAATAAAATAATTAGTGACATAATTAAATAATTAAATAATAGAGGAATAAAGATGGGGTAGTGGGCCTAGCTTGATTGGCTAAAGCATCATGTTGCAGACAAGAGGTCACGAGGTCTAGTCTCCTCACCGTCCCCGTGGTACTGAAATTAGAGGAGTGTTAACTCGTCACATGAGAAGTGAAGTGGAAGAATGAATAACTAAATAATTAAAGTAATTATTTAACTATAGAGAAAAAGAGGTAAGTAATAAATAAATAAATTGCTTTATTTATTTATGAAGAATGCATGAGATTTAATAATTAATTAAATGAATTAATTATTAAAGGAATATGCAAGTGAGAATTAATAAATAAATTGCTTTATTTATTTATAGAAAATGTATGAGATTTATGGATACTTAAATAATTAAAGTAATTATTTAATTTAGAAAGTGGGAAAGTTGATAATTAAATAATAATTATTTAATTTTGAAAGGGATAATGAATGATTAATTAAATAAAGCTAATTTATTCAATTAATTTAGAAGAATGGATTATTAAAGGCATATTTAAATAAATTAACTTTATTTATTTAATAGGAAAATAAATAGGAGTTAAAGATATAATTAATTAAGAAGATTAATGACAAAGTGAATTAATTAAATAACATAAAGTCTTTTAATTAATAGTAGAAATATGATTTTAGACATTAATTAAAATTGAACATTATTTAATCATTACGGAAATACAAATACTAGTGTCAAAATGCTAGTTCGCAAGCTAGGACAATTTTAGGTATCTACATTTTGCCCCTCTTTGATACAATGCGTTTTTATAGCATTATGTCAAAGAAAATATAAAAATTCATGTTTAGCACCTGCCTCGGTATGCCCCAATGATGACGAGATAGCATGGTGCCCCCTCAAAAAAAATTGCAAGTTTTTGAATTTTTTTGAAAAAATTTAGAAAATTATTTTGACAAGCTGATTTGATATCATTATGTGCGAGGATTGATAGAAGAAATGTTATCCAGAATAAAAGGTTAAAATAAGTGAAGAATAATTAAATGAGATGAAATGAGATGGATGAAATGAATTGAGATTGATATGAGAATTTTTTGATAGATTTTGAGCTTTAGATTTAGTGCACGATTATCATCACAAAGCGTTTTATTATGACAATGAATAACAGACTCCAAGGTATGATATAAACCAAGGTGCATATTTTTTATCCCTTTACATTAACAAACACATTGCAGACAAGGAGTTTCATGATGCATACCCGTGCCAATAGAACCTTGTTGAAATATGTGAGGAAGTGACCATGAAGCATGTTGGTCCTAATGCAAGAAAGTGTTAGATGACCTTTAACTTGCATAGGATATTTTGATTATGCCAAATGGAACCCCAATCACACACACGGAACTTAGTTGCTCCAATCATATTATCAATATAAACTGCAAACATAAATCAAAGAGAAAAAGGTCATGATCCATCATCGCTCCTCTCATCACTTATGGACTTCCTTGAGGCGTATAATAACATTACCAAAGATAAATCGAATAAAAAGATAAGACTAACTAGACCAAATGAGTCAATAGACATTTAGATCTTCTTGCTAATCATTGAGTGTTTGTTGATAGGATTGTAAGGATAAGTGTCTGGTTTTAGGAAATGAAGCATGCCATATAAGACTCCGAATTTGGTTTTGATAATGCAACATCCTATATAAGACAAATGATAGGATAAGGTCTAGTTTCAGGAATGAAATACCTCATATAAGACACTTGGTTTGGTTTTGAGGGTATAACAACCTATATAAGATAATTTATTTGATTGATAAGGGTAACTAATGTTGATAGGTACTTATGATTAGGAAATTGATCGGTTAGGATTGGAGACTCGTTGGATAGTTTGTCTGTTGTTTCATGATTTGTTAGCTCAATTCTCTATAGGATATCTTGTTTGTGTTTGACCAAAGTGTCGACCTTAGTAAGGGATAGTGTATTATGAGATGTGGATTGTGATGAATAGAAAGTTTATTTTGATAGGACCTAAGGACAAACCTAGGCCTTGAGGGCTCATCAATGATGGCCTTGCCTATGTGATACACACAAAGGCAACATAGTTCAACTAACCTTGAAAATGGACATTTTATTATGGGATACAGATATGATGGAATAATAATTTATTGTGACAAACCCTAAGGGACAAACCTAGGACTTTAGGGCTCATCAATGATTCATCTTGCCTATGTACATGCACAGAGGCAACGTAATTCGATACTTTGTACTGACATTGTTTTTTTACTTTTTTTACTTTTTATGACTGTTTTGGATTTTTGAAAATTTTAGAAGGCAATATTTTGTTATGGATGGTATGCTATAAGGACCATGACAAATGCATGTGAAAGATACATAGAACCAAGCAAACAAGTATGCACAGGGATACAAGGACAAGCATGATCTTGCCCCTAGTCAAGTTGAAAACCAATTGATTGGTGATGATGATGATGATGATGATGATGTTGATATGGGAAGGACACATCCCGAAACAACATGAGGAATGAAAGACATATCTCGCTAATGATAATGTAACTAAAGGATTAAAGGTCTGTAGCAAGGCTAGAAATGAAGCCAAAGAATGTTTTGGATGATGTGCTAGATTGCATAGCAAGTTTGTATGGACTAAGCTTGTTTCATTTGGATGGACTAACCTCAGGACTAGATGGGATTACAAAGTAATGTTGGATAAGTGGATTAGAATCCTTAAAAAAATGACAAAGGAAAACCAAGTCCAGCGATAGGTATGAAAGGATTAAGGAATTACTTTGGTAAAGGACAAGATACGAAACGATTATTAGATGAAAGAATTAGCATATGATCTCCACTATGTCACATAAGAATAATTTTTTTTCTTTGAAATAGTGTTTGGATAATATTATGTAGGAAATGACATGATATTTCATGGATAGTGTATGAACAAAGGATTAACATGTCAAGAATTTTCCTAAAACATGATTTATGTTTGTACCCCAATCCTTATCAAGATCAAGGTAGGTAGGGAAGATGGTTGGAAATGATATGGATTGGATGAATAGATGGAAATGTCATGAGAAAGGTATGGAAGATGAGACAACTTTCCCCCAAGTGTAATGGTCCACATAGATGATTGATTTTACACATGATGCATGTTTGCTAGGTTTTCATCATGGTACCTATCCAAAGCACCATAAAAATGGTTTTCACTATTAGACAATTTTTTTTCTTTATTTTTATTTTTTTGATGTCACGCAAGATGCTTGTTTTCCATGTTTTCATCAAGGTGACAATTTTTTTGCTCTTTTTTTTTTATTTTCTAGATAGCCTTGATGTTTTAGATGATCACTGAATATTTTGAATCCTTTGATGGTGCTGATGTATCTATGTTGGTGTCATGATATGCCAATAGCGACCTTTATGGAGTGGTTGCCTTGTCAGGATCATAGTACTTGTATACAACTGATCGATGCCATTATGTTCCTTTCTGATACTAGGGTTGGCCTTATCGAAATACACACATCATGATAGAGTTCCATGGAAGTCCTTGTGATAAAAATTTGTTGCCAAGATGCGACAAATTTGTGAAGTAGGCTTTTAGCCTTTAGGAAATATGTTAGATTATGATGGATGAGGGTAGATGTAGATGATTATTTGGATTTTTGGATGTAGGGATTTTCATTTTCCAAACTTGGGGTGGTGGATGATGGATCTTGGAATTTTGATTAGGATACTGATTGGATTCAACACTTTTATATGCCTTATGTGATGACCATTTTGAAGGAGGTGGACATTTGTTATATGTAGGAAACCTCTTTTCTAGTGGCTCCACTTTTTTATTGGATATTGGATTTGCATTATTTTCTTTACTTGATCCACTTTTCTTTGGGATTCATTTTAGCTTCATTTGTCCACTTGTATGTTTGGATTCAATGGCCTTTGACATTTGATTTTGGACTTTAGATTTGTAATCCTTTTGTTTTTGTTGGTTTTAATTGCTAGTTTTAATTATGTCAAAATGATGGTCTATGGTGTGGGTGGAATGAGTGTTGGTAGCAACCTTATGAAAAGGACTATTCATGGCCCCCATTTTAATATTTGTATTGGATAAATTTGTCCCCAATATCGTGGAGGTATCACTAACATCATTTGATTTGTTGATTTAAGAATAGCCAAGAGCTTGATGTTTAGGATTTGCGTGAAGTTTTACTGGTTCTAGAATGCCTTGCTCGTGTAGGCCTAATCCTCTTCCTTGATATTGTATGCTCTAAAATATTTGATTTGCAATAGGGTACACGTTATTTTGGAAGAAAGACGTGAACCCATCATTGTGTATCTGGAAACCATTGCTTGGAATTTTCACCTCTATGAGAAAGCTTGATTTGATAAAAGTGGATGATCCTAGTTGATAGGATATTTTGGCTTTATCATTCGTCATTCTTGTCACTTCTTGATCATTGGGGATGTCAATGTGATCCTTGGTAGCTTCTATATCTTCTTGTTTGATTTGATCTGTAGTAGCTTTTGTATCCTCTTGTTTGATTTGATCCATAGTAGCCTCTTTATGTTATTCTTTTATGTTATCCATGTTAGTTATTTGATTATTTGTGTGTCCAAGGGAGGCAAGTGTCTCATCTTGGGAAATGGAGGTGTTTGGAGTTTGGATAAGATCAACTTCAAGTTTTTTATCATGAATGGTATAAAGGTTGATGAGAGGATCATTTTGGATTTCTTGATCATAGGTATGTTCTTGATCAAAGATAGGTTCATCTTGGATGTCATTTTTAGAGATGGGATCTTGATCAAAGATTGGATTAACTTGGACATCATGATCATTTGTAGGGGATTCTTGGATAGACTCAAGGATTGGATCACGATCAAGGATTGGATTATCATGGATGTCATGATCATCTATAGGCGATTTTTCGATAGCTTTATCTTGATTCATTTTGGATTTTATTTCATCATGCTTTAGACTTTTCTCTTGACATATATCCAGTAGCTTAGGCAATGGAATGTGATTTTGGACAACGATAGAATTTTCTTCAATGGACTCTAGATTTTGACATGACAAAAATGGAGTTTCATTGGCAAGATATTTTTCAAGATTGGTAGGAAATGAAGGAAATGATGGTGAAAGATGGTTGGATGGTGTAGGATTAGCAATGTGATGGGATTTCCTGACTTTATTTTTATATCATAGTTTACTAAGACTCTAATATTAGTCCTGGGAGATCATCTCTAAATGTATTATGATGGAATGAATTTGTGGATCGGGATGGAGTGGGTGATAATGGCTTAGTGGATGACGGATTAGAATAGGATGTGGAGGTTATAATATTTTCTTGGTTTGGTGATGGGGATGGAAATTTAGGATATGCATGAGAGATAGGGATTTGTGATATGGTTTGGTGTTGAGGAATGATTTGAATAGAAGATTGGATTCCCTTGTCAAGGATAAGATAAGGATGACTAATGGTTGTTTGTTGGGGATTTATGATATGGATTATGTTAAATGGTTCTTGATAGTGAGGGTAGATGGATGGATGACTAGAGCTTATGGATTGTTGGTAAGAGGGTTAGATGGGTGGCTGACTCGGGACCATGGTTGATTGATATTGAGGATTGATGAATGAGTTACTAAGGATTGATCGGTATTCAGCTTGACTACAAAGAAGATCAAGGTAAAATGAAGACATGGCCATGAGTTTGGATGAGGATGGATAATGGGATGGTTTGGATGAATAAGTTGGTGGATTTTTGGTTTGGATGCAAACACTAGTGTAAGGTAAAGCTAGGTAATCAAAGACTTATTTTGTTTTTATTTTTGAATAAGGATGTAAAATGATAATAAGACTAGACTATGTTTTTGTAATTTTTTTGATTTTTTCGAACATGAAATGTACAAGACTGAAATGAAGTCCACCCCATGTTTTTGTGATTTTTTATGAGATTTTACAAAAATGAAAAGAACTTTAGATATCTGACTTTGGATCCTAAAAGACGATTACCTTGACCAAAAATTTCAATTGGGACTAACGTAACCAAATGAAAATCCTAAACCTCAAGTGATGATGGTGGTTTGATTAAAAAAGTGAATTTGACAACTAGAATTATGAGTTGCAATCCAACTTTCATTGATGGAAAAGTTTGTAAAAATGAGGCTTTGATGATTTTCAAAATGATGACACTCGACTTGATCTCTAAATTTGCTTTTAGTTTTCAGTTTTCAAGATGTTCAATATTTCAAGGACTTGTGATATGATGGTAAGAATGTAAGTTAACCTAGGAAAGTTGAAAGATTGCTGAAAATGTTAGAAATTGACTCTATTATGATTTGGAATTATGTGTAAAGATGATCAAGTTTATGCCTACTCTAGAAATAAACCCTATTTTATTTGTTGGACAAATGCAGTAGATAAAGTCATAGGTGTGGTGCATAGACTGACATATGTGTTACAAAATTTAATAATTGTGATGCTATTTACAACATATGTGTTGCAAAAACTAAAAATTGTGACGTATAAATAGATGTGTTGCTACTGTTAACTAAAGTAGGTTTTTGGTTTATGATAAAATTTTGACCACAGATGTAGTACATAAAGCAACAGATGCATTGCATGAAGATAAATGCAACTTTTCAATAGACAAATGTGTCATAGGAGCTAACAAATGTGTTGCACTATTTCTGCATTTCAGATACACAGTTGCAATGCACAAGCTAACAAATGTGGTGCACAAGTTTTGTGAAAAATCAGATTTCTTGGGAACCCTAAGACTTGATTCATTTTTAGTTTTATGATTTTTATTTTATTATGAAAACACAAAAAAAGTTTGTAAAGCTTCTAGCTATGAATCTTGATGTTTTGATGGCAATGACAAGGCCCTAAGGCCACTTGTTTTTACTAGTAGAAGTAAAATAAAAAAGAATTTACAACCTAATTAGTGGTAGAGTGGGTGTGTCAAAGGATATCAGGCCCATCTCCCAATAAAGGGGTAAATACTTAGAAATATCTGATAGGGGAACAATTGGTAAGATTGTCCAATATCTTCTCTATATAAAAGTGGATAGTAGACATCCAATGACACATAGTCATCGATAGATGCCATCTGGTCACACCTTCTTTCTCTCCTTGAGAGGTTATTGCTAGCAACCCAAAAAGATTCTATCTCTACTCAAGAGAGTACATGGTGAGTAGCTTCAGGGTACAATCTACATCCCTTGCACTATTATCAATGACATTCGATAGGACTTTAAGGCTTCTAAAATAGTTGGTTCTTAGTGGGTGGAACTCAATGAACACCACTGACCTCTTAGATGTCTCCTTAGGTTTTGAAAAACTGTAGTCCCCTAGTGAAATTCTGGAGTGCTACATGTGCGGATCAAACTACAACTTTCACTCTCATCCAATTTTTATAGTGCGCTAAAAAATGTTGCTTGAGGTCAAACCCTTAGGTTCTTTGTGAGAATGTATCCCAAGGTGGGCCTCCTACTTAAAAAATGGGAAGGTTTACGTGTTTCTATTTCTCATCATCCAAGATCACACAAAGCATAAGAGAAGAGGATATGTAGATAATACACCTTCGGTAACAAGATTAACGTGTGTAAGTGCACCAATTACAGTGAACTATTGTTAATTTTAAGCACTAAATGAAGTGTTACTAATTTAAGAAATCACAAACACACAACCTATGGAAAATAGATTAGTATTTTCAATTGAAAGTCTTCTCCCAACAATTGCCAGAAAGCTAAAAAATAAGAAATCAGTAACCCAAAAACCCTAATCTACTAGAATCAACTTGCATAAATTAAAAATTTTTACCCTCCTTGATTCTCAATCAGATGTGGTTGAGTCTTCTATAACCAAAGAAAAAATTGCACCAATTTCATTAGTGGCCAAAAAACATAGATCAAATGCATTAGGTTTCAATAAACATCCAATGTTTGTATAAGCTTTGATTTACAACAACAATTTAAAATAGTAACAACTTTCTCAAATATCAATGAAATTAAAAACCGTAAAATGACTCGGAAAGCTAAGACTGAGATCTAAAAAACCCAAAAACCTTTTAGCAAAATTTTGTGCATCAAATTTGTTATAGTTGAAAGAACATCACAAATTTTAAGTGATTTTCTACACTGTAACCTACAAAATTCTTTAAAAACACTTAGAAGATTAGAATGTTCACGTCAGGTTCACCAAAATGTAAATAAAAAAATGAACATCAATCATAATAGAGATAAAGAATTGACATAATAACCACAAATCTGCAATTCTCTATCCAAATACAATCCAATTTACCTATGGAATACACACAACACAATAAAATCAGAATAAATCAAGCATTACTATCATTGTGTTGATGTGATATTACTTCCATAGTTCTCCTTTACTTTGCTTTGCTCTCAGATATTAGTATGCACTTCTTTCACTTTAAGCTCAAAAATAATGAATGATAGCAATGATGCAAAACTCCAAAATTTGTGGTTAGATTGGAATGAGGTTAATAGCTTTCTTTTATAGAAATTCAAATATGATGAATGGTAGAGATTAAGAGGTGTAAAGATAAGATCAAAAGTGTAGGATTGTTGAGATGAAGAGGTGAATTAGTTAACTCAATGCTTAATAAGACAAGTGAGCTAAATATAGAGTTAACTCAACTAATTATGGAGATGACTGATTGCATTAAAGATGTACTAGAATAGAGTGTTAGATAGAAGATGAGTTAGGTTCTCGATGAGAGGATTAATAATTAATTATTATTTCATGTGCAAGATGGGCTAAATAAATAAAATAAGTAATTTCATTTATTTAGAGAAGCGATAGATTTAGATAAATTAAATAATTGAAATAATTACTTAATTTAGAGAGTGGTGCATGAATAGTTAAATAATTGAAATAATTACTTAATTATAGAGAGAAAAAGATAATGAATAATTAAATAATTAAAAATAATTATTTAATTATAGATGAAAAGTGAATGAATAATTAAATAAATAATAATAATTTATTCAATTAAATTAGAAGAATAAAGTAATTAGTGACATAATTAAATAAATAAAATCAAATTTTATCTATAGAGGAATAAAGATAAAGTGAATTAATTAAATAATATCAAATTATTTCATTAATAGTAGAATATGAAATGAGAGAATCATTAAATATATATATTTTTAATTACGTGGAAGATAACTTTTGCATGAGAAGTGAAGTGGAAGAATGAATATTTAAATAATTATTTAAATATAGAGAAAAATAGACAAGTAATAAATAAATAAATTGCTTTATTTATTTATAGAGAATGCATGAGATTTAATAATTAATAAAATGAATTAATTATTAAAGGAATGTACAAATGGGAATTAATAAATAAATATATTGTTTTATTTATTTATAGAAAATGCATGAGATTTATGGATAGTTAAATAATTAAAGTAATTATTTAATTTAGAAAGTAAGAAAGTGGATAATTAAACAATAATTATTCAATTTTGGAAGGGATAATGGATGATTAATTAAATAATATTTATTCAATTAATTTAGAAGAATAAAGATAATTAAAGACATAATTAAATACATTGAATTTATTTAATTAATTAGGAAGATAAATAAGAGTTATAGACATATTTAAAAAATAGGATTTATTTATTTAATTAAGAAGATTAATGATAAAGTGAATTAATTAAATAACATAAAATCATTTAATTAATAATGAAAATATGATTTTAGATAATAATTAAATAATTGAACATTATTTAATCATTAGGGAAAGACGAATATTAGTGTTAAAATGCTAGTTTGTAAGCTAGGACAATTTCAGGTATCTACAAGATTCAATATCATAAACTAAGCTAGGGAATGGGTCTTCATTTGGATGTGAGGTTATTGATATCATGTTCTATGGTAAAACCTATATAATCTATAAACCCTACACATACATAGGTTTGAAGGATAAATATACATATCATCTTCTATATTCGAACCTATCTAATTTGTAAACCCTACATATCCATAGATTGAAAGGAGAAAGGTTCATATCAACAACTATTTTTAATTATTTATGTTAGTTGAAGATTTGAGTTTGATGTCTCTCATGCCCAAACAATTCTAATTCATTTTTGAGATTCAATAACATAAATTACTAGCTGATGG
Organism: Sequoiadendron giganteum; assembly: GCA_007115665.2. Lineage (NCBI taxonomy): Eukaryota > Viridiplantae > Streptophyta > Pinopsida > Cupressales > Cupressaceae > Sequoiadendron > Sequoiadendron giganteum. The sequence goes on from CM021108.1 coordinate 384,702,672, forward strand.
AACTAAAAAAATGTTTACAAAATTATTTAGAAATAATAGAATTTTTTATTAACCATTTATACAAAATATATTAAATTAAATTACCAATTGAAAGAACCCAAAATTTCAATTTAAAACATAAATTGGAGAGGTCATAGTGATGCTCAAATAGGAGATTGTAACTTACTAAAGTAATAAATGTGTTCACAAACACAAGAAATTTGAAGCAATAGTGTTTGAAAGGAACTCCATAACTAAAAGAACAAACTATTAGAGCAAACACCCTTCAACATCAACTTTGCAATTTTAATAACTTTTATATATTTTGAGTATAAAGTTTGAGAAATAAAATTTCTAATAATCACAAAGAACTTAAATAAACAAGGCCTACAAAAATTCAATAACAAATATACAAAATCCAAAAAAATAGAAATGAACCATTGAACTTGACATTCTACTAACATATAGGGTGCATTTGAAGATTATAACAATCATAAAGTACCAAAATATACTAGGCAAGATAACAAATATACAAAACCCAAAAACATTATATGAACGTATAGGGTGCATTTGAAGATTATAACGATAAAAAAGAACCAAAATAAACCAAAAAAAGTAATAAATATACAAAACCTAGAAACTAGACACCAAGCAATTTATGACAACCTAACCTTCCATTTACAACCATAAAGAGGGTCAAAGTGAATAAATGCATTTAAAAAATTAAATTCAAAGATTCAAAGTTAAAAAATGATGGTTCATTGTCTTAGCAAGGTTTAATAACCACCCCTCCTTGAATGCAAACCGTATCGACATACCATTTAGAGTTTACATAGGTTCAACTATAGAAGATGATATGTATCTTTCTCCTTTGAATTTGTGGATATATAGGGTTTATAATTTACATAGGTTTATCCATAGAAGATGATATTAACAACCTTGCATCCAAATGTAGACCCATTCCCTCGTGTCAACAACCATAAATACCTTGGAAGCCATAGTGTAAGGAGAGCGGAAGTGAATAGCTTCTCTTGTGAAACCAAATGGTCTTTCACGAAAAAGAGGGTTGGTAATGAAGTGGCGATGAAAGATTAATGTTGCAGTACACAACGTTGAAGGCTCCATGGTTTTAAGACCTGGTGCCATCTAGAAGACCAAAGAGAATAAAAAAAATACAAAAGCCAAAACAACAAATATGAAGCAATGTATGGCAACCTGACCTTCCATTTACAACCATACATAAGATTAAAGTTGATTGACAAATATACAATAACTGCAAAAGATTTATGGATTCAATTATGTGTTAATTGATGCAAAAATTAACATGTAATTGAATCTAGAAATCTTTTGCAGTTATCTATATGAATTGTGGAAACTTTTTATCTTTGAAATATACAATACCCAAAAAAATAGAGATGAAGCAATGTATGATGACCTCACCTTCCATTTACAACCATTCATAAGACTGAAATTGATTAACAAATATACATAAACAAAGCAATGTATGATGACCTCACTTTCCCTTTATAGCCATACGAAGGACTTAAGTTGAATAACAAATATATATAACCTAATAAAACAAAGATGAAGCAATGTATGACAACTTCACGTTTCATTTACAACCATATGTAGGACTTAAGTTGATCAACAAATGTACAAAATTCAAAAAATAGAGATGAAGGAATGTATGACAACCCCACATTCCATTTAAGCCATACAAAGGTCATAAGTTGATTAAAAATATATAGAACCCAAAAAATTAGAGACAAATCAATTTATGACGACCTCACATGAACCATTTACAACCATATAGAGGACTAAAAGTTGATTAAGAAATATATACAACCCAAAAAATAGAGACAAAATAATGCATGATGACCTCAAATTTCATTTACAACCATACAAAAGACATAAGCTGATTAACAAATATACAAAACCTAAGAAAGTAGAGATGAAGTGATTTATGACAACCTTACATTCCATAACAACAATAGAGAGGACTAAAAGTTGATTGACAAATATACAAAACCCTAAAAATAGTTATGAAGCAATGCATGATGACCTCACATTCCCTTTACAACCATACAAATGATTAAATTTGATTAAGAAATGTACATAACCCAAAAAAGAAGTGACAAAGTAATGTATTATGATCTCACCTTCCATTTAAAACCATATAAAGGAGTGAAGTGAACAAATACCTTTTTGAATTAATTTTTTTTGGTTCATTGTGTTAGTAAGGTTTAATAACGTCACTTCCAAACATAGACCCATTCCCCTCGTGCACCAAGAAATTGTTTGGAAGCCATGGTAGAAGGCAAGTGGAGGTGAGCACCTTCCGATCCCAAATCAAACAAATTTTTGTGAAGAGAGTTGGTAATGAAGTGGCAGCTGAGGTTTAATGTTGTAGTACACAACATTGAAGGCTCCATCTTTTCAAGAAAGCAAAACTGCTCATGGTTTGGCTGGGTATGTGGTGAAGCTGCTTTTGTATGCCGATGATCTTATCCTAATCTCTAAAACTGCTCATGGTTTGAAAGAACTTTTGAAGGCCCTGGATCTCTTTTGTCAGGATGTTGGGATGCAAGTGAACACTTCCAAGACCAAAGTTATGATTTTTTCGCTAAGGAAGAAAATGAATCAAGATATCTTTCTTTTTGAAGGTAATCCTTTGGAAATAGTGAAAGAATACAAGTACCTTGGGATTGATTTTCACTATAAGCTCAATTGGGAGACTAGTAGAACTAAAAGGATACAAGGGGTTTGGAAGGATTCTTTCTTACTTCAAAACATATGTCGGAAAGCTGAGCTTTGGGATTGGAAAAACAAAAAAACCCTCTTTGGTTTGCTAGTCACACCGGTGGTTCTTTATGGCTGCGAGGTGTGGGGAAGTAGCATGTCAAATCATAGATGGAGACAACTTGAAAGAATCCAAAAGCATCTAATCATGTGCAACCTCAAAGTCAAAACTATAGTCCCTTATGATATTCTCTTGACTGAATCGGGAACCTTGCCTTTGGAGGCATCGGCTATTACTCGGTTGCTAAACTACCTAAAGAAGGTTGAAAACATGGATAATCACCGTTGGCCCAAAATAGTTGTGGAGGAGGCTTTAAACCGTAGGAAGAAAACATGGATGAAGCAAAATAACAAATGGCTAAGCAAATGGAGCATCAGTTTGCATAAGTGCCTCAACACCAATGTGGAAATAAAAAAGTATGTCGCAGAAAAATTCAGGACTGCCATGTGGACGAAGCCGATTAGGCGAAAGAAAACTCACTATGTCAAAGAGTTCAACCCAACTTGGGATCACGATGAGAAAACTTATTTGGGAGCTGCTATTAAAGGTAAAGCAAGGATGTTAATAGCTCAGTTGAGGACCGCATCACATCATCTTAGATGTGAAACCGGAAGGTGGACAATGCCTAAGGAAGTATGGGAGGATAGAATTTGCATATTTTGTAGAAAAGGGGTGGTGGAGACTGAATGGCACTTTATCATGGAATGCACGGCTTATGAAGATATCTGTACTTAGTATGAGGGCAACTTAAAGGCCGACAACTTGCATGAGCTATTTAAGGAAGAAAGGATCAACAAGACGACTAGTTTTCTGGTCAAAATTCATAACAAAAGATCCAACATTGAAAAGAATATGAAAATCTCTTAGCTTTTTGGCCCTCGATCCCTTAGACTGTTTGGTCTCATGGATGTCATTAAAACCTCATTCATTCATTCATTCAAGACCTCACACCATCTCAAACACCAAGATCCAATTGAATGCAAAGTTAATGTGTTGGGATGGTAGTGGAGTGTGAAGTGACATGTGCTAAATGCTACCATTTTCAATTTTTTCTGTCCATCCGTTGTTTGATCTCACAACATGGTGTACATGTACAAGGTATGTTGGTCTTTGTTACCGAGTATCCACATTCCCACCTTCGGTCAATATTGAAAATTATTAGAAATTGTGGGGCCTCCTCTCCACGTTGTCCTCCACATGGTTGCTAAGTTGAACAACCCTAGATAGAGGGTATTTATGTCCGCCACATCATTGCATGTATGTAGGTGTAAAAAAATTGATCTTCGTCATACATAACGCTCCACATAGATTTCACAAGATAGGGTCCCCATTATTGGATCATCTCCCTAATAAATATACACATAAATGTGAATTTTTCTTTCCCTCTATTTTTTCCTTAAATTTACAAGGTAACAAAAATATTTATAATTTAAACGTTACGTAAGTACAGGAAAAGAGAATTGAAGAGACTTTAACACAAAAAGTACTAAATTTTGAGAGCTAACCGGCTGCATGCGACCTACTATATTCATTTGCAGTTAAGTGGTGTGGAGCTTTCTTATGTCCATGTCCAGTCTCGTCCACTGAAAATATGGCCACTCGGGTATACTTACCTTTTTTTGAATAATAGTTTTTAGCTTGCCTTATTTACAATGAATGTTAAAAGCTTCTGAAAATTCAAAACTTTCATTTTCTTTTTCTGGTCTCGATTGTTTCGTTTTAATAATTTTATGTGGATTTTTTGAATTTGAATTTTCAGCCCTGCATTTCTGCTAAGTTTTTGTGTTTGTAAAAGCAATTCCTATAATAAACATAACTCCATTGCTTTTTTTATCTTGTGACTCCAATTTGCGTATTCATCTTTTGAATATAATAATCCGCCCGCTAGATGCCTGTGTAGGGTGTCATAAACTCTTCGGTGAAGAACTTTATGCCACTCAGAACTATATTCAGAATATGGTCATCTTTGTTTTTCAGATATTGTGTTCCGCCTCACATCTGGAACATTACAGACATCCATAATTATCGCATCATCTGGTGTATGATTATCAGTACCAGCAATAAGAAGAGCAGAGTCATCTGCTGACTGCTATATATTCTCTATCATCATCTGCCTTGCCAAGCCCATAGAACAAACTACCATCCCTAGCTATAGTAAATACACCCCTTTGGCTTGCTCTCCTTGTTTTGTGACCACTCTTGTGATCACCACTGCAAGAACCTTTCTTGCTCCCATTGCCAATATTTCCTTGATATTCCCTTGGATGCATGTCACTAATATTGGAGTTCGGGATTCACCTTGTCCATGTTGGCTGATTGTTTGTTGACAAGGCAAGTTTGGCATAAGTGGGCAAAATTTGGCCCAGTGACACTCAGATAGGTGTAGATCACTCATCCCGAATTTTCTTGGTTTTTCAATTTTCCACTTGAACCACAAGAACCAATCTGAAAGTGCCATGTGTCTGCACAGGATGACATCATTGCCACAGTACTCAATGATGTCACCTACTACAGTAACGTCTAACACAAGTCGATGTTATCACAAAAACACACCAAAGGGAATTGGCTTTATGACTTGTCAACGCTGAAAGTTTTTTGGGTGGATAGGCACCAAACGGGCTAAGCCTGCTCAATTAACATTGTTAGTGGGGATGATAAATATTGCCCACTGGAAATTTTCCCTGGCACATGCTTTTGCATGTGACCATCCTCTATGCTCTGACCTTAGGCTGCCATGCAATTTGCCCTTAGCTCTACGGGTTGAAACCTTTTGAGGCTATTGCAAGGGGTAAGATGGATGAATTTTATTGGGAACAAAAGGTAGACACATTGACAAGATTTTGTAAGAAATGAAATGTGAAAAAGAATATACATGGATGGAGGTCCTTTCAGAAACTCTACTTTTTGTTTACAAAAAGAATTTTGTGTCAGCAGAGCCTCATAAATTTCTCTTTCAAAAAACTCCTATAATCTCCAAATTTCACCAATAGTACAGATTCAAAGTCAAACAGTATCTTTACTCATGAAATTTATTGTATCTTCATTTTTCGAAAACTTGATTGCCATTCCTCCTTAGCAACAAGGGTCCTATCCCTAAGGAGTTTTCAGACCCAAAGCTCTGGCAGCATGTGGGATTAGTGACCTTGATCCATAATCGAACAAAGTATAATCTCCACACTCATAGATTAGAATACCAACATGTTGATGATGTCAAGACTCAAGAGAATATCACTCAAAATAGAATACAAAGCAGAGAAAGTAACGCGTGATATGGTGGGAATGGCAGGCATAGCTTCTATTTATACACCATTCAAGGTAAATCTTATGGGTAGGATAGGTCCTAATCTTGAGATAAATACGAGTTACACATGCAAGTACCCTCAAGGTACACATTCACTCATGGAAGTTACATGTACAACTCACTTTTAACCTAATGGCTAATGGTATACCACAATTGTTGGTAACTCTCTAGGAGAGAACCCATGTAATCTCTCGAATGGAGAACAACCTCAAAATGATTGACAAAATTGTTTAGAGGAAATTCTGCTTGATGCAACATCAATAGTAAATAGTAAATACGATTGCTTGGTTGATCTTGTACCACACATTGCTGAAATTTTCCAAGAGTGTAATTCTGAGGATGTTATGTAGAACTAAATTCAAGTTTTGTCCCCAACATTTTTATAGAGTACACAAAAAATGGCTTAAGTGTTTGGTTGCTCTATAGAGTACATAAAAAATGGCTTAAGTTTTGTCCCCAACATTTTTATAGAGTACAACATTTTTATAGGTGATAGTAAATTGCAATCCATGCAATAGCAATAGAACAAAATTTTTGAAGAACAGTTTTGCATTGTAATATTATATGAAGCATCTCCATGTTTTTACAAGCAATAAAATACATTGTTTTAGAATGTGTATCTATCACAACAAAAACAGTATCATTATCTCTTTGAGTTTGAGGTAATCCCAACATAAGATCCATACTTATGTGTTGCCAAGTCAAATTAGTAACCGGTGAAGGCTGATATTTATATTTACACATAACTTTCTGCTTAGCCTTGGCATGTTGACAAACATGGTATCCATCTACATATTTGGCTTGGCCATACTTGGAAAATGACACTGTTATTCTAATTACTGAAGAGTTTCATATCTCCCCAAATTCCCATGAAGGCCACAAACATATGCCTCTTGAAGAAGCACCTCCCTCATTATACAATTTGCCATGCACATTTGCTTCCCACAGCAGAAAGATCCATTCTGCAGCATAAATTATGATAGGCACTCCTAATTTCTATCTTGAGTTTTCTGCAATATCCACAAGCTGCTGCAAAATCTGGATCAACATCATAAGTTTTCTTAAATTGTTCAAAACTGAAATATCCCAACTAGGATATTGATGAATTTTTGATTTTTTGAAACACAAACTTCTGCCCTAATTTCTGCACTTGAAAATTTCTGCTAAAAACCCTAGTTGCTGATATAAATTTTCTGAGATGAAACAAGCATGAACAGCAACACCAACTCATCCAAGTGCTTCAAAGAAAATGATGAACACATCTAACATTAAGTCTGAATGTATATATAGCACCAATTTGTCCATCCAAAACATGCAAATTCTGATTATAAGTTTATTCAGTTCTGCTGCTACAAAATCAGACCTATTACTTATGCAAGTTCACCACAAAAATGGGCTCCAAACATGCCCAGCAATGTACAATAGTTTGCTGATTTGAAGAAACCCCGCTTACAAGCCAAAACATGAAATGAATGATGACCTAAACTAACCCTTGCTCGGTGAACTTGCTCTAACTCACAAAAATGCAATGATGAATGCAAATATATGATAGAAATGTCTTCAAAACCCTACCATAAGGGTGCGCTGGCCTGTTGGTCTGAATGTAGGGTTTGCAACCCTTGAAAACTTGTCAACACTACCTCCAAACTTGCCAATTTCGCCCTTCCAAAACAAAGTTCTCCTCTCTCAACTTGGGCGCTCCTCTCTAGGGTGAAACCCTAGGTCAATACAACACCAAATCTGCCCTCCTCAAGTCGCCTAGGCTGATATAGAAATCTGAGCATGAACATCTAGCATAAAACTCCATTGAAGCATAAGTGAACCTCTGTCATGAAGTCCTCCTTTGAAGAGCTAGGTTTTCATCCAACTCCTCTATTATTCACAAGGTTTTCGTCCTTGGAATAGCTACAATAATTGCTGATCTGAAAAAAGAAGAATAATTCCCATGATGAAATGCCTTCACAAAGATCTTGTATTTATACCAAGCTTGCCTTTTCCCTCCAAATTGGCCGACCCAATTTGGGCCCCAAAATTCAAATTTAATATTTTTTTTAATTAATTATTATTTTTTAACCCCCCAAAAGGGTTGCCCAGCCTCATAGAAAAATTATAAAAATATTTTTCCTTCACTAAAAATCATAATAAATATCATTTAACCTCCTTGAGTGCCAAAATAAAAAATAATAAAATATTATTTTTTCTCACTTATTTTTATTGTTCGCTTCTAAAAAGGGACATTACAAAAACCCACCCCATCGTTGGAAATAGTAACCACCAACATTCTATGTTGGCTCAAAGCATCCACTACTATATTTTCTTTCCTTGCCTTATGCTTAGTTGCAAAGGAAAAGCTTTGCAAATAATACGACCAATTGGCATGTTTAGCATGTAGCTTATTTTGTGTCTGCAAATATTTGAAGCCTTGATTGTCTTTAACATTTCAAACTCTTTTGCCATCAAATAATGCTTCCAATGGTCTAGACTCTGTAGAATTTCATATAGCACTTCATTGTAGGGGCTATACTTCTTCACCTCCTTGTATTTCTCGTTGTGGTAAATAGTAGGATGGCCTCCTTAAGTAAGCGCTATTCCAAGAGCCACTCCTAATGCATCATACACAACCTAAAAACCTTTGTTCAAATCTGGAATAGCTAAAAGTGACAAAACAGAAGCTTGTGCCCCATATCTATTTACATTTGAAAACTTTCATCAGCCACTTTTATTCAAATAAAAGTCCTATTGGCTTTCATTAAAGAAGTTGTGGTTGTTGCAATTCAGAATGAACTTGCTGTAAGCTTTTACCATTCCTTGAAAATGACTTATTACTATGACACTGTTTGGAGTTTGGCCACTGCATGATTGCCTTAACTTTTCCCAGGCTCATCTCCAAATCATTTTTTGAAATCATATGAACAAGGCATACTTGCTTGTGCTTTAAAATTGAGCACCTCTCCAAATTCACATATAATTTCTGCTCTCACAAGTTGTCAAGCAAAGCTTTTAAATGCACTAAATGATGTTATCTTGTTTTGCTCAACGAAAATTCATCCAAATAAACAACAAAAGGACACACTGCCTCTTTCATGAGCCTCATGCAGGTGCTTGGTGCAATTGCAAGGTGAAATTTCTTTGCTAGTCACTCATATAGGTCTTCCTTGGTGCAAATTTGATGGTATGAACTTGATGATAGCCACTCCTCAAATCAATTCGTTATCCCTACAATGCATCCATAGAATTGTCCTTGTGAGGTATCAGGTAATGCCTCAAAACAGTTCTTGATGGTGTTCTTCTTAAGTACCCTTGAGTCAGAACACATATGCCTCTTTCCATCCCTTTTAGAAGCTAATTGTACTGGTTTAGCATATGGTTTAACACTCTTTGATGTAATGAACATCAGTATTTTCATAGTCCATGAGAAGGAGTGAAAAAGGCTTCTGGTAAAAGTAAATATGCACAGTTTTTACCAGAAGCCTTTTGTACTCACTCTTTGATTTGGCCATTTTCCAAAAGCTTTTCAACTTTTCATCTCTTCATCTTCCATTGTAGAGGTATGGTGAGCAGCCTGTTGGGTAATACATAACTTGGAGTCAAATCTATTGGATTGGATTCTTTTCTTTTGAGTGGAAAACCATCTGGTGGTTCCTTGGGCCAAAGATTCTTCTATTCATCCAACGAATTCTGGAATCTTTTTGGTACATCCTACTTTTCTGAAGATGTTTTCTCCTCATCTACCTTGATCACAGAAAGAAGGTATCAACTTCCTAGTTTCTATGGCTGTCTTCCCAAATGAAGGTACTGAAAGGATGATGCGTTGTTTTTCTTCTTCTATTGAGGGTAATTTATGCCGCTTACAAGGTTTCATGAAGGTACACGTGTTTGCTTTTATGTTATGCGTAGTACCTGAATCATATTTCCAAGATCTTTCCAAGAGTATAGGACAAGTTCAAGTATCTACTGACCAGCAATTACCTTCTATATTTGTAGACTGATACACACTACTTGTATTTGGTCATTGCAGAAAATGAAAAACATGAGGAAAAGTTTTTGTAGGTGAAATCTGCATTTGAAAAGTGACAGTACCTTGTGTAATGAGCAGAAATTATAAGTTCTTTAACAAATATTTATGGTCACTGTCTACAGTTCATATTCATTTTGAAAGATTTATGGAAAACTCTTAAACAAGTTGGTGAAGAAGGAGAATGATTGCAATGCTTTACAAAATGTACAGAGATTTTTAGGGAAACTAGCCATGAAATTGCTGAAAAAAGCAAAGGGAATAAACAACAAAGTTGAAAATGTTGACCCATTCAGGGATTTGGCCATTGATGCAATGGGAATGGAAGGTCTTTGGTTGTACTATGGATGGGAGAATCATTTGTTCCTTCTTCTCATGAAAGGAAATGTAGCGTCAAGAAGTGAGATTCTTGAAATTTTGTTTTGTTTTGTCCCGGTCCTTTGAAGAATTGTGTGGTATGTCACAGTGTTTCTCTGAACTTCTGGGACGGGGGGAACAAGTTTCCAAGAATGGCAAAAATATTCCAAAATTTTGGGGACGACAGGGGTGGCTATAAATAATATATATACTTTTATAAATTTAAATATAATATATATTAATATATAGATATAAATAGTCTATAATTATTTAAATTTACAATATTAATATATAAATAGTATCTAATATGTATTAATAAAGATAATATAATATATATTAATTTATAAATAGTATATTAGCCCCATAGGGGCCCTAGCTCGGGTTTAATTTCTTTATTTTCAGGCCTTTACAAGCATCTATTAATCCAATAGAAAAATTATGTTTTGATTATATTTGCAAGTTTAAATGTAATACATTGTTGTGTATTTAGGAAAACATACTATTAGATTTATAAAGTGCATAAAGATAGACTAATTTTAAGAGTAATTCTACACGTACTGCCATGCCCCTATGCAACATTAAATTGAAACCCCATTTTGCTATGTAAAAGATGGTCTTTACATAATAGAAATCACACAAATCTGCTTGGATGATTCTCTTTAGCCCCCATTATTGAGCTAGGCTCGTACATAGACAAAGCAACAAATAGAAGGGAATGTATTTGGTTGAATTTGCACCTTTCATGTTTGGAAATCTGTGCAACTTCAATGAATGTTGTGCCATATACGTGACGAGAGAGTTTGACAAAGAAGTGCAGAGCATGGGGCATTGGAGGGGCTTGAGAAGGATGTCAACACAGAGATAGACCTAGTGCATTGCCTATGAAGGAGCACATTGCAGCTATATTTGGTCGTGGGGGATGTCAAGATGCCCCCAAGACAGCTTGATGCTCCCCTAGTGTACCCAAATAGGGGATGTGCCTAGGGGAGCGTTGAGGTGGCTTCCTTGGGATGTCCCCCCTTTTTTTGATTGTTTTGAAACGATAGGGGGATGTTTTGTCCCCATCCTTGGGGCATCCCTGTTTTGGGGAAGTGCCTAAAAAATAGGGGAGACACATCCCCATGGTATACTGGTATATCATTTATCAAGCTCTTGTAGTTTGTCATTGGCTGGTAGAGTTCCATTGTTTACTACATTGTAGACATGGGCAATGTTGATTTGCACAAGTATGTCCAAAGTGTGAAGGAATTAAATGACACATATTACAGCCAGTTATTTTCTTTCTCCATCTCGTTGCGACTTTGCAAATGTTTCTTTGATCGGATAGTCCAATAGGGACTTTGGCCAAGGCTGTTGGCATCTTTTTGGCAATGATTTGCCCCATGCCCCATTAATATGAATACCTTTGTATCATGTTCTCTTGATAAACTGAGTGTTTGATTTAGCTTGCATAGTGAGAAAACTTTCATTTTGGAAAAGACCATTAAAGCATATCATTTTAATATCAAGGATACTTGAGATACTTCAAGCATACTGTAGCTCCAATTTTTAATAAATTAATACGATTTGAGTTTGGACAAGAAACACTTGCACAAACCTAAGAGATTGGATATACGACAAACCCCATATGTTGATATTTTGCATAATTGACCTCGACTAAAGATAGATATTCCACACCTAGCTCATCAACATAGACCTTAACATGCTTAGGATGAATACAAACTTAATTGTATTGCTGTTCCTTAAGTGCTTTGCTCAAAACACTTTTAAATATAGAATTGTGAAGCTATATAAGTTTGAAATTGATGATGGCAGTTGCATAACATGAAATTGATCAAGTAAGAAACAAGAATCGGTCAAATAAAGACAGATAACACACATTATTGTAATGTCCACTTCTCAGTGATCACCTAGGTGGACATTTTAGCCTATTTAATTCCCATAGGCTATAGTCGGGAAAGGGAACTAATTTATTTAATTGTTTAATATTACTTGGCGGGAAAAGTATTTTAAAAAAAGGTAATGTTAAATAATTAATTAAATATGTTATAAAGTGACTTTTGGAGATAAATTAAAAAGTAACTTAATAAAGTCATTTTATTATTATTTTGAGCGGGAAATAAAGTGAAGGGATATAAAAGTGGATTTCAAAGCTCATTTGCATTAGGCTTGATTTATTTCTCACTTTCACTTTTGGAGAGGTTCTTGGAGTTCTTGGTCTTGGGGAAGAGAAGCCCTAGGGCATCTGGTTTCGGTGGTGAAACGATTCCACCCTAGCTGGTTTGAAGGGGAAATCACACAAGTTTTCCAGTTGGGTGATAATTGCAATTTTGTGAGTCTCTTGTGGAGACAAAATTGAAGGAAATGATATATCTATTTCTATTTCTTGAAGTTGAGATTGGTGATCAGGTTTAAGAAGGGTTGTACTCCATTCTGGCCGCCATACTCTTGCTTATATTCTAAGATCATTATTGCTGATTGCATGTGGGTTTGAACGGAGCATTGTGAGGCCTGGACGTGAGTCTAGTGTGCTGGGCGCTAGCATTTGGAGGGTCTAAACAGCTAGGTGACTCTCCTTGTTTGTTTGTGGGACTAATACCTAGATGTGGGCTTGTGGAAAGGAGGTTTCGAGAGGTTATGAGTTCTGTATCCGCTTACTGAGAACAAATTGTGACCTTGGAGCTGCTGGTCGCATTGTCATCCCTGTCTCTGCGTGATAACTTAATAACCAGGTGTGGTCTGCAATCATTACTGCTATCCCTCTTGAGCTTATAACATATATATCTGGAACTGTGCATTGCATGAGGGTCCACGCGCTATACTTCTATCAGACGTGAGCTCTCTTTGAGAGTCTGCGTGTATGTTTGGGAAGTCTATTGCTTAAAAGGAGGTCGTAAAAGGCTTGGTTGCTGAGGCGTGGTGGATTTTTGGTATTATATTCTCTTGTCATGGAGTTGTGTTTGCACATTTGACCCTGGTGTACCATCTTTCCAGGTCTGAGACACATTTCATATGCATTCTTACTTGCTGATATCAGTCGGTATGCTATATTGTAAACTCTTTCTTACTGCTGTACATTTCTGAGGTCAAATACTTATTTGTCTGCTCAATATTTATGCTCAGTCTGAATCTGTGCAAGTCTGTAGCTTATCTCTGCTCTTATAATGTCATGTTCAGTCAAATGTAAGAGAAATGGAATGTCGAAGTTTGATTATCAGATCTGTATAATCATTTCATTTTGAATTTTATTCTTATATATGCAATGTAGTGAGCTTAGTTTGATAAAATGGAACATTTTTCAAACTAAACAATTGCAAAGATACTATGTTCCACCGAGTTTCCAGGATGGGGGGAAGCATTTTGGGGACAAGATTTTTTGAGGGGATTTTTGGGGACGGCTATATATATAAAATATAGGAAAATTTCAAATTTCAGATATTCATATGAATAATGATAGCAATGAACATTGGTAAAGTTATGAATGTAATCATATTGACATATACATTATAGAATCAAAAGTACTTAGTAAAACACAACAATAGAGTTCACATGAGTCATGAGAGTCGAACAAATTAATAGTTCTACAGCTACTTAATTGTTTCCATAATTCATGTCAAATAGTCAATGTGCATATGATATAAAATTTTAAAAGTAAAATGCCCAAAGGCTAGAAGTTTGCACTACAAATGTCAAAAAACATAGTAATAGAAAGTATGATGGCTGCTTCTAATCGGCATTTGCCAACATTGCATCAAAATTAGACTCAGAGTTTGAGTCACTGCCACTTGAGTATGAGTATGAGAGTCTAAGTCACTTCTCTTGCTGGTTGCTGCCTTAATGCTCTCCTTTTTTGTTATTGAATGCTGGATTTTGTTGTCCAACAGCTCCTTCAAACCCTCCTCTTTCTCTTGCTCACTTTCCTCTTAGCTACAATTCTTTTTTGGAATGTAAAAATGAACTCAAATGGCTTTGAAAGCAAGTTTTATGTTTCATTTTAGGGTTGGGAGGGTGTGGCGTCCACTTATAAAGATTAAAAAAATAAGCATTTAAAATTTGGGAGAGTTTTTTTATTGTAAAAAGCTGCTGGAAAAAAAGGGGACGGCCAGCTGTCCCCTTGCCGTCCTCGAGATGTCCCCGCTGATTGGAGACATCCCTTGTTGAAAAAAAAAATTGGGGACGTCAGGGAAACATCCCCAAGGCGTCCCCCGTCCCCAAAATGTCCTTGGGACAGGTATGGGGGCCAAAACCCCAAGGGATGTGTCCCTGTGTACCCCTGCAAAAATACCATACATTTAAGGAAGGGATTTTACAACTTACTATTGAGAAACTCAATTTGGGGAAATTTCAGCAATTTGGGGCTGTGCCTCTTGTGTCAACTGAAAATTAGAAGGAATTAAAAGGCATTTGCCTCTATAGAGTCTTCAAGAACACCCTGGGATTAACACAACTCTTCTGTAATTCTCTAACAAGCTTTCCCTCTTTTGAAACTCAGTCAAAACTTGCTACTTTAGTCCACACTTGACTGTAGATGGTTTTGTAAGAGCCCATTTGGTTTATTTATTTTTCTGCACCATCTCCCAAAATTTGTGGAAGACCTGATGCCTCTCCATTTCAACAGTCAAAGGTAGAATGCCATATGGTTTCTGTTTGGGTGGTTGAGTTTCCTATTTGTCTCATTTGGGTAGATTCAACAGTTTTAATTAGGAAAAAGTCATTAGCTGCTGAATCTTATCGCTTTATCTTATTCATTTTGGGCAGAAACAATGGTCACCAAGTCTGCTTTATGATTCTGTTCTGAAAATCTGGAAGGGTCTGAGAGATTTTGGACCATCCTCAGGTCCTTCTTTATCTTCAGTTCATCCTGTTCACATCCGTGGTCTGTTCATTTTTTTTGCCTCAATCTTTTGGAGTTAGTGAAAACATGTTTGAGTGCATCCAAGGTCATACATATTACAATAATGAAAAAACTAAGTACAACCGAGTTACATCTGAGGTTATACAAGTAGTGAAAAAAACTAAGTACAACCGAGTTACATCTAAGGTCATACAAATTATGAAAAAGTGTGAACTATCCAATTAGAATTAATGATGAAATATGAATTACAAACTGAACTTTTGTGTGGTGGGTGAAAGGTTGATCGTTAGGGGTATGGTTAAGAATAAATAGTTAAATGTGTTTGGGTATAGTGAACCTTACAAATATTAAATATAGTATCTTTTTGTACTTATATAGAGACTTGAACAATGAGTTGGAAATCATATCTTCTAACATAGAGTTAGATGCAAAGTTAGAACTTTCTGTTTGTTACATCTTTTGTGTGTAATCTTGTTGTAAAAACACATGTGCCTGTAATGACATTTATGGTTCTTTACCACTCATTGACTTTGATGCCCACATTTATTGGTCATGATATCCAGCTTCTAACCTATCTAAGTCAGAGTCAAAATGTCTGATATTAGGTGTCTTAATTTTCTATATTAGAGGAAGTCCAACAATATAGTTGGATGTGGTTCAAGAGATTTGTGTAGAGGAAGTGCATTGAATACTTGTCAAACACAATTCTCGTTCAGGTGGTGAATAGGAATTAAGGGAAGGAGGGAGGATGGAGCACAGGCTGACAACCAACATAGAGCTATGCCCTACAGGGTGGGTAGGAGGAGGAGAGGCCTAGGGTCCCAACCACCACTATCAAGGTAGGGCACTCGATAGGCGATGGATCAATTCCTATATATCACTTATTAGTTTGGTGGGTGGCCAACATATAGCTATGCCCTATGCCCAAGTGAGAGGAAGAGGGGGCCGAGGTCCCAACCACCACTATCAAGGTAGGGCACTGAATAGGTGATGGATCAATTTGTATATATCACTTATTAGTTTGGGAGGGTGACCAACATATAATGATATCAAGTTTCCACAATCCATATTGCTAATTAAAATTGTCGTTTTTGGATTTGTTTGTGTTTGAGTTTTTGCATCAACGTTTCGGATCACATTCCATGATCCACCAATTCTTCTCCTCTAGCTCTCTTCTATCCCGATGATGGATCACAGAGTGTGATCTGAAAAGTTGATGCAAAAACTCAAACACAATCAAATCTAGAAATGACAATTTTAATGAGCGACATAGCTATATGCCCTATGGGGTGGTTGGAAGGAAGAGGGGGCTGGGGACCCAACCACCACTATCAAGGTAGGGCACTTGATAGGTGACAGATCAATTTGTATATATCACTTATTAGTTCTTGTTGAGATGCGTGCTATCCAAAGAAGGGTCATTTCAAGGTAACTTACTTATCTTCTTATATGTTAGGAGTTAAAATGCTGCATATGGAATCACCGTTTTGAAATGTCTCTTGTATCATATCTTTATTTTTTCAGAGATCACATTTAGTTGAGAGTCTATTAATGGAAGGAATATGGATTGAAATTCTACAATGGTCGATCAACACATTTTCATAACTACAAGTTCTTGCAATAGAGTCTATTATTGGAAGGAATATGGAATGGAATTCCACAATGGATGATTGATAATTTTTGATAACTACCAGTTCTTGCTATCTAACCTTATGATACAAATATTCTAATTGACACAATTACTGGCACACAAAAGGATACATTGGTTTCAATTCTTTGCATGTGAGATTATGCAGTAATTTCAGTTGTTGGCAAAATGTTCTATCTTTTCTTGTGTAGGGTATAAAATCAAGTTGGATAAAGTAATTAGAAATTGTATGAAAAAAAGTCTGGCAATTGAGAAACTAATTTGAAGTTTGAGGTCATGCAGTGTTGCTTTGTGCATGGCTTTTTGAACATTTTTCATGGATTAATTTAATGCCTTGAGTTGGAGTTGATGTCATGAACGTTTTACTGAGTATTGACACTGGATTCATGTAAATTACTTCTGAAAGTGGTTTGGGATGTTTCAGGTAAAAGTTGGGGCTTTAGTACCATTGAAGGAGAATGATGAAGAGGATTCTTCTAGCCCAACATTATCAATTTTCCAAGGCTCAAATATGGTTGGACGGAGCAACTTACCAATCTCTGATAAGCAAGTGAGCCGCAAACATATCATTTTGAATGGTTTTTCAGATGGGTCTGCTGAAATTACTCTGGTATGCATTTTCTTGCTAGTGAGCACTTAATGTGTCTATTTAGCAGTTGAGGTTCTTTATCTTAGGTTGTCAGATGCAGAGGTAAAACGCTAACATGCATAGGTGTATGGATTCATTCTGCTATATATATATATATATAACATTTTTTATGGGGTTTGAATGTTGTTCATATATATATACCTTTTTTTATAACGGTTAAATAATGGTTACTTGAGGTCTTCCATGATTTGTGCTTGATTCTACCATTCAATTTATTGAAAAGCATCTAGTAAGACTTTTTGTCTTTTGGAGAATTCTTTTTAGGTTAATATATCCTTCTAGCCATGCCCTCTCTTGACATCTTCTCAATTCATTATCTATTTGATTGATTTCTTACGTCTTTGTCAGGTTTACTTTGTTGCAACTATTATAGTCTTATGTTATTAGCTCAGATAAAGAAATCATAGTACATTGAAAATAACCAAATAAAAACAGAATGCATGAATAAACCAGAACAATTACTCCTCTGGCATACTATCACTTTTCGTGTTAAAATCTCAAATGAGGAGGAGAAATTAGTGTTTCCTATTGTGCATTATGTATCCTCAGCTTGTTTTAATTTTCAGGGGTAGGCACCTGTTTTGTTGTTTTCCTAGTTTTTTCAGTTAGTATTGTCTGCATGTTTTCTTCAAGCCTTTATGCTCACAAATGTTCTGGTTTTGGCTAGCTTCTATTGGTTTTTAATGCTTACTTTACACTTGTCAATATATCAAGCTGGTTGACTATATAAAAATACAGCATCAACATATACAAACTAAGAGTAACTAATGTGTTTACATCCATAATGTCACAGAGTGGTTTGTAGGACTAAAAGCCGAATATACACAGCAAGACAATCTATTTACACGCTGATTTTATATTGCTGCAAATCTTAAGATGAAACCCAATCTGATTGAATGGAGCAGAAGGGTATGCAATCAAGCTGGCTTGTTGTTAATGGCTTCTAAGTTTTATCTAGAAGAATTTTTTGATAAATATTAAGATTATATTATCCAAAGAGGGACCAAGTTTCACTGTTCGTTCAATTGACATGCACCATTACCATAAGACATTCCAAGCAAAACTAAAGAACCTTCTATTTCTAAGCAATAAATATTTAAACACAATCTTTGGTAAAAACATTCATCCAAGTTAGCCTATGTGCTGTAGCCCTGTGGTAAAGAAGGGGGACATTACCACAGCTGGTTGCATGATTCAGTCTCTCTTGCCATTGGTAGTGGACTCTTCATTGAGCCCTATTTCCCCTGGGTTTCATAGCTTCTCCACCAAAAAAGCATAAAAAATACCCAAAAAAAAGCATGTATTCAAGTCTGCTTTTACTTTTTGCAATGCATGTCATCACATAGTTACCTTTCATCCTTTTAAATGAACTATTGAAATTTTTACCATTTGTGCATTGTATAAAAGGATATTCTCAAACATTACTCCCATACTTTTGTGCAATGTGATGCATCACATTCATGATAGAATTTTATGCTTTACGCACCTTAACACAATATCTTTGTGCATTGGTATTGTAATTGGTATGAAAATGATCTTGTCTAAGTTCTTATATGGATGAGTCTTCTAGTACCAAGATTTATCTTCCTGGTGCTTTTGAAGTAAAAGCAGCGAATTACTATCAGACCAAAGCACAAGATATCCATCGCCTTCCTCAATATAATTTATAAATGGCTTAAAACAGAATAAGCAACAAGCTGATCAAAAGAGAAGTGACCTTTTATATGCCTCAGTAAATAAAAGGTAAGGGAAAGTTGTCTCCCAGATTTAATGAACCCTACAAAGTGCAAAAGAGGAATGGAAAGGTACCGTATGCTCTTGGGCTACCGCACATCTTAAAAGGACACATCTTCCATGTGTTGCTTATCACAGATGATTGGACAAAATGTGAGCATAGAAACAGATTTGCCTAATTTTGATGAAAAAAGGAAGAATACAATGCGAATTAAAAGAATCCTAGCGAGACGTATCAAAAATAGCGATTTAAGAGAAATTAACAAATCTCTTCAAGTTCAAATGGAAGGATTTATCAATGAATTGTTTGTATGGGAAAATGAACAACTTTTGCTTGAACACTCAAATTTAATATAGCTCATCTGTAATGAACCAAACTACTAACAACACCATGTAATGTCCCCTTTTTCTAGATCAGTATCTTTGCAATGGTTAGTCTACTATTTGGTCCCCGTAGGCTAAGATGTTTAGGGGACCTTTTTGAGGGTAGTGGCTCCTCAGCAGGCCTTTTGATGTTCATTGCGGTATTCTTCAGCTCAGTGGCTCAATGTATTGATGGTGTGCCTTCTAGAGACCGTTCTAGATGTTTTCTCCCATACTATTTTTAGTAAGTCACTTGGTCATATTGCTTATACTTACTATTTATAGTAAGTCATGCCTGGATCAGTTGTCATCACACCTACTTCCGGAAAATGTGATTGGATCACTCTCATGAGGTGTTGTTGGTTTGTTATTGGGAAGAAATGATTTAATTATATTATTAAAATTTATTCGACTTTAATAATATTATTTATTAATGATGACTTTATAATAAGGTGTTATAAGGGGTTAAGTGGCAATTAATAAAGTATTATATTTAAATGATACTTTATTAATATTATATTAAAAGGGAAATGTATTAAAAGCAACAAAAACAAATATTATATTAAATGATTATTTGGCCAAGTGCGGGCATTGGGATTTGGGAGAGTATAAAAAGCAAAAAGGGATTGCTTTTTGATTATTATTGATCATTTCATTGAAACTTGTGCATTTGAAGAAACTAAGCAAGGGTTTGCTGGTTTTGGAGATTGAAGTTTTTCTGAGGACGAAATCCCTCAAAAAGAACAGTGTCTATAGGTGTGAAAGATCACCCAAGGGCATTCAAAGAGATAATCTCATACAAAGGTTATTATTAGGGCTTCATTGGATTCAAGAGATCATCATTTGCAACAATTATAGAGATTTACTAGGCAGATTAGATATTAATTTGTTGAATATTGTTGTTGCTTTTCTTTAATAAGCTGACACGTGAGATTTAGGGCAGATTGTACACCTTATTGTTGGCATGTGTGGAGTTGTTTGAGCAGGCCGTACATCTTTTGCTAGGCGTGAGGGTTTCTAGATCAGTTCGCCTAAGTTTGAAGGGTGCAAACAGTTGCAATGGAGGCGTCTAGGGTTTAGGAAGGGATCTGCAGCTGCTCCTAGGCGTGACTATCAGATACAGAGGTGTGGTGTTGCTTTATGTTGGCTTCAGATTGCTGATTACTCCATTTTTAGACCTGAATTCTGATATAATGTAATTCGGGTATGACTTCATTAAATTTCCTTAATCATTAATCAAAGCTAGCTTATTTGTTCTATGAATTGGCTTGTGATTATTTATCTTGCAAATATTTGCATTTTTTGTATTGCCTGGCAAAACCCCAATTAAATCAAAAACAAAAAAAAACATTTAAAACAATGAAACTTCAGAGGGGGTTATTATAGTGGTATCAAAACTCAATATTTCTTGCTATCTTGCTGGGTAAATCATAAATTCAGTGGACTCATATCTTTGCATGTTGGTGACCAACACCTGCATATCTATCTTCGTGCTTCTTTTCGATTGTTGCTAGAATAGAGTTAAAGATGCCTACAGTTGATAAGTCTATATGTGAGTTGATGCAAGAATTGTTTAATTTGATGAAGGACCCAAACATTAAAAGGGAGTAGATGGTTGCGAAACCCAAACATATGGAACCAAGTGTGAAAGAAGATGAGCGGATGACCCCACATCAAAGAACTCAAGTGGATCCTGAAACTGCAATATATGAAGAAACTAGCACAAAGGAAGAGTTAGAAAAGAAGATGCTAGAACCAAAAACAAATGATGATGAAGCTGAAATTTCAAAAGGAACTATGGAGGAAGAGTACTTGGGTCCTCTTGAAGAAGATAACATAGAGCCTCCTTGTGAAGGAGAGTTAGATCACGGGGATGATTTGCCTAAGCCATATGTTGAAAGTAACTTTCAAGTTTTTGATACTCTACTCTTTGAGATGAAAGCAAAGATATCTTATGATAACCCACTTTATGAGGTAGAGTTACAGGATGATCTTGTTAAGGGACATGTGCATGAGAAAGGGGCCTCACTTGAAATTAATGAGGGATTTGAGCACCCTAAAATTTTTGAATCAACAACTATTGATGAGTTTTTTGATCATTCTAAATATGTTAATTCAGTCGATGAGCTGAGTTTTCAACTCATGAAACATACAGGTCTGATTTACAAGAGAGTTACGTTGTGGAGTATGCACTTGAGAAAAATGTTGAGTTTGAGCTTGCTACAATTTTCAGATCAGCAACTGAAGGTAAGAAACTTGACCATCTTTTGGTTTATAATCCAAGGCATGAGAGTAGAGAATTGAATCTTTCTACTTTGTCATTACAAAGAGGTCTTCATCAAAAGATGCATCGAAAGAGAGATGATAGAATCCATGCATGTTTACACAAGAGTTTTGGGATCTAGGGGCTCCATTAAGCTATTGGGAATCAAGAATAAAGGGCTATCCTTCACACAAGAATCACAGTTTGCAAGTTAGGACAACAACAAATCTCTCATCTTGTGGCAACGAGTTCACTTTGGGTCAGCCTTGCATGATATGTAATGTGGCGTCTAGTATGAGAGGAATCACTAGGATAACAACTCCAAAGAAACTTTATAGTAGCAGGATCATGAAAGATGTTTCCCAATTGGTTGTGGAGAATTCTCAAAGGTTAGATCATTTTAGCAGTATGCAGCGTATTGTGGAAGAGTTTCTAGTCATGGTTCATTTGTTTCTAACTTCCACATTGGTGATTAATGGTTGTTGCAATCATTTTATGTTGCTAACCTTCATATTTTCAGATGTTACATTGATGATTGCGGCTGATTGCATGAATTTGTGTGCATGGGACTGCTTTCATAGCACTTGGAGGTTGAGTATTAATAAGGTGTTATCGGTCTATGAGAGCGGAAGCATTCCTAGGATAGCTATGAATCTAATTTTCAGATTTATCGTTGTTGTCATCATTTGTATTAGTCACTTAAACGGGGGATGTGTTATTGTTGATGGTAATTTGAGGAGCTATGATCTTCCTTCCAACTTCCATGTGTATGGTGATAATCACAGGATTTGGGATCCTAGTATTGGATTAGGACTCCCAACAGAGATTGCTGATGCATTCCACAATGTGTACATTGTGCGGTATGCATATAGTTGTACTTTCAGCCTACTCACAGTTGATTTGATTATGTTGCAAATGACACACAAGTGTGAGATGGATGGTTGGTGTGAGGTGTTTCTTTATTTGGAAGAAGGAGACAAATCTTACAGGTATTATAAGTTGCTTCTATAGGATAATCATGCTAATGGGATACATGATATAGGAGCATATTTTGAGTGGTTTGGCATTTCTGTTGTAGTTAGAATGGTGTAGCAGGAGCCATCAAGAGTTAGGAATGACGTCTAGATGTGTCCATGGGATCCAAGTGGAGTACACCCATGGAGGGTTATGATACATGGAGATTATTACAGTGTGTTGCTTCACCATCTTCAGCTTGGTGAAGATTATATCAGATTCGCGCAGCGAATGCTAGCTAGTGTTGAGTATGATGGGCTTTTAGTTGGGTTGCAGGCTTTAGGATCTACTATGCTTGGCAATTTGCTTCTACTTCAGATAGTGATTGATAGGGCTGTCGAGTTTAGCTCTATCATTCTTCACTAGTTGCAGTGGAGTTTTGGTAGAGCATTGTATAGATTAGTTTGGGATCTTGACATTTAGTAGACGGGCTTGGTTGTTCAGGTGAGGATTGCTTGGGAACAAACAATCTTGGGTAGGGCAGACTGTAATGTCTCCTTTTTCTAGGTCAGTATCTTTGTAGTGGTTAGTTTACTATATGGTCCCTGTAGGCTAATGAGATGTTTAGGGGACCCTTTTGAGGGTAATTAGTGGCTCCTCAATGGGCCTTTTGATGTTCATTGCAGTATTTTTCAGCTTAGTGGCTCAATGTATTGATGGTGTGCCTTCTAGAGGCCGTTTTGGATGTTTTCTCCCATACTTACTATTTTTAGTAAGTCACTTGGTCATATTGCTCATACTTACTATTTATAGTCATGCCTGGATTAGCTGTCATCACGCCTGCTTTCGGAAAATGTGATTGGATCGCTCTCATGAGGTGCCATTGGTTTATTATTGGGAATTAATGATTTAATTATATTATTAAAGTTAATTTGACTTTAATAATATTATTTATTAATGATGACTTTATAATAAAGTGTTACAAGGGGTTAAGTGGCAATTAATAAAGTATTATTTTTAAATGATACTTTATTAATATTATATTAAAAGGTAAATGTATTAAAAGCAACAAAAACAAATATTATATGTAATGTCCCCGTTTTGGAGGGAGAGTAATTTAATTAATTAGGTTGTCCAAATTAATGATATTTCTTAAGGATAGCTTAATTGATTATTTTAATTAAAGTTTTAAGTTAATTATTTATAAAGTTATCAAATAATAAAAATTAAAAGGTAACTTTATATTTAATTAATTTAATAAAGTGACTTGAAATAAAATATTATATCATAAAGTCACTAAAATGAAATTAAAGTGGGAAATATATTCTTTTATCCCACATTGGCAAGAAAAGTGTGTGAGCTCTCCCAAGATAAGAATAAAAGGATCTCAAGTGCTCATTTTTGGATATCTAGGAATTGATATTTGTTTGATGTGATTATTTGGTGAAGGAGCCATCTAGGGTTTCTACCATGTCCAGCCATTGGGAACGAAAATTCTCATTGGTTATGCAATTTTGAGGGTGTTAAATATCATCTGAATTATTGCACTTGTTGGAGGTGATATTTCAGTCATCTCACTTTGGCAAATTTTGTGGCCAAGGGCCAAATTTGGAGAGAAATCGATTAGAGGCATTTGCAGATTTGGTAGGAGACATCTTGAATATTTTGGAGGTGAACATACATTATTATATGATTCTGATTTGGCATTTTCAGTGGTTCGACCAGCACCTTGGAGGCACGTTTTTCATTCATTCCACCTTGAGTTTGGTTCGATTGGCATAGGAGCTTGGAGTGCTCTATTCTAGGGCTTATAATACTGGTGATAGACACTTACTGGTGCCCTTTATTGCTGCCATTAATTTATATCTCAGGTCTGATACAAAACAGGGGCAATTTTGGCAAGGGGGTCAAATTTATTCATGGAGACCAGCATGGGGTTCAATTCATCTTGAATCCTTTGGCACTTGTTCCCTTGATGTATGTTGATGATATTTGGAGTGACTAGTTGGGGTTTGCTGTAATGTCCCCATTTTCGCGAGCATCAGTTTGTTAAGGTTTAGCCTATTCCTGGCCCTCGTAGGCTGACAGATGTGATTAGAGGGTCGCTCATTGCAGTTATGCAGAGTTTTGGGACTCTACTCCATCAATTGATTCAGGTTTGGGCCTTTGCAGAGGCTTACAGAGTGATATTCAGGCATTTACGGCCAACAAGGGTTACTATTTCTGGTAGGGCACCTGACTCAGTTGGCTATCTCAGTTTCGACCCAGTTTGACAATTTATGGAGCAAATGGAGATTAAGGGAGCATTTAATAATAATTAAATGATTATTATTATGATTTTATATTATAAAGTCACTTTAAGTGAAATATTAAAGTTATTAATTATTTAAATGGCTTATTATAAAGTATTTTATTGACTTTATAATAAATGAGAAGAAATGATTATTAAATGAGTATTTATTACTCATTTAAATGAATGCCATTTATTGATTAAAAGTGCCTAAGTCAAGAGAGGCAAATTTAATATTATTAAATGCATTTAAATTGCTTTTTTGAGGAGGGTCGAACTCGTGTGAGAGAGTATTTATTTCTCAAAGACAGAATAGAACTCATTATGATGATATGATTATTCGAATTTTGTCTTTTCTCTCTGAGAGCATTGGAGTTGGAGAAACAAGGGTTTTTGCAATCAGGTTTTGGAGAACGTCAACTCTTCAGAATCAAACATACTGAGACTGTGAGATACCAATTGAAGCTTGTCAGTTGAGTGGCTTCATTCAGAGGTCATTACAGAGCTTATTGTGAAGTTTTTTATCAAGGGTTTGAAGAGCAGATTTTAGTTTGTTGAAATAATCAGCATTTTAGAAGAAAAATCAGAATTATTGATCTGCTACTACAGTGACGTGAATAGTGCCCACGTTACAGTGACATGAACAGTACACGTGCTACAGTAGATGCTACAGTACCCGCGCTACAGTAACTCGTGAATAGTGATTCGCTACAGAAACTTAGTCTTTGGAGGGCATTGCACTTATTTGTTGGTGGGAGAAATTGTTCTTTCAGCTAGCCGTCCATTCTATCTTCATTTTCAGAGGGCTGCGAATTAAAACCAAGTTCATAGATTTAAATAATCAGTTGCTTTTTTATACGCATGTATGCCTTTTTGCATTGCAAACTTTTATTGGATAATAGAAAGGCGTTTGCAGCTCATTAGTATCAAGCATGCATTGATGTTAGCATATTTATTGTATTTTCATTATCTAGCATCATTTTATTTTAGAAATCAGCAAAATATTTATATGCAAAAAATCCAAAACTACAAAACAAACAAAACATTGCATTCTCACCAAAAGTCAGGGTTGAGAGACACTTGGTCTCTTACATTTGCAGCTATCAATCAATTTATTCATATGGTATGATCATTCCAGCAGGGATGGCAAGAGTAGAGAGTCATTTGGCAACATTCATCACATAAGGAGTTTCCTCTTCGTCTCCAACACAAGGGCTCTTTAATCAGGTTCTTTAGAGGTCATTTCATTGCATTGTTATTTAGATTTACACTTGATGCTGCTGTAGATGATCATAAAAATCAGATTGGCATTGTATTAGAATTTCATTTGTAAAGCCAAGAGTCTTGGCTATCCTTTTCATACCAGCCTTGTACTAGAGATTGCATTCAATAAAGGAGGGATAAGTTGCATGCTAATTATTTGATGAAATGCTTATATTGATTATCATTTGAGTATGCATGCCAAGTGTTTGTAAAAATGCTGCTTGGCTGTAGGTGCATATTTCACAAGTAGAATTCATGTATATGCATTCAAAAAGTAAAAAAAAATTGCATTATCATTTTAGATCATTGCCTAGATATTATAGTATTGTTTTGCAAGTATTTACATTCATTTGAAGACCATTTGAGACAAGCAAGCAAACCAAAAACTCAGAAACAACAAGATAAAGGGTTGTATGCAAAGTGTTTGACAATATTCCTTGGAGTGAACTTAGACCAGATTGTGTAAGGAATTTCTATAGTGGTTTAAGAAGTGTAGACATTGACATTTTGGTCTATTCCCTCTCCTTTAGGTGAAAAATCCTAAAGTGTTAGAAGGTCTTAGTAACCAAGATCTTTGTTTTGCATTTTGGTAACCCTTATGATATTCCTTGAGAGCAAAAATCTAGATCATAAGTAGCAAGGAACATTACATTATATTAAATGATTATTTGGCCAAGTGTGGGCATTAAGATTTGGGAGAGTATTAAAAGCAAAAAGGGGTTACTTTTCGATTATTATTGATCATTTTCACTAAAATTTTTGCATTTGAAGAAATTGAGCAAGGGTTTGCTGGTTTTGGAGATTGAAGCTTTTTTGAGGACGAAATCCCTCGAAAAGAATAGTGTCTACAAGTGTGAAAAATCACCCAAGGGCATTCAAAGAGATAATCTCATACAAAGATTATTATTAGGGCTTCCTTGGATTTAGGAGATCATCATTTGCAGCAATTACAGAGATTTACTAGGCAGATCAGATATTAATTTGTTGAATATTGTTGCTGCTGTTCTTTCATAAGCTGGCACGTGAGATTTAGGGCAGATTGTACACCTTATTGCTGGCATGTGTGGACCTGTTTGAGCAGGCCGTACATCTATTGCTAGGCATGAGGGTTTCTAGATCAGGTTGCCTTAGTTTTAAGGCTGCAAACAGTTGCAATGGAGGCGTCTAGGGTTTAGGAAGGGATCTGCAGCTGTTCCTAGGCGTGACTAGCAGATATAGAAGTGTGGCATTGCTTCATGTTGGCTTCCAGATTGCTGATTACTCCATTTTCAGACTTGAAATCTGATATAATGTAATTCTGGTATGACTTTATTAAATTTCCTTAATCATTAATCAAAGCTGGCGTATTTGTTCTATGAATTGGCTTGTTATTATTTATCTTGCAAATATTTGCATTTTTTGTATTGCTTGGCAAAACCCCAATTAAATCAGAAACAAATAAAACATTTAAAACAATTAAACTTCAGAGGGGGTTATTATACACCAAAATGAATCAAAATATGAAAACAAAATATGCTCTCAAAATTCTCATTTCCAAACCAAAGTCTAATCTGTAAGGTTCAAAATTCAAATTGATATGCAGGGATTCTGGAATCAGAAATTTGCCTAAAGTTGCTTATGAATTTCTGAAATCGGAAAGGAAAACTGATTTAATAAATGATCTTTCTAATATTAAAAACACAATAAAACTCTCTTCTGATTATCAGCAATGCTCATAACAGAGCATGCTCTTACGTGAGCTAGTCTCAAATTGCAAAGACATACAGATCTTTAAAGTATTAAGTCCCGGGGCAACCACATTACACAATTTTCAAAACAATAATTTGTTAATTATTATAAGTCTTTCCACACTTAAAAAAGAAAACTTCTCCAAAATTAAACCTGTCCTTGATTTATCCTCCTAAAGTAATCTTTTTGCTTTATTTTTCTAAAATGACATGATTTTTTCATTGTTTTAAATTTTTGCTGTATTCTATTCTCCTACAATAGACTTTAATCGCTTTCTGCTTTTGTTGACACAGCTTTATGGTTTATTCTTATCCTACTTCCTAGAATAACTTTATGCTTTATTCTGACCCTCTTCCTAGATTAGATTTATACTTTGTTGTTGTTGTTCTCTTTCACTCCAACAGGGGAAACAATAAAATCTATCTATAAAAACGCAGGTCTTATTTCACAAATCTAGCATGATGCTTATGGTCTTGGAAGAACAATTGAAAAATCTTTTGGATCGATTCCTAATTTCTGCCATATGTCAATTGTGGGCTTTTGAATTGTCTGTAATTGGGTTCTTAAAATGGCCTTTTAGAGTACTTGAGCAACAGAATGCCTTATCAGAACAAACAGCTCAATTTTTTACATGGCCTGAATATTCTTTGAAATAAATGCTTTTCTGGTGTAATTACCTTGTTGACTATTTTCAGGACACACTTTCTGGCTTGCTTTGGTACAGTCCAAACTTGCAGCAGCAATTGCTACATTTGGGACTAATAGAATACATGGCAAAGAAAAAGTGACATAAGGCAATATTTATTGGAATCATCGTGAGATATTTTTGAGTTAAACTATTAATGTTATGCACTGTAGGAAAATACATGAATCCTTTACATTTCTCTGTTCATTTGAATTTCAAAAGTAAATACAGGTCCAAGAAAAAAATCATTACATTCACAAGTAAAGTAAAATGTATGTCTGGCAGAGTTCTCTCACAATAAATGGATGCTAACTTTGTGTCCAAAATTTGGATATGTTGCGCTTTGCTATCAACAATCAACACAAACTGAAAGAACAGAAGAAAATTGAATAAAAATAGTTAGTTTACTTATTTTCTGGAGATATATTAAAGTTGTTTACCATAGCATAATTTACTTCCTTAGACTTTGCACTTTGGCCTCTTGACAACACGAAGCATGAAGTACACAAAGTAGAAAAAGGAGAAATGAAATAAATCTCAAGGACATATGTTACAAGCACGGCCACTTCTGTGCCTTTTTGCCAGAAATTTGCAGCTTGGCATGTTGCTGTAAAATACATTATCTACAGAATTTAGAAGATTTCGGATTTCACTCTAAACAACATATGCTATTTCATTGTTAA
Source organism: Sequoiadendron giganteum (assembly GCA_007115665.2). Classification (NCBI taxonomy): domain Eukaryota; kingdom Viridiplantae; phylum Streptophyta; class Pinopsida; order Cupressales; family Cupressaceae; genus Sequoiadendron; species Sequoiadendron giganteum. Next base: position 384,732,239 of record CM021108.1, read on the forward strand.
TCAGAAATCAATTTCTGGGTTTTTGAAATTGGTTTTTGTTCAAGACAATATTTCTTTCTGAGACTTATTTGAGCTAAATTAGCTCCATTGTTATTGTTATTTACAGGAAGGACAGAACCCTATTAGTCTTAGGTCAGGAGACTCAAGGAAAAGGCTTTCTCCACACACAAGTGCTGTCCTTAAGGATGGTGACATCATAGAATTGATTCCAGGGAAATACCCTTTCAAGTATAAGAAACCATCAGAAGCTACACTAAAAGTGCCCGCATCAGTAAGTCCTCAAGGAGCTAATGATTTTTTAAATCCTTCACTTGATGTTATGGAATCAACTGAAGTTGAAAAGTTCTTTCTCAAAGGAAAGAGGCAAGTGCTCAATGATGAAGTCTTTCCCAAAAGGAGAAGACAACTGCTAGAAGATGAAGACTTTGCAAGAACTTTGCAGGTTTGTAATTTTGGCCTTTCTCTCTCTCTCTCTCCCTCAAACCAACAATTGGAAAGTAATGGAATGTGTCTAGAAGACAATGGAAATTAGTCTGCTTTTCTGAGGTTATCCAGATTTATTCATTTTATTTTGTCCAAATTTAAGTGCATTGATGGTTCTTTTGTCCTTCATTCTACAGACAATGCCCCTTTACAAGGGAGAAATAAATTTTTGTTCATGATAAATGTACTTCTGAAAGTGAGAGGAGCTATTTTGATTTGTTGCATTTCAGTGTATTCCATGATGCACGCAATAAATGTTTTGATATGATAATGTACTCTTTGATCATTGGCTTGATGTATTTCATTAATAGGAGAGTTTCGAAGAGCTGTTTTTTTGGTGTCCCCCAAACATTGTCCAACCAGTCTCACGTAGTCCCGGCCATTCACATGTGTACATTATTAGACTATTGGCTTTTTAATGGTGGTCGACAAGGATGTGAGTCCTCTGTCTTCTCTACATTCAGATATAAATTACTTGGGGCTTCTCCTCCATCCATAGTATCAAGTGGCTTTATTTTCATTAGCATTGGTCTTCCTCTTGCATAGTTGTTTGTGACTTTGTATTAGATTGTGCTGTCTTCTATAAAATATTAATGATTTTTGTATTTTGAGTTCACTTCCCTAGCTAGTTAGAATCTTTTGTTGTTGTGCATGTAGGTCTGAGCTCGCCGTTTCTTGTTTCTATTATGCATTGGACCACACTTTGACTTCTTGCTGTTATTACCGGATTTACTGTTAAGTCCATTGGGCCTGTTTTGGTCATCTGTAGACATTAATTTAATTTCCATATTTCTCATGTACTAAAAATGCAAATTCTTGGAAAAGCAACTGAGACTTAGAAGAATTTTTACTTTCTTTATGTATAAACAAGAAAGTACAGCTCTGGCTTTAAACCAGAATGCCTGAATTGTCTTCTCAAAATAGTACAGTTTCCCAAATTGGGTATGAGGACTATTGGTGTGATGCTACAACAGATACGTCATTCCTAAATTTCCATATTTTTTTGATTGGATTGTATGCTTCATCAATCATTCACATACATTGGTCATAGGCTTGACCAATCTGATGTTGCATGATTCTCCAGCTCCCATATGTATCCAATTGAGCTAGTTGTTTTCTTTTGTCATCAGATGGAAACTCTTTTGGGACTGATTCCTAAACTGAAACATTTCCAGGCAAGAGCTGTACCATATGAGCAATGTACTCCCATAATTCCTTATTCTCAGTTTTGATGGCAGCCTTGTCTTCAATGTCTTTGATTACTTTCTCTCTGAAACTATCTGAGGCAATCTGTAAAAAGTTCAAATCAGTTTGTATCACTTGAAAGGCTGAGGCCTCTATCTCATGAGCTACATTGCCCTTAGGTGGAATTATTTTGGATGTTGATATGAAAGGGTTGTTCTTGGTGATGGAGATGAAGGATGATGGGAAGGCATCCTAGACGGAGACTTAGAATGGGGGAAAGTAGGAGAAGCGAGAGGAGAAACTTAGAAATAGGCCTATAGGGCTCCAGATTCAACTGCACCCATGGAGGAGATTTGACACACTTGTGACCAATTTGATCTCTCTTTTCCTTGGATCCATATCAATTTTCATGCATCTTTCATTTTCTTCCTTCCTCCTCATCCCCTGCACTTTCTCCAACAGCTCCAAATCTTCACACCGGTTGAGAGGCATCTGATTTTGATATACAGGTAGGTCCACCAGCAGCAGCAGCACCACCTCCTGCTTCATAGCAGTAGATAGTGACTAACAAAGGAGAGATGAGGATGACACATCCCCGTCAATTTCCTCCACGGTGGAGGTCGGAGAGAATAAAGAAATAAATAAACTCATTAGTCAAAGAGGATGATAGGAGACAACTCACAATGAATAAGGATGGTGCAGGAGAGGGGAAAGGGGTGTCCATGCCATTGATACGGCATGGCAACCCTTTACTTGGGGGGAAAATTGTGTAGGTCGTGTGGAAAAGAGGCGCCTGGCAGCCATTAAAACCCCTACGACTCCCCTTCTCTAGGAATTCGTGTGATATTTTGGAGGAAGACATGAGCAGAGGAAGGTGTGAGGAAAGGTAGAGTGCTAGTAGTAGAGGAAGGTGTGAGGAAAGGTAGAATGCTAGTAGAAGAGGAAGAAAAATGCAAAGGAAGATAAGGGCGTGAGGAAGAGAGAACATAGAGGAAAATGGTAGGAGAGAGGGTAGTATATGCATAGATGGGTTCATTGAAAAGGCGGTAGAAACTTAAAGGGAAACACAATTGGCAAGTGAAAAGCTGAATTCCACATCCGTCACCAACATCCTTCAGGCCTGTGCAACAACTTGTGCTTGTGAACAAGTTATGGGAGCCCATTAAAGTGTAAAAAAGAATTCTATGAAAAGATTCGGTTTGTGAATAAGAACCCTACGCACAGAGAGAGAGAGAGAGAGAGAGAGAGAGAGAGAGAGAGAGAGAGAGAGAGAGTTGTAGAAAGGAATTAGAGGATAGAGACGAGTAGGAGTTAAGCACATTCGTAAAGGGAGCACATAGATGTTAGTGGAGATTGGTGATGGAGGCGGTGAGTTGGCTGTACACTACTTGGTGATACCAGGCAATTGACAACTCGTTTCTATGCATGTATGCCCATTTTGGTATGGTAGCATTTGACTCTTGTACTCTATTTGCGAAGTGATGAATGAATGATTCATATAGGGAATTTGCATTCAAACACATAAATGTAACAATTTGTCTAGTATTTTTACATGGGCCTTATTTGATGTTGATATTATTGTTCTGAATATGTTTAATATGAATGGTAGTTACGTGTTCTTGTGCTCTGTCTTATCATAAAACTTGTAATTGGTACCAAATGGGCCAAAATGGTAGACTATCTACTTTGAAATTTGAATTTATTGACATATGGAGTGAATCTCCCCTCATGGCATGCATCGATGATAAATGTCACATTGTTATCCTGATGCTCAAGCCGACATATCATGTGGAGCAATATTGGTTGATGAATATTGAAGTCATTAAGAAAGCTTGAGATCTGTATTAGAAACTCTTACTAGGTTTAGGGCTTTTAAGATCATTCTCAAAGGGTTTGGGCTTATCACGAGCCCATCATAAATATTGTCTTGTCAAAATATTAAAATCTTAGTATACGTAAGGAATATTTAGTTGGTCCTAAACACATATTTCAACTTTATGGTTTTCTATTCACCTTCATCTTCACCACACTTATACCCAATAAGGATTGATCACCACTTCTTGAATATGATACTTACTGGATCAAATCAATGCAAATACTTATTGTCCATTTCCACTTCTAATTTTTGGTCTATTCATTAATATAGTTCTTGCACAAACATTATTGGTTTTATGAGAAGGAAGAAGGAATCAATAATGCTTGCTATGATATCAGCTAAAGGAAGGGCATGGGGATTCTATACTTGCTTGATCTATTGGGTGGCTCATGACACAAAGATCGAAGGTTCGAACCCTACCATGCACAAAAGGATCAAGTAGAGTTCAAGCAAAAAACCTATAGTGCTCTTAGATAGAGAAGGAACAGATCCCATCACATGGCAACCGCTACCTTGGATCTTGCTTCGACCCCATATTCATTCACAACAATAGAATGGTATCGATTGAGCAACGATTCATTGTTCTGCTACAATTAGATAATGTGTGGGGCCCTCTCAACCTCAATTCGGGACATTTAATACATATTCATTCAAAGGTTGGAATTAATAGGGTCCATCTCATGGCAGTTGTCGTCAATGCTACCTATATAGCCAGTCCCCCTTACCTCTATATTGACAAACCTTACTCAACTGTTGATAAAAAAAATGTTATACATAGTTTTATATGGTCATTTATGTTGATGAAAGTCATGTACCATGTTTATATCATTAGTATTGTTGATAAAAGTCTATTTTCCTAGTTGTTTAATGATTATATGTGGTTTGAATCACTTGAAAGTATAGGTAACTAGAGTACAATGTGTACATGATAATTATGATAACAAAAACCAATAATATGGTATTAAGCTTTGTATTATCGCATAATTGGTCCATTATGTTGTGGATAGTGACTTGAATGGTGATTATGTTTAGAGCAAGTTTGTAATTACTTTGGATGTATTTCAAGGTTTGGGAGGAGGTCCTATATGATTATGATACATGATTTTATAGAACTATACTATATTGGGACCTCACTAGGAGCCTTATCAAGGCTTTTGCATTATTGTTGCATTATAACAATACTTTGACTAACTACTACTTAAGGATGTACACGCTTTACTTATACCCTATTCTTAGATTGAGTCTTGATTGCATGGCAACTTGTTCCTAGGAATGTTAGATCTCCATGCTTGGAGAGATATATCATGGATCACAATATTCTCATCAAAACCTAACTAGTCCTTATTCTCTTGTATAAGAGAATCTTAATATGCATAGATCCCTATGTTATAAACTGTGATATTATTATTTAGATGCTCTATGTTATAAACTGTGGTATTATCATTTAGATGCCAAATGTGGCTTGATATCCTTGATAGGTAATTGTAAGGGGTTTTGGGATGCTCATATTGAAATTGGAGTAATAACCATGGTGAGGTTTAGTTTGGGATTTTTATATACGTGGATGGAAGTGTCATGGTATAGGTTTACTAAATTAGGAATGGTGTCAAAGTTCCCTACTTGTCATTAGTCACTATTAACTATTGGGAATCATCTAAAGGAACCTTGTTGGAATAAGACATAATAATTAATGAAACCTTGGACATGGGAACTTGTGTGTAGGCGTCCTTGAGAGACTTTGTAAGGATAACTACATGTGACTTTTATCCATTTGGAAGCGGGTAAGTAGGCGGTCCTTGGGCGAAGGATGTCCCTATGACCTCAAGTCCTTAGGGGGAGGGTTTAGGGGGATAACTCCTAGATTTTGGAGTTGTTTCCAATTGGTTTGATCTTCTCTCTTCAGTGATCTTCGGATGAGGCTGAAATGGGTATCAGATGGTTATGGATGAGTTAAGGAAACCTAATAGTTTGTATTTAATACATAATATGCTTCTATATAGTAAACAAAATGAAGTAAGAGATTGACTACTTTATAATTGGTATTTGAATATATGTATATGTTGGGCAAAGGCCATCTCGTGTTGGTTCAAAGTAACTTTTAAGTGTTTGTGAAAACCAACTCCATAGCTAGAGGTCTCTATGTATAGGCCCGTGTATCTGTTGATTGTGACTGTGATTCATGTTATGTATGACCCGCCCAAGTGTGAACCTTCGAGATATTTGAGCAGTGATAGGCAGTCATTGGACCGTGCCAATGACTGATGTCTAGGCTACTAGTAGGGACTAGCTGGCATTCACCTGGTTCATGGAGGTGAAGGTTGCTATGGGCTACCTTGGTTATGATATGGTAACAGTTGCATGGGTAGGGACCCATTCGTGCGATTTGTTGTACCCAAAATAATTTTTTTGCTTCAATAAGGCATTTTGATTAAAATGATCTAAATCATGTAAAATTGTTGTCAAAAGTCCGTTTTAGGTCAAACAAAACATAGGATTTTTGTGGGTTTGTGTCAAGGAAGATACTTGCAAGTTTCTGAAAATTTGAAAATTAGGGTTTCAAACCCCTGTTTTTAGGAGAACCCTAAAAAATAGGACCTTTCTAGAATTAGTTTAAAATGATTTTGATAGGATAATTTGACTTCATGATTACACTGGTCAAGTCAAAATCACCAAAAAGTTTGTTTTACTCTGGTGGGTCTATTTCATTTTTTTCGGAGAAAAGCTAGGACCTCCGCAGCCATTAGTGGCAAAATGGCTAGAACCAGGTGTCGAAATCTAAGCCTCCAAAGCTTCAAGGAAGAATCCGTGGCGAAAGATGCTCGAAAAATGCTTCGCGATGGAGGGGATTTTCAAAGGTTGAAAAATGCTGAAAATATTCTAAGTTTGGAAGATGGATACCTTGCTACTAGAAAGTTGCTACACAGTCAATACCTTGGTGAATATTTCAAGCACTCGTACACGCAGCATGGTGAAAGCAATTGCTACGGTGAATGCATTCGCGTCATCTATGACGGTGATCAAACCAGTCAAGTACATGGTGAACATGAAGCGCCAAGAGGTGAGAACTTTCAAAGAAATGATGAAACTGCAGCCAAAAGCGCCCTTGCTGGCCAGGGGCGCACATGAATTCAAAGGATCAAAGGCAGTCATCAAGTTTTGTCTAGGCGGTCATCTCCTTTGTGATTCTGCTGGCTTTCCAACGCATCATCAATCGGGTTCACCTGTTTCATCAATCACAGGCAAACATAGGTGAAGTCAGGAGATGCTGAAAGGAAGTATCATCAAAAATGGCAGTCAAACTTGGGAAAAAGTGCCCCTGTAGCTTAGGGGCACCCAAGAATGAGATGATCCAGATGTTAGTTTTTGAGTAAGCTTATCTTCAGGTGATCTTCCCGACGTCAGCTCAGCTTTGCAACAAACCTGTTCGTCAGTCTGCAAGACACATCAAATGATGACAACTGTTGATCATTCGAGCACGCGAAACGAAGGGTAAATCAGTGTACATCAAGGCAAAAGCGCCCCTGTTGGCCAGGGGAACCCATCATTTTGAGGCACCTGTTGTGGTTTTCAGCAACTGCTTTCTACAAGGCATCTACTCAACACCCTTTCAACTTTGCGATCAATCCAATCGCAATCTCATAGGACCTGTCAAGCATTCACAGACGAAGATCAAGTAGAAAGCACCGAATGCAAAGGCAAGATGAAGAACATAAAGAATTGACTAAGTGTTAAGGAAATTGCACCTTCCTAGAAATAGGCGCCTAACGTTTTGGGCAGTTGGATGCAGTCTCTAAGCTTCGCGACCTCCAAGAAGTCTTTCTCCGTCTTGATCAACCTCAACAATGACACCATTACCAAATTCAATAGATAAATCAAACATCTGAGGACGAAGGTCAAACTAGGGCTGTTCATGAAAGGTTGCAAGTTGAAAATTAAAATGCAAAAGGCCAAAGGCGCCCAAACTTTTGGGACCCCTAAAATGACTTTCATGACTTGCAAGGCTAGTCATTCTTTTCGATACTGAATTGGTTATCCATTCCATATCTCGGCACGTTCACCAGAATCATCAGTCATCAGGAATCTCAGATCAAATCACTGAAGGTCAAAATGGAGAGATTGAAAAGCATTAAGAAAACTGACTAAGTCTAGTGAAAAATGCACCCTTTTGGGAAAAGACGCCCAAGAATTCGAGGCATCAAAAACAGGTTTCAAGTTTTGCAGCTCCCAACCACACTTCTTCAGAGTTGATTAAACTCTGCAATGGATTTGTCAACAAGACTTCAGGATTGATTGAGCAACTGGGATTAAGGATCGAACAGAGGCATTTCGTCATATAAAAAGTATAGAAAATCTTCAACTCCTCAACTTGGACGTCTAAAGTCAAAATAGGCTCAGTTGATTGAAGTTGAGATATTTTGAAGGCCTCTTCATGTCTAAAACGTCCCCAAATTGGTGGAATTTGTCCCAGTGAACTCCGGATCAGGTAGATTGACTCCTCAATCAAGAGCTGGCACCTAAACTTGATTGGTTCCACATCAAACACTATTTATCAAGTCTAGGTGTCATTATTCATTATCTTTCTTTGCAGGTTGAAGCTCAAGAACGAATATTTTTCTTTCCAAACGTCATTTGAAGATCTGACGGATGGTTTTCTCAGCGTTCTTCATGCTTTCAAGAACAAAGTTGCACAAAGGGACAGTTTATCAATGCTTACATCTCCAGGCATGATTTTCTTGAAGATTCAGAGAGGCAGTTTATAACTTCCAAACTTCTCTTTTTCTTCTATTCTTGTCTTAGATATTCTTGCATGTTTGAACAAAACCCACGTGTTAGATTCTTCCAGAAAAAAGTTGCCTCGCTACCCCTTTTTTTAGGGTTTCCAAAAAAAGTCACAATTTAAAAAAAATAACAAATTGGGTTTGTTTAGCTTTGAAGCGCCAACAAAACCCATTTGTTAGATTTTTTCGGGAAAAATAAGTTCTTGTTGCCTCGCTGCCTCTGCCACCGAAGGGCTCTTGCATGTCATTGAAAAATTCATTTCTTCGAATTTTTGACATTCTGGGTTTGCCCACACCTCAGAATTTTTCATAAAAAGTTACCCTCGGCAAGGCTATTTTTAGCAGTTGTAGAAAAGTTGTTTGAACAGTATCGTGTGCACAGTCAATCTTCAAGGTTTTCAGAATGCAGTTCTCCCAAGTCGAATACAAGACAAGGACAATCTTACTCCATGACTTCCTGAAAACGGTTGACACCGATCTGCACCAGGCACACCCAAAGGTCAACTTGGAAAAGTTGAAAGGCATAGACCAATGCACACTTCAAAACATTGAGCAATCTGGATTGCTTGAGGCAGCATCTTTCCCCATCTCAGCACAGAGCGTGGAATTTGTAATAGCTTGTGTAAAGCATTACAACCCTACTACACGAGAGATTCAATCAGTAGATGGACGAGTGATATGCAGCCTCAAGCCTAGGGATATTGAAAAGTGCTTGACCATTCCACCATGTGCGAATAACTTGGTTGTGTCTATGAGAGAGTGCGAAAAGACTTTCAATGCAACAAAAGATAAATGTTAGAAGAGGATGGCAGAAAAATGGCTTAAAAAGAAAAGAGCCAACCTGCCGAAGAATGTAGGATGTGGAGAGTTCAGAGATGAATATGCAGTGCTGATCACTCTACTCAATCATATTACTGGTCAAGAGGAGGCAAACAAATTCTAGTCGTGGATGTACTATGTCATCACTAAAATTGTGAGCAACAAAGAACATTATGACTGGCCCGCCCTGATCAATGATACTCTCCATAAGTAGATGACCAGTTTCTTAGAGACTCACGAATTCCACATTTGTTCATATCTCGTATATTTGATTGCCTTCCAAGGCCAGTTTAGAGCATTGAACACTGTGGGAACTTTGGATGTGAAAAAGGTTCATGAGCATTTCTCGTAGCTTGAGTTCACACAATTAGAAAGACATTTCAAACGAGTAAATGATCAGTTTCTGATGCACACCGTGAGAGACCTCGATCATGAGTCGCATATACGCATCTCACCAGCAACCAAGGAGGCAATGGTAGATTGGGAGGATTGGTTCATCCAGTTCCCCACTTTTACCTACATTTGTGTGTATGGGTACTTAGGTCATCTCGCCATGTTACCCCGCTATCCATCAGATAGGGTGGTCTTCATGGAGGTCCTACGACAAATGTACGAGGTGCATTATCTTCTGCATAACAAACGAAAGCTGCCCACAAACTTTCCTTTTCAGATGGGACTTTACAGGTGCAAGTCAGCGGTTGATGCCAAGGCTATGAGCCAGGAGATGGTGAGACTTAACCTTAAGTATCTCATCGAAAGACGGTCATATGATCCTTGGGGTCACTATTCAGCACGCCTTGGTCAATACTCTTCACACAAGTCTTCCATGGAGGACTATTGGTTCAATTGTGAAGAGGAGTTCGAAGTGAGAAGTCGTAACTACAGTCAGTTTAGACTTCCACAAATTGTTGACTTCTTGTCAGAAGACGTGGAAGGATTATCCGATGATGATAGGGAAGTCATTCTTCCCTCATTCTTCCCTCATTCTTCGTAGATCAAGTTGACTCACAACCACTTCGAGCTGTGGATTGGTATGCCAAGGAAAGTACATCTATTGAGGAAAGTATGAGTAGAGTTGTTAGGAACAACCAACTCTACTTGGACAGTAAAAGGACAAGGAAGGTAGTTATTCCTGACACATAACCGCCACCGGTTCATATTTCACTACCTTCCACGTCAAGAGCTAAGCCCATACAGAAGACATGGGGCAACCCTCCTAGAGGAGCCAAAATGTTAGGGCACACAAGGGGAAAAATGCTGATTGCTGATACAAATCAGCAAGAGCAACATGTGGAGACAGCCACAAACACAGCTGAGCCAGTGATGGAAACAGTTACAGCTGAGACAGTACTAGAGATGGAAGCAGAGCCTCCCATTCTGCCACCACTGCAGCAGTCACCGGTCCATATTGACTTGGATTCGCCACCACACGACATTACAACGCAATCCTACTCGTCAGGAATTCACGGGACTAGCATTCATCCTTCCAACGAGGTTAGTCAGGATTCATCTTGGCTTGAGAATCTCTTGGGAAGGAAGAGAATGAGGCCGTCCTACCAACTGGACTTCTCAAAATTTGACCATGTCCATTAGGACATTCCGGAGAAGAAGCTCAAGAAGCGAGTCCATGTGGGAAAGAATGCTGACAAAGAGATTGTCATTGAGACCGCTGTACTACTTGAGGACAGAAATGCAAATGAAGTAGGGGTTGATGACTTCACCTTGATGAAAGTCAAACTTGGCCAAAGCACGTGTTAGGTGGAGGTAGATCTCTTTGAGGTTGCATCAGTGAGCATCAAAGAAAGAGTGGTGAAAGACGGTGAAGACAAAGCAGCCCTAAAGGCTAAAAACCAGCAGTTGCGACTATATATCTCCAACTTGATGCATGGTACATCAAACGTCACTACTTTGCTCCCGCAGATGCTGGAGCTGCCCGTGGAACAAGATCAGCTAAGTCAGTTGATCCTATATGGAAAGCACTTGAGAGATCAAGTGGAAGAATTTGTCATCAGGGGCCGATATATACTTGTAGAGTTGTACCAGCTAAGGTACAGAGCCCATGACCTTCGCGTGGAGATCCAGGAATTAGAGCAAGACATAGCAGAGGGCAGGCCTAAAGATGAGATCACTATCTTAGACTTGCAGATGGCGTATAAATCAGTTACTACAAAGGAGAATAAGCAACATCTTTACACATGGAAAGAATAACTTGCATACAAAGTGAGAGCTTATGATACAAACTCTGTGGAACTGATTGAGTACAAACAGTTCGTGGCAAGTGTTATCAAGTTCCTAAGAACGATGGTAACATCTATTCCTCTCCTATACCAACATGAAGGAGGTGCATACGTCGAGCTAGCTGAGGTACAAACACAGTTTCAGGATCTCATCCGCAACAGTTTTTATAGTGACCCTGCTAGCTGTAGGTTAAGTCAAATCGCGGTCATGTCAACAAGGCTAGATGATGCAGCTGCAAAGAAGATTGAATATCAAGAGTAGATTGCGAGTGGTGAAGAGATGCTACGACAACACATCATCATCCTACAAAGCATCAGTTGTCCAGATGCAGAGGAAGTTAACGACTGGTTAGAGGAATTGATAACTCGAGTTGATAAGGTGTAAACTGTCAGTTAGGACGTCCTACCCCTCCAAGATAGCATTTATGACAAACAGTTTACTTGATGCCTTTTTCCAAGTTAACTCACTGTCCCACAAATTATGCATGTCTATTTTGGAGACACCTTTGTATATTGGAGTTGTGTTTTTGTTTAGATCCAGTTAATTGAAGTAGACTTTCCAGTTAATTGCTAGGTTACCTACTTTTAGACATAGGAATAAATCTTGCAGATTGGCAAGAACTCATTGCTACCTCGAGACTTTAGGGTTGCCTACTCCTTTGACCTTCTATAAATAAGAGCAGCATTTGCTCATTATTTTTTTTAACTTTACTTCACAACAACAAAACGTTGAGCTCACAAGCCTTTGACTTTGTTCGCTTAGTATATGTTCTTGAATCGTATTTGTTATAGTCAAACGCTAAGTACAACTTGTGTTCTTTCTATTCAGATAGGTGTGTTCAATCTATGTTCATGTTTTATTGGTTGATCGCTTCTTGTGTGATTGTCTCTTTGACACAAGTCGCTGTCCCAAAGTGTAATCTTTGATTGAAGTTGAGATAATAAATCAGGAGAGCTACCTTTCCTTTGATCCAAAAGTCTCAAGATCTATCATTGTTTGTTGTTCCAAATAATTTTTCTTTCAATCTACACCTCGGAAAGAGCATTGCGCCTCCTTGGGAATTCAAAGAGTAGGATTATCGTTATATGTTGTTTCTAGTAGTCTACCTTTCAGCCTACACCTTGGAAAGAGCACTGCGCCTCCTTGGGGATCCTGAGATCTAGCCTACCGTTTGATGACTGCTTACATGAGTTCTATTTCGGCATAAATCTGGAAGTTCAGAGCCTTCAGATGCATTCTGAGAGACAGTTCGTCCAAGTGATCGAAATATTCCATTCCCGCTCCTATATCCTCTTGCTCTATTTTTCTTGAGGAAATAGGATACATTAAAAGTTAGCCTAGTTGTAGTTAAGATCTGTAGAAACCAGAGAAAACCTTAGCTGCAACGCATTGTGTTTTATCACCCTTGTGCTTTGCCGCTGAGTAAAAAGATAGGAACTTAGTTTACTTTACTTTTTATGCAAACATCAGCAAAAGAGGGAGCTTCCCCTCCTAATTTGAAGAGCAGTTATTACACACTGTGCATCCACTCTGCTATTGTGGTCCTGTGGAATGAACTTGATGTTGAATGCCTCAAATCAGTCTATGGCATTCCACACCCTTAGTCGATGAGACCGAAGGCTACTTTTCTTTACTTGGTAACGATCTTTGATCTGTTGTACGATCAGTTTTGCGCCGCCTTCGACTTGGAGGAATTTTATACCCATATCCCTTGCATTTTTGAGACCTAATAGAAACGTCTCATATTCTGCAGTGTTGTTTGTATTATTAAACTGCAAGTGATAAAAAAATGGGTATAAAGTACCTTTGGGAGAAGTGATGACCACTCTTGCTCTTGAGCCTGCCGTCGAGCAACTTCTGTTGAATTGCATTGTCCACATTTTTGAATTTTCATTTGATGTTCTTGTGGAGTATGCAAACTTTTTCTCTTCTTCTGTTACTTCAGACAGCATGGCATATGTGCCAGGACCTGTGTCTTCATACAACACTTGGGCTTGGGGGTCCTGTGATTTCACCACCGTGAACCTCGATTTCGCCTCAGGTTCCAACTTGAAGCTGCCTTTCTTTAACGGGATTGTTGCATACGACCAATCCAACTGGATCTCTCCGCCAAGGTCCTTGCAGAAGCTCCTACTCAGTAGCATCACGTAACTAGTTGGTATATCAGCTACCAGGATGGTCATCATTATTTTCTTCTTCAGACAGGATGCCAATCTTACTTGAGTGTCTTTCAGTTGGCTAACCAATGACACCGGCTTGGATTCAAGTGAGTAACACTTGTCATGGGTTTTGGTGCACGAGAGTCCCAACGCGTTCATGATTTGCAAGGGCATGACGTTGTCCGAAGGTCTTGAGTCTATGATACAGTTGCTAAGCTTGAATCCCCCCATATACAAAGATTTATAGAAGGGCTTTGGCTTTTCCTTAGCTTGCTGATTTCCTATCAGAAGATGTTGAAGGTTTGTCGGATGATGACGGAGAAGTGTTACTTCATTCATCAAAGATCAAGTTGCTTGCCAGCCGCTTCGACAACCAAATTGGTACGCCAGAGAGAGTACTCCAGTTTAGGATCTGTCAAGCCGAGTTGTCAAGACCAATATGCTTTTCTTGGATGGCAAGAGGAGGCAGATGGTAGTTCCAGTTGCAGAGCTGCCAATTGTATTCTTTTCACTCCCTTCCATGTCAAGATCAAGACCTAGACAAAAGGCATGGAGCAATCCGCCTGAAGGTGCTAGAGTTAGTGGAAGAACGAAGAGTTTGAATGGAAACACAAGTCAACGAGGACAGCTAGAAAAGGGGCCAGAAGTTCTAGTAGAGCCAGTAGTACAAGCTGAAGCCGGGTCCTTATCTCCTGGTTCGCCACTATCTCCTCAGCCTCCTCCCATTTAGATAGTTTCAGAACCAAAAATGCCGGTTCGTGAAGTCTTAGAGCCAGTTAATTCATCAGGAATTGACATAGCCGCATCCGTTTCTCCCAGAGTAAATAACATAGATCATTCATCTTGGCTTGAGAAACTTTTGGGTAGAAGGAGGCGAAAGCTTTCTTATCAACTAGATCTTTTAGAGTTTGGCAATGTTTATCAAGACACCTGCACAAACCTGCTTATTAATGGCAGTTGTACCTGTGTAGTATATTATGGTGTATGGATCCATACAAATGTACAAAATTTAAAGCCCTAGAAATCTATGCCCCATAAAGAATCATCACATTTTTTGTTCTTTGATTTTCATGAAATGATAGTTGATTCTTAGGTTTTTGGCTACTTTGGATGCAATGGCGAGGTTTGTTTTGCTCTAGGATGCATCGAAAATTTGCTCAAGGTTGAATCTCTCAAATTTTGAAAAGGAGGCTACAAATTTGGAGCTCTGATACCATGTTATAGTTGATTATTTAACACCACAACTCCCAAAAGTCACCTGAAAGCAATTATCCTATCACAAAAGAGAGATTAAAGCAAGATGATGTGCTCAACAACTTGAGAAATTGTATTGATGCAATAACTTGAATGAATTATTATAATAAACGGTGAATGCTTATAAAAGCAAAATAGAAAACCATAGATGAGGGTTTAATTAGATTGAGACAAGTGTCATCATCTAATGCAATGAGACAACATGCTCTAAATATAGCTCAATATAATGTCCCCTTTTGGTAAATTCTTGGTTTAAGGCTTGTAAAACAATAATAATCACTAAAAACCGCTATTAGTAATAACAACTACAAGTATCGACTTTACTGTAATATTCAAATTAATACATAAAATATTATAATATTGAGAGCAATACATCATAGCTAAAACATTATAATATTCAAATCTATAGTTCATAACATTATCAATATTTGAACTCAAAGGCATCTCAACATTATTAATGATTATTCCAAGGCATATTCCTATAGTCAATCGCATTAGGAGTTCACTTGAAATGTTTGCAAACTGCAATCTCAAGGATGGTTGTCCTTTTATTGTGAGAGCATGGGTGGATCCTCGTCCATCCATCTCGGGGTGGTGTACTTCAGAAGGCCCTCAAGCCTAGGAGCACTTATCCGCCTCCTGGATAATGAACATGGCAGGATCTTAGGTCCACTTCATCCCTCAGTCCACCTTGGAGGTGTTCCTTCCTCCTTGATCAAGCCTAGGAGCACTCATTCGCCTCCCAACTCACTGTCATGTCCCCGAAAAAGAACAAAGGAATAAACAAATATTGAAATACAAATATATATATTTTAGTAGCAAATTTATTATTATATTATGATTATAAATATAATCACCATTTAACCATTATTCTCATCATTGAATAACATATATTATAATCCATATCATAAATATGATATAATACAAATATAAAATCATAAATATAATATCTAAATAAACAAACATAAAATATAAAGTATAATAAATAAATAACAAATAAAATAAACAAACATTTGACAAGTTTAAAAGGGCAGCAATTAAATCTAACAAAGGGATATATTTTATGAAAAGTCACCTCTTTCACCAAACAATACATTCCCCCCATGAGTCACCTACCTTGAATGGTATAAATAGAAGGAAGGAAAATAAGCAAGAGGGAAAAACAATGAAAAACAGAACAGCAGCAACAATGATTGTTATGCATTGGAATATAGAGCCATTTAATATATATACATATCATTTAATAGGCATACAAGTATATATGACTAGATATTGATAAATTTTATAATGAATAATATGCAATGAATAAAGACTATATATGAATAAGGAAAGAATAAGTATATAAACATATATATATGAATACTAATGGATATAAGTAAAAGAATAATTATATATATATATATGTATATGAAGTATATATATATAATTATAAGTAATGATGACTCTTTAATATAAACATAAGTAGATTATGTATATTTATGAATTGTCCTCATCGTATAATCAATTCAGTATAAAGAAGGAGGCGAGTAAGGAAACATGGAAAGATATAACAACTCAGGTGATGTATTCACTTGGCAATAATATTTAGCATATTTTGAATATAAGAAATAGATATGGCTAATCTAATTATTGATAGAATGCTTTTTTTTATCTTATCATAATGAAAATTATTCTAGGAAATGATGAACTTAGAGAACCCTTGATAAGTGAAAATATATTTGATGATAGGCATGAAATAAATCTTGAATAAAGGCAAATGTATTCGATTGCTAAAAGATTGTCTTCTCTGTGCTTGTACTTTATTAGGAAGGGCGAACCATGGGTGATTGGTGCCTAAAAACCCCACTTAAGGATTCCGCTGCGGCCATGGAGAGGTGGGGGTGCCACTTAAGGATTTCGCTACGGCCATGGAGGGGTGGTAGGCCTTGAGACCACTATGGACTTTATGGTTCCTTTCTCCTAATAGAGCGAGTGTCTGGTGAGGTGTTGTCATGAGTGGAGAATGCAAGTACTAAGCTGTTAGGAAAGGAGGATTGTGGTAGACAACCTCCCGTGCCTAACATGAGGGCTTCAGGGCAGATCCACCCATGACACCCCTCTTGCTTGTTAAATTGCATTTATGATTATGCTTATATTTTGGATATCTAGATATTAATGCTAACATATAAATGTGTATGTGGAAATGTTGTTAATATGGTGAATGCAGATTTCAAACCAAGATTACTTCATTAAAAAGAACATTCATTTGGAAGAAGAAACCTTAAACGTAATCTACAGGCGAATTTTAGAGCAAACCGGGTAAGGGACATTACAGTGGTATCAGAGCATCTTTCCTACCATCCTGTGCATACTTGAGCTACTTGCCTACTTGCTTGAGCTAGTTGCTTGCGTGCTTGAGCTACTTGCTTGCCTACTTGAGCTAGTTGCCTACTTGCTTGAGTTGGTAGCTTGTCTACTTGAGCTGGTTGCCTACTTGCTTGAGCTACTTGCTTGCATGCTTGAGCTACTTGCTTGCCTACTTGAGCTAGTTGCCTACTTGCTTGAGCTGGCTGCTTGTCTACTTGAGCTGGTTGCCTACTTGCTTGAGCTACTTGCTTGCATGCTTGAGCTACTTGCTTGCCTACTTGAGCTAGTTGCCTACTTGCTTGAGCTGGCTGCTTGTCTACTTGATGTAATTGCCTACTTGCTTGAGCTACTTGCTTATGTGCTTGAGCTACGTGCTTGTCTACTTGAGCTACGTGTTTGTCTACTTGAGTTAGTTGCCTACTTGTGTGCTACTTGACTATGTGCTTGAGTTACTTAATTGTTTGGTTGAGCTACCTGCCTGCTTGGTCGAGCTACTTGGTTGTTTTCTTTAATTTCTGATTCATGTGGAGCCCATCATTGTGTTTACTTTATGCTTAAAAACTACGAAAATGTCAATGTTGTCTTTCAAAATGTTTATGGAGTTGGGAGGCACTAACAAATTAACTTATCTAAAACTGAACTATTATTAGTATCCAAATACAACAATATATGGGAAAAAATGTTTTGAGTTGTGATTGCTTGAGGACAAGCAATCTTAGGCGGGGTGGACTGTCATGTCCCCGAAAAAGAACAAAGGAATAAACAAATATTGAAATACAAATATATATATTTTAGTAGCAAATTTATTATTATATTATGATTATAAATATAATCACCATTTAACCATTATTCTCATCATTGAATAACATATATTATAATCCATATCATAAATATGATATAATACAAATATAAAATCATAAATATAATATCTAAATAAACAAACATAAAATATAAAGTATAATAAATAAATAACAAATAAAATAAACAAACATTTGACAAGTTTAAAAGGGCAGCAATTAAATCTAACAAAGGGATATATTTTATGAAAAGTCACCTCTTTCACCAAACAATACATTCCCCCCATGAGTCACCTACCTTGAATGGTATAAATAGAAGGAAGGAAAATAAGCAAGAGGGAAAAACATTGAAAAACAGAACAGCAGCAACAATGATTGTTATGTATTGGAATATAGAGCCATTTAATATATATACATATCATTTAATAGGCATACAAGTATATATGCCTAGATATAGATAAATTTTATAATGAATAATATGCAATGAATAAAGACTATATATGAATAAGGAAAGAATAAGTATATAAACATATATATATGAATACTAATGGATATAAGTAAAAGAATAATTATATATATATATATGTATATGAAGTATATATATATAATTATAAGTAATGATGACTCTTTAATATAAACATAAGTAGATTATGTATATTTATGAATTGTCCTCATCGTATGATCAATTCAATATAAGGAAGGAGGCGAGTAAGGAAACATGGAAAGATATAACAACTCAGGTGATGTATTCACTTAGCAATAATATTTAGCATATTTTGAATATAAGAAATAGATATGGCTAATCTAATTATTGATAGAATGCTTTTTTTTTAATCTTATCATAATGAAAATTATTCTAGGAAATGATGAACTTAGAGAACCCTTGATAAATGAAAATATATTTGATGATAGGCATGAAATAAATCTTGAATAAAGGCAAATGTATTCGATTGCTAAAAGATTGTCTTCTCCGTGCTTGTAGTCTATTAGGAATGGCGAACCATGGGTGATTGGTGCCTAAAAACCCCACTTAAGGATTCCGCTGCGGCCATGGAGGGGTGGGGGTCCCACTTAAGGATTCCGCTGCGGCCATGGAGGGGTGGGGGTCCCACTTAAGGATTCCACTACGGCCATGGAGGGGTGGTAGGCTTTGAGACCACTATGGACTTTATGGTTCCTTTCTCCTAATAGAGCGAGTGTCTGGTGAGGTGTTGTCATGAGTGGAGAATGCAAGTACTAAGCCGTTAGGAAAGGAGGATTGTGGTAGACAACCTCCTGTGCCTAACATGAGGGCTTCAGGGCAGATCCACCCATGACACCCCTCTTGCTTGTTAAATTGCATTTATGATTATGCTTATATTTTGGATATCTAGATATTAATGCTAACATATAAATGTGTATGTGGAAATGTTGTTAATATGGTGAATGCAGATTTCAAACCAAGATTACTTCATTAAAAAGAACATTCATTTGGAAGAAGAAACCTTAAACGTAATCTACAGGCGAATTTTAGAGCAAACCGGGTAAGGGACATTACACTCATGAGCATGGTAGGACGCTCCATTCCATCCATCTCAAGGTGGCGTGCTTGATAAGATGCATGAAGACTGCCTTTCCAAACAAGCCTAGGAGCATTCATACACCTCCAAGTCCATGAGCGCTGCATCTTGGGGTGGTGTGCTTGATGAAGGAATGGTTGGTACTTCACCTCTCGTGAACTTGGAAGGTTGATCAACTTCCCTATTTGCAAAATACTTCTATAAATTCAAAATAGATGGTTAAAGGAATCTACTATATTAATTGGTAATAGAATATAATTATGCAATTATATATATATATGGCTATTCCTTATTTATATTCTAAAACTTACTTCCCAATAATATTCTTGCTGAAAATAATGTTTATTTCTAATAGATATCTTATATTTTTATTTCTTATCTTCTTCTTTTTCAATCTTACCCACTTGATGGATAGATGAGTGACGATTGCTGATTGAATGTCAATGAACTGATTTACCCTCTATATTTATTTCTTGAAGGAGTCACCACCATTCACAATAATAAATGAGGCACCACCCTTCATGGCTGCCTTTTGAGAATAATCCTTTATTTCCAAATTGGTTGATAGATTTATTCCCCATTGATGATTTCTTCACAAGGAAATGATCCCCCTTTTATATCTTATTATTGAGGGAGTCACAACCTTTTACTTTAGGAGTCACATCCTTTCTCACATCATCGCTACTCCAGAGAACATGATTTAATTTACTTGCAAAGTCACATAAGGTTTTATTCTCAATTGAATTATTCAATGATGTTATGGATGTCTTTCTCAAATGAAATGCTCTCCCTTTTCTAGCTCAAGTTTGAGGGAGTCACACCTCTTCACCTCAATAGTTACAACTCTTCATCTCTGCATATGGAGAATAATAATTTAATTTTAAATAAGTTAATTTGTTAGTGCTGATGTCTATACTTGTAATCAGTCTTAATAATTCCTCCTTCCTTTCCTTCTAGATCTGCCTTCCTTATATACCTTATCTTGCTCAAGGGATACAACTCTTCATATGCTGCTTGACCATTCTTAACAACTTAATCTTTATTTAATGCCAGTTTGGTGTAATATTAATTATCTTTATTGATTTCTTTTGAAACATAGGCTGCAGACATTTAAGAATTGAACGAGACATTGCACTCAATCTAATAATAAGAAAACAATTCCTAAGTTTAGCTTAAGTCATTAAAGTAAAAGGTGTCTAATAATGAAGTATACCAAGCCAAATTTTTTGCTTTTTCAATTACAACAAGGATAGCAGCAGTACACAATCGTTAGGGTTAGCATTTAAAACCAAAGGATGCTGAAATAACTTGACATCAAGCATGTGCTTTCCAAACCGAGACGGAGTGGGAGCTACCATATGACGGAGATGTTAAAGATGTTGAATTAACTCGACATCAAGAATGTGCTTTCCAAACCAAGATGGAATGGGAGCTACCATATGACGGAGATGCTAACTATGCTGAAAGTAAACTCAACACCAAGTATGTGCTACCCAATTCCAGAGTGGAAATGAGGCGACCATATGGCGGAGATATACAGAAATACAATGCAGCTTCAGAATGTAAAGTAAGATTAAGAGAAATGCTGACAGTACTACTGTTCAGCTTACAAAATATCAGAAGATGCCTGCAATAAACAAGATTAGAAGCTCTCCACTGCTGCAGTAATAGATATGATCATTCCAAGGTTAATTATGACCTTCCAGATACAACTCTTCACCAAAATACAGATTACTCAAGACTGATATAACAAAACAGCAACGTAATATGCATAACCAGCAACCCTAGAATCCACTAAAATGCTCACAACTCACTCAATACTTGCCAGAATGACATGAGACCTGATGCAAACGAAAGCTATAATGATGGCAATGAGGACTAGACCAAGAAACAACTAACAAATCGAAGTATTCTTTTTTCTAAACATTTGCCAGGCAGACCAGAATGGTGCGGCCAATAGAGAGAAGCGATTTTGCTTTTAAAAAATAAACACTCAATATTAAAATCTGAATCTTTGCAAGAAGGGTCGCCCCTATCAAGGAAACTCAATGAATCAATACCCAGAACGACTGTATTTTTATTTTCAGATTTATGAGTGAAACTACAGATTCAGCTTGACTTCAGCAACTTCAAAATGAGACTGAAATGCAAATCTAGAACTCCAAAAATGCAAGATACTCAACTGAAATGCAAGACAAACCTATTACAAACTATCTCTCAACTAGTTGCTATCTTTCAAGCAAGAAGAAGAGCCAAGCTAGGAGGCATTCATTCCTCGAAGCAATCCCAAAGCCATTTCGGCAGCATAACAATATCATAAAACATAAGATAATCCAAAAGAAGAGAAGGAACCTCCTTTATAGAATGAAGAGAAGACTCTGGAGGCTTCTAGAAAGTGTGCCCTAATCCCAAGCTGCTTTTAGGTTTAATCTTTGACCAAAACTCTTTCTTCAAAATGGCGTACCTTCCTTGAGAGATATAAATCACTTCTCTTTTTTTAAATAAAATATAAACTCCTTCAAATAGGCGTCCATTTTCCCTTGAGCAATTATAAACTTTAGGAATATAAAAATATTTCCTTCATGAGAAAATACCCCTCAAAGTCCCCTTCTTTAAAACAACTGTTAAGTTAGATCACTAGGCCAAGGGTATTTTTAAAATAAAACATTTTGACTTAAAATAACTTATTTCTCCAAAATGAACCCCTTAAGCCAAAAATGAGAATTGCCCAATGAACTGCCAGAAGAGGAAAGTCGACTGAGCTGATGCTGACTGGATCACTGCTAAAAATAAAATTTACTAAAAATAGTAAATTCCTGAAGGTGCTCAGAATGCCGAACCGAAACCACCAACGTGAAGCTCTCATAAAACCCAGAAGGAATCCGAAATCCAAGTTCAACATTTCCAAGTGCAAGCTCCGCAAAAAGATGAAAACATCCTCCAAGAAGTTTGGAAACCCTGATTCGAGCTTCTGCTTAGCCTACGAGTTCCCAGAATTAGGCTAAATCCAAATGAAAAGCATAGGGCTAAATTGGGGACATTACAAATAATTAATTAATGATTAATTAATTATCAGGTGATGATCTATTTACTCCAACAGTAGTCACACAATGGCCTTTCTCTGCATGACATCAAATGAAAAAGGATTGAAAGAGATGTATTTTAGGGTTTTCTCTCAATGCATACCAAACGGGAAAGGAAACCCTCTTTAAATATCGACTTAACCGTTTGTTAATATTAGACAAAACATGGCTAAAATAATAGGATCGAGAATAAAGGCCAAAACATAAAGCTAAGAATATGTTGTGCCTAGATACACAACATAGATCAGTTAAACTCAAAAGTAAGAGTTATAGTAGCTAAGTGGGAGTGGATAAATGATATTTTTATTTTTGGATTGACTTTATCATTGTTCATGTTGATAGCTTGATGCTACTGCATCGATGTATTGTGATGTTTATGTTTAAAGTGAGCTTAAGAACTCATATATTTAAGGGTAACATGTAGGCAATATTTATGAATAGAATAAACTACCATATCACAGCATTTGCAAGATTTATAAATATACCCCTTCTTCATGTGTCCAATTGAAATCTTCAGACAAATAAAAACTAATTAGACAAAAATGTCATCCTTAAATATCAACAGCTCTAGTTTTCCACTTTTTGATCACTTTTGGAAAGCTTTATGTTGTTTATGTTCTTGTTGGTTTTATTCAAACTTAAACTTTTCATTTGTATATCTGAAAGTCCTATAAATATTATTGTTTCTACCTCCTTGGAATGACTCACTATACATACCTAGCAAATGATTTTACAAGCTGAGTTTGTTAGTTGTACTTTATATTAACTTAGAAATATGATTTTATTGGCTTATACTAACCAAAGGCATTTTACGAAGAGGAGGTACCTTATGACATGCTTGGGGTTTACTTGAATAAATATCTACATTAATAATAGCACACAAATGATTGGTATTATCATTTGTATTCCTTTAATAATCATCGTTCTTCAACAAGATTTTTCATCCTTTAACAGGCTATTGAGATTGAAGAAGCATGTGCTGGTTCAAGAGAGACTTCTTTGTCTATGAATATAACCAATGCTGGCCATCACCAAGGCCTTAGAGATATGGATGACTTGATGAAGAATGATCAATCTGAGCCAATTCGACAATTTAATGCACTTCAAGAATTTCAGTCTTCAACATTTCGACTCATGCGTGTTCAAGGTTTGCCCACATGGGCAAATACAGGATCAGTTACAATTGGTGATGTGATAAAGGTATTATGTATTTCTTGATTTTGGTTTTGTTTTCTTGTTTTTAAAAATTCTAATTTGAAAGATCACTCAAAAGTGTATGCAATGTCATTCTTATAAATACAAGCTTACATTTTTCATGTTGTTCACAATTAATACAAGATTGTCAATTAGGTTGAGAATATTAGATGAATATAGGTACTATAACATAAATAAAACATTATTTTATGCTATACTGAAAAATGTATCTACCTCTATCCTTCCTATGAGACTTATTGGTGTGCCTGCGGACACTTTGACACTAAGAAAATGTTGGAGGCTGGGTAGCGTCCTGGGAAGAAGCGAGGGAAGTAGTCTCGGCAACCTGCTGTAATGTCTTCCCAACTCCTGTACTCTAGCTATATAAATAGCTTTCCTTAGAGAATCCCCCGAATAAACAAATTTCCTAAGCTTTTAGATAACTGACTTAGTGGTGTAGCCACTTCGCTATTTCAAAAGTCCTCTTCTCCTTGTGAATCTCACCCGAGGTTACTCATGTGACCTCATGTATTTTGGGCTCTGTGTCCAAAAGCCTGACAGTGCTGACATGCACGAATGTCTGCATCCAAAGTTGTAGTTTGGACCATTAAACTTTTGAAATGCAGTGAGTAAAAGATTGACAATCATCCTATTTTCCAGACAATGTGACTCAGGTCATAGTAGCAGAAGTTGGGAAAAAATCACAATTTTTTGTGCTAAATCAGAACATAAAGCAGAAAACTATTTTCAAAACCAAAAAATTACCCAAAATTTATTTTAGCTGATTTAATTGGCAATTGTCATGGTTTTTTAACTACATGTGATATTTTTTGTTTATTAAAAACACTAACCCTAACCCAAATATTCCCAATACAATTTTTTTTGAAAAAAAATATTTATCTTTTAGTTTGCTGATTTTTTCCTGAGAATAAATTTTGCTACTATGACTTGGACTATTAAAATTTAAACTTCTGATAATAAGTGAAGAAAGTATTATTTTAATATGTCATTTTAGGTAGGTTTTTCTAGTGTATGCTACTGCTAAAAGTATTCACTGCAATCGCTCCAACTTTATCTACCACCTTTAACTCTTGATAATAACAAAACTGCTGATAAAAAATAAATAGTTCTTGCTGTTATATCCTCAAAATGGCCTCCAGATTTTATCTATTTTTCAGATTTGATATCTTCTCAGAAAAACATAGTCTCAAATCTCAGAAAAATCAGACTCAGGATGCTATCTTGATTTGTTTTTTGGAGTTGATAAAAATACTCGACTTGGAATTTTGTGAAGGAAATGTTAGTAGAAACCAGATGAAGAACCATTTTCATTTCTACCACAGAGACCAATATCCTTCAGTTACACTGCCATAAAGGAAGAGTTAAATAGAATACTAGAGAATATAGATAGAGAAGAGGTAGAAATGCTTCATGCACTATTGAAGCTTGCATTTTATTTATAATGTTTTTCATCAACTGATTTTGGAACTGTCACCTGCCTCCTGCCTTCAACTAGTTTATAACTACCAACCAACTCTTAAGTACTACCGACTCATAACTTGTATGACGGTTGTGACCTTTACATATTTCAATAAAATATAAATGCCACTTAACCCTCCTGATTGTGTTCATTCTTTTGATAACCTTATTGTATGCTATTTGAAATAAATTTTTATTCTTCTTATTTCATATTTCTTTATGAGTGGGTTTTCATGAATTCATAAGGTATATTTTGAATTATTATAAATCTCTTGCATTTGAAATCCCTATAACTGTATAGAATGCTTATTTTTTATTGTGATTCATAGTCACTCTATGAAAAGCTGATGCTATTATTACCTATTATGAGGAGCATTCAAAGATTAATACAGTTATAGGGATTTCAAATAGTAGATAGATGAATTGGGGTGTAATGTTGATGATGTCACTATGCACAAAAATACTTTACCTATACATACATACATGCATCTATATATGTATGTATAGACTATGTCACAGGATTCGGCGAACTTGAAGCATGGAGTTCGAATTTTTTTGAATCTGAAATATTTATTTAAAATTTGTTCAAATTCACCAAATTTGTTTGTATGGAAAAAGCACCGTTCTTTGTCATTAAAATATATTATTAATTTTTTTTTTTCTCAATCTAAGACCTGTTGCGACTTGCAGAATTGCATTTCCACCGTGATTTTCTTCTGCCACGATTTCCTTCCATTTCCGCCTTCATCTAGTTGTCAATAACTGTTATTTTTACTCCTTGTGGCATCTTATAATTTTACATCACATTTTATTTAATATCATTCAGTTTTTGTAAGTTAAAAAGTTAATAGTAATTTTATATTTTGTTTAGATTGAAATATAATAAAAATAAAATTTACATAAGGCGAATTTAATGCCGTTTTTCTTTTCAAATTTTTTCCTTGCCAAACTTCACCCGAATTTCAATATTGCTGAACTTGAACTCGAATTCGAACCTTGTGACTTGGTGTATAGATAAAGTATTTATCTATGTGTGTGTGTGTGTATGAGTGCATGTTTATGTTTGTATGCATGCAAATGCAGATATATGTTTATGTATTTGTCTGTGTTCACTAATGGATATTGGTATAATGCTTGCTTGTGGTTGATATGAGATTTGAAATAATTGCATTGAAGATTCTCCGGTCTAATTATGGAAACTGTCCTCATCATTTATCTAGTTAGCATTGATTATATGCATAATTAGGAAATCTATGTACTTGAGTAAATAGTGCCCACTTCTTTGAGATTATCTATCATACTCAACCTTTTGGTGATAAACCCATTTGTACCCGCTACTCTAATGATTTCATTTGATATATATTATAGATCATGCTAAAGGTTAAGGGAGGAAGGGTGTAAGTTACAATCCCACATTTCATTTTTGAACATATTTTATTCTTAGACATTTCATGCGGGAAAAACATCTTGAATCAATGAAGGTTTCATATATTTTATATGGCAATATTATTTAAAACCCATCATGTTTCAATAATCCCAAGGCTTCTTTTGTTTCCCTCTTCAAAAAAGTCTTGACCATTAAAGAAATAAAAACAACTTGTAAATCATATACATGAACATGAATATATAGTATATGCTAATCTGTTTCACCTGAAAACCAAATAAATAGACATCAGTATCTAATATATGCATAGTTGTTTCATACCAGGGCAATGTACTTGCGGCTATTCTTTCAAACTACATGGTGGACATGGATTGGCTTCTCTCTGGTAAGAATTAGTATGTTAGATATACTTCCAAAAGTTGTATTGTGGAAATTTGATGTTTAAAACATAGTACCATTGTTGAGAAAAGTTCAAAAAGGAAAAGGGTAATATCAAAAACATTGAAAGAGCATTTTCTTTATTTTGTTCTTGAATTTAAAACTTTGTGGATTATATTAGTAGAGTATGCCCCTAATAAACACTTTTCATAGTCGCCTGTGCTAATTGGAGGTGAGGGACATGTTAGCTACAAGGGGGTGGATATATATTTGTATATTGCTAAATATTTATTACTTTTTAAATTGTTATATGTTAGTACAATACAATTGTGAAACTTTCATAACATAGTGGCCAAAAAAAATGAATTTCTAGTTATTCTAGTATGTGTGTTTGTCAAGTTTCTTGGTTGTCTCAGGTTTTACTTTTTATAGGAATACACAAACCTCAATGTTTACTCCTTACTTTGGAGTTTGGGGTTCTTGTAAACCAAGTTGAGTGACAAGTATTGATCAGCAAATCAGATCTTGATACTTGATGAGAAGGTCAAATGTCGTTATGTCCAATTGAGATGTCACGACTAAAAGTATATTGTAGCTTGCACCATAGTTGAAAAAATCGCGCATAACTCACGTAAGGCGTGAGTAATCGTGTTGCAAATAGGGAGCCAAGTAAATCGCTGCAATACTTGGCAACGAGTTGCAGCAAATAATTGTGGCGTTTTTTGAGGAATAAATCGTGAAAACGCGCGGGTGAATGGGGAAAAACGCGGCAGGCAAGCATTTTCTGAGGTAAATATCAGCGAACCCTAATTTTTTATATCCTAAACATCTGCAGAATGGATGCGACTAATGCAGGTTTCGATGTTTCGTGATTTTGGCGAACAGTTGTAGAACTCCCGATGGATGCGACTATGAAGGTCAATTTAAATATTAGTTTTTATTTATATATTTTTCGATAACTCTTGGCTCTTGATTTTATTATTTTTATTAATATGTTCTTAATATTATTTGTTTTATTATATGTTTTTATTATATATTTCTAATATTATTTATTTATATTATTATTATATATTTTTAATATTATTTGTTGTATTATATGTTTTTACTATATATTTTTAATATTTTTATTATATATTTATAATATTATTTATTTATGTTATGTTTTATTTATTTATAGTATAAATATAATATATTTTATTTAAATATATTAGTTTTTATTTTTATTAATATAAATATATATAAATAAAACTACATATTTATATCATATAAGATATATTATATTTATATATATTAATATATATAATATTTATTATATTATGTTTTATATATTTTTAATATTATTTTATATAATATTATTTATTTTAATAATAAAATACATGAATAAATTTTAAAATAGTAAATATAAATTGTTGGTGTTTCAAATCGCACCTCTAGAATGCGGTTTGGAAACGGACAACTATGTGTAGTAAACTGCTCTTCAAATTCGGAGGGGAAGCTCCCTCTTTTGCTGAGTTTGCTAAAAGAAAGTAAACTAGAGCTAATTTGCCTATCTTTTTGTTTTAGCTGCGAGAACACAAGGTTATAGAACTCTTAATGCTGCAGCTGAGGTTTTCTCTTTGATAAAACTATCAACTACAACTAACTTACGTTAAAGACGTTTCTAGCCTCTCAAGTAAACGCAGAGCAAGAGAGTTTAGAAATGAACATGATTTGATTCTCTGACATAGATACTTAGATAAACCCTCTTCCAACATACATCTACTGAATTTCAATGCAATGCGAAAAGGAGATCATATAAGCAAAACACAATAAACGAAAATCTGAGACTTTATATCGAGGCATCAAAGCAAGCACAAGACTTTATTTCCTCAAACTTCGGGCACAAGAGATTACAATTCTGGGACAGCAAGTTGTAGCAAAATACATGCAACATGCGATCAAACCAGATTAACACTTGACACAAGACACATGCACTGAACAAGGATTTGTAGCTAAAAGAGGCATGCAAACTTGCTCTTAACACAAAGTGAACTGAAACTAATCAATAACAAACTTGAAGGCATAGGCTTAGCAATTTGTTATCACAAGCACGGTTAAAGAAAACAATGAGCAAACGCTCTTATTTATAGACAAGCAGAGGAGTAGGGAACCCTAAAATCTCCTTGCTTTTACAACTAGGGCTTGCCAACATGCAAGCTTTATTTCTAAATCTAAACAAGGGAAGCTTCTAACAACCTATGAAAACCTAAAAACAAGGAAAGTGCCAACTATTACAACTTGATATCCTCCTTCTTCAAAGAATGGATAAGAATTGAGATGAGAATAGAAAGAAAGCTTCTAGAAGAAAGCTGATTCAGATCTCGATCACATCTTGCCAAAAAGCTGATTTGTCTCTTGATTTTGAGTGGAGAGTGCTGCTGAAAATAGAATGTTGATCTGCCTTGAAAAAACAATTTCTCCGAAAAAAGCTGGGACCTCGGTTTTGTAGAAAATCACGTTTTGGAGAAACCCAGATGCTTAGAAACTGAAAAAACTAAATCCATCTTGAAAAAGCGGCCAAAAAGCAGTTTCTAGAAGAGGGAAAAAATTTCTCAATGTTTACAAGGATGAAAAAGTAGAGAGACCCATGTGATAAGAAGTGGAAAAAGCTGAGTGATTGTTTTGAAAAAGCAATGCCCTAGAAGTTTGGAGCATGAAAAAGCGTTCCTCCTTGCTTGTTGACCTCAGAAACACGAAGAACACCGAAAAAGCATGTTGTTTGGGTCTTCAAATCTTCGTTGAGGAAAAAGAGAAAATATTCTTGCTTTGGACTCTAACCTGCAAAAATGAATAATGAAAGACAAAAGCTCTCTTAAATAGGTTTTTAGAATAAAACTGCTTTTATTCTCCAACTTTAAAACTCTTTGAAGCCAATCTTGAGCAGGTTCGTCGAATGTAGACACTTTACGAATGATGAACTATGAAAACTGAAAAAATTTCTAAGGCATTGAGCCTTGGGTGCCAATCTCCTCTTGGGGCGCTTTTCCCTAGCAGACTTAGCCATTTTCTTGGAATTTCAACCTTTTCTTGACTTTTAACCTCTGTTTTGATCCTTGATTTCTGAGTGCTCAGTGAATCCTGTGTACTAACGGAGGATCCTACTGTGGAGCTAGAGTAAATCTGATGAAATTGTCTTAGAGGCAACTTTTCATAAAAGCTTCATTTGACCCCTCAAAATGTTTGGCGCCTATCTCCTGCAGGGGCGCCTATGATCACCAATATTAGTCATTTTTCTTAAAATTTCAACTTTTTGTGTTTTCTTGATCTTCTGAAGAATTCTCGATTCTGGGAGCTAAACTGATCAAATTGGCTGGTTGATTGCTCCGTTGGATAGCTTGGCAGAATGTGATGAGATGATCTTGGAGACTGCAACTGCTGAAACTGCCATCTAAAGCCTCAAAACCCTAGGCGCCTATCTTCTCCAGGAGCGCCCATGTTCACCAGACTCAACCATTTTTTCATGTTTTTCAGTTTTCAAGCTTATCTCCTCTCTTGCAGATGATCTTGCCATTTCGGATGATCCGGAGCTTTGATAGACTGACAGTTGGACTCGTTGGATAGCTTGAAGGATTTCAAAGGCGGTCTCTTAGGAGTAACATCATCTGAAAGCTGAGTTTAGGACGCCAAAAGTTTGGACGCCTATCTCCTCCAAGGGTGCCCCTCTTTACTAGAGTTAGTCAATTTTTGGGAATTTTCATCTTTGCTTTTGACTTTCTTCATTCTGCACAATTTTATCCCTCTGATCATTCTGTGATATCTGATGATTAACAAATCTAACGAGCTTGCTGTTGAATCCATTGCAGAGCTGGACTGAATCTAGAGAAGAGTTGTTGGGGATTGCAAACCCTAATTTTATCTTTTGAGCACTCAAATCCTTGGGCTCCCCTAACTGCTTGGGGCGCCCAATACCCCAGACTTAGTCATTTTTATGAGATTTTCAACCTTTCCAGTTCGCTACTTTTTGAAGACTTTTTCATTCGATTTGAGATTCTGGTTGATTGAATGATCAAATGATTTTGTTGATGGATTCGCTGCGGAGCTATGAGGATTCTGAGCAACAATGGTTTGGAGGCAGAAACCCTAACTCTGACATTTGACCCCTTGAAAAGTTGGGCGCCTATCTCCTTCTGGGGCGCCCATGACTGGCAGTGTTAGTTTTTATTTTGCAAATTTCAACTTTTCTCTTCATTCCTCACGTTTTTCATTGCTTCAACTGCTGGAGATGAAATGTTTTCTAAGGCACAGAACCCTAGGTGCCTTTACTGGGCAGGGGCGCCTGGAGTCTCCAGTGTTAGCCAAAATTTCATAATTTTCAACTTTGATAGCTTCCCTTTTCTGTTCTTCGTGCATGTTCATTATTAGCAGCTTCTGTTCAGTGCTTGAATGTTTGATTCTGGCACCTGGCAACTGATTGACCTCCATTGATGACCTTGGTGATCCTTAAAAAGCTTCTGAAAAAGCAAAATAGACCCACTAGGGTAAAACTGATCTTTTCGTGATTCTAATTGCACTAGCCTAATGAGGAAGTATTTTGAGCCAATCAAAATCAGTCTCAACCCTAGAAGCCAAACTTTCGATTTTTAGAAAATTTTGCCAGCATCCATTTCAAAAGAAACCCAAGAAAACCCAAAAAGAGTTTCTATTTTTAGAAAACTGCTAAAAATATAAATCTTCCTAAAATTTAGGGCTAGAAAATTGAAATTTGGGTTTTGTTGATTTGGTTGCTCTGAGCCAACCCGAATTGCCAGATTTTGAAATTTCTAAGTTTTTGACCCTCATGCAAGACATGCAAACCCTGATTTTGACCTTTTTTGACAGATTTAACAAGATTTTGACTCATTTCTTCAACAAGCCTAAGTGCAGCAATTTTTTTAATTTGGGGTACAACATAAATATAATATTATAAAATTACATATTTATATTATATTAAATAAATTAGAGAAATATTCATATTTTTTTATATACATATTTAATAAATTGTGTGTAATGTCCCCATTTTCGCGAGCATCAGTTTGTTAAGGTTTAGCCTATTCGTGGCCCTTGTAGACTGACAGATGTGATTAGAGGGTCGCTCATTGCAGTTATGCAGAGTTTTGGGACTCTACTCCATCAGTTGATTCAGGTTTGGGCCTTTGCAGAGGCTTACAAAGTGATATTCAGGCACTTACTATTTATAGCAAGTCAAGCCAACAAGGGTTACTATTTCTGGCAAGGCACCTGGCTCAGTTGGCTATCTCAGTTTCGACCCAGTTTGACAATTTATGGAGCAAATGGAGATTAAGGGAGCATTTAATAATAATTAAATGATTATTATTATGACTTTATATTATAAAGTCACTTTAAGTGAAATATTAAAGTTATTAATTATTTAAATGGCTTATTATAAAGTATTTTATTGACTTTATAATAAATGAGAAGAAATGATTATTAAATGAGTATTTATTACTCATTTAAATGAATGCCATTTATTAATTAAAAGTGTCTAAGTCAAGAGAGGCGAATTTAATATTATTAAATGCATTTAAATTGCTTTTTTGAGGAGGGTCGAACTTGTGTGAGACAGTATTTATTTCTCAAAGACAGAATATAATTGATTATGATGATATGATTATTCGAATTTTGTCTTTTCTCTCTGAGAGCATTGGAGTTGGAGAAACAAGGGTTTCTGCAATCAGGTTTTGGAGAACGTCAACTCTTCAGAATCAGACATACTGAGACTGTGAGATACCAGTTGAAGCTTGTCAGTTGAGTGGCTTCATTCAGAGGTCATTACAGAGCTTATTGTGAAGTTTTTTATCAAGGGTTTGAAGAGCAGATTTTAGTTTGTTGAAATAATCAGCATTTCAGAAGAAAAATCAGAATTATTGATCTGCTGCTACAGTGACATGAATAGTGCCTGCGCTACAGTGACATGAACAGTACATGCGCTACAGTAGATGCTATAGTACATGTGCTACAGTAGATGCTACAGTACACCCGCTACAGTTTCCGCGCTACAATAACCCGTGAACAGTGATTTGCTTCAATAACTTGGTCTTTGGAGGGCATTTCACTTATTTGTTGGTGGGAGAAATTGTTCTTTCAGCTAGCCATCCATTCTATCTTCATTTTCAGAGGGCTGCGAATTAAAACCAGGTTCGCAGATTTAAATAATCAGCTGCTTTTTTATACGCATGTATGCCTTTCTGCATTGTAAACATTTATTGGATAATAGAAAGGCGTTTTGCAGCTGATTGGTATCAAGCATGCATTGATGTTAGCATATTTATTGTATTTTCATTATCTAGCATCATTTTATTTTAGAAATCAACAAAATATTTATATGCAAAAAATCCAAAACTACAAAACATTGCATTCTCATCGAAAGTCAGGGTTAAGAGACACCAGGTCTCCTATATTGTCTTTTTAAGAATATTTTAAAAAGTTATGTATTTTCAAATGTTAGATAAATTTGCCGAGTTCCGAGTTTTTAATTTTTTTGGGTCTGCCGAGTCCGCATTTTTCAACTATGGCTTGCACAATGTAGGTGAAGTACATCATATTTCTTTTGTACATAAATTCTCGTAGTCATGCTCCTACTCGTGGGTGTTGTAGAAGGTACAACCCACACTCAAATGGCAGTTTTTCTGGCAAAGGCAAGGACAAAGTGTGCATGAGTATAACATTAAGCTCCTAAGGCAAGCAATCTAAATATTGTGTTACCAGAACATGTAAGGTAAATCCTTCCTTTGAATTTGTAGGGGAAGCTCCCTTTTTGAAGAGTGAAGGAAGTGATTAGTTTCCCTTGACATAAAATTATAAAAATACCTAGAACTGGTAGGGAATTTTTTCAATGTGTGGAGAAACAAACTAACATTAAACTTGTCCTTTTGTTCTTAGGCTAGGGCACAATGTGATCCAGCACTTCTGCATTAGACACGAGGCTCTTATGTTATGTATCTAATACAAGAAACCTAAACAGCCAATACACGTTCACTCTTTTCAGCTAAATACAAAAACTAAAAATTGTGACTATAACGTGGTAGAATTGGATAAACTTCACACATAAAACTACTTGTGTGATTCTTCCCACTTCTCTAGTTTTTCATGTGCTACAACTGAAGGCTAGACATAGGTTGCTACAAAGTGAAAGTTCTCAAAAAGACCGTGGACTGCAACACTTAGATGGTTTCTCTTTCTATTCAGGAGCCAACAATGTACTTAATAGGAACTCCAGATGAGAGAAATACCTCCAAAGTTACCCTCTGTATTAATTGTTATATGTTTGGCATTTTTCACACTCATTTAAGCCACATAACAGTATTTTCTCTGTGCATTTTTTTGTTGACAAAAGAATGTTTCAAATTTCTAATTTAGACTGTCTCTTAAGTAAATGTATTTTGGTCTGTGCGTTTAGCCCCCACATTTGTGAAGAGAGGCATTCCTCACTTCCTTTGTGAGTTTTTGGCCTTTCCCATGCCTCCTATAACAAAGGTTGATTTCTAGCTTTTAGCAGAGATTATCCCTCCTATCAAAGCAATTGTGTTATTTTCTTCCTCTTTGTTGAGTTGACCTACATCTGGATTCCTTTTTCCATAAGAGGTTTGTCTAAAGTCATGGCATCTGTTTTGGGCAGCCTTTTCACCCAAGCCTTATTGTGTTCCTTGCTATGGATTGGACATTTCTTACATGTTTACTTCTTCCTTTTGGTCCTACTGTTGTTTTCAACCTGAATTCTGTTCTCAAGTGGTTCATGAGCATGGTTGTCAATATCCTTTGCAGTTACATGAATTTCTTCCTAATCTAGAACCTCAGTTAGTCAGTATCTCCCTCTTGAGGATTGCAGGACTCAAACCTGTTTTGATGCGTTGTAGGACTCCGAGGAGTTCTGCTTCCATTCATGTTGGAGGAAATCTTATGGTTTGGTCATCCCATCACTTCTCTTCTTTAGCTTGGTAGGTTTTAAAACTTACTTTTAATCCTTAAATTTTCGATTGAGAGGGCAATCTCGAGCAAGATGTGCATGCTTGTGGCAAGTTCAGCACACTTTCAAATTCTTCAGTCTGCTCTCAAAGTGTATTGGTGGCATTTTCTATCCAAATAATATTTTGGAGAGGCATCACAAATTCCAACTCAATGCACATTCTAGCATAGCAAAAGTATATTCTTTTTGGCTGTAGAGGAAGAGCACATGAACTTATCTAGACCATTTCCGATTTATAGTAGTTTAATTTCATTCTAGAATTCCAAAGGGTAGTTGAATTGACAAAACCGAATTGTTTCTATAGCTGGAATTCTTGTGAGAAGTCAGTGGCGACTAGGTTTTCATGAAGAATCTAGAGCTCGTTTTGAACCATTTACCCCTTCAACAATTGCAGTTCGATATTTTTCTCAAAAATGAAGGCTGCTGAAAAATATCCTTGGGTCTAATTTTCAATTTCACAATACCTTTGATAGTGAAATTTTCTGCTGCCCAATCATTTGGGTCATTTTTGTTGAGCCAAACTGCATTGAATCTACAATTAGGATTTTCTGTCTTCTTGCATCTCTCATCCATTGCTTTTTGAACTAATTTATTTGCTGGTTCATTTTTGCTGCCTTGAAACACCATTCAGAAGTGTATTTAAACTTAATTCCCACTCTGTGAAAGTTCTCTAAGGCTTAGCTGGTTTTGGATTATCTGTGTAGGGATTAGGGCTATCCTAAAACTCCACGACGTCCACCATGAATGGTTGGAAAGATTAGTTGCTGTAGGCGAGTAAAGTTTTTTTGCTTGCAAAATTGAAACTTTCCTCTATGTCTTTGTTGGTCTTTTAGCTGAGGCTAATGAAGAAAAGAACTGGAAATGATTTGCTTGGTTGATTGCTGCACTGAGTTGTTTGGGGTATTGAATGCAAAGTTTGTGCTTATATGTAGAGGAAGTCCAATTTGAGGCAATGCCAATTAAGTTTTGGGGATTACTTAAATATAATGTCACAAGATAGAGTAACATTAAACCTCACTTTTATGTAGGTTTTTAGTTTTAAGGATTTCATTTCCACAATTGGGTTCTGATGGTTGGAAGGTAGGCTTGTGCAACCAGTTTTAATGATATCTTCTACATTAAAATTTTACAATGGCTTCAGGTTATAGCTCTTAAGTAATGAAGAATTTCATTGTCCATGTTACACTTGGCAGCCTCAATTTATTCTATAAAAGCTGTATCTGATTCTTTTCCGATATGGTTTTTTTCCAGGGCAGAAATTTTTAGCTTCTTTTGAATATCATAGGATTTTTTGCTCCCCTATTACGTGGTTATTAGGGGTGTGTTGAACATCCTGTAAGATAAATTCGTGAAAATTTTGTAAAATACTGCATAACATGTTCTGAAACATCTTTGGAGACAAATATTCAGTTGTGCATTTGGGAGCTGAAACAGCCTAAGTTGTGGTAGAAATTTATTCAAGATATCAATTTGTTAATATGACTGGAGAAAGTTAAATATAAGTGACCGACCATGAGTTTGAATGTGCACAATTGTTGTACTGTCATGTCCCTGAAATTGTCATGCTAAATATGAGATATTGAAATACAAATAACAAAATTGAATAAATATCAAAATATAAATATAAGTAATTGCCATTTAAACATCATTATTATAATTATAATTATCAAGATAATATTATAATTATAGTACAATTGTCATAGAACGATTAATACTATTAATTATGAATATCATAATAACCAAACTAATATTTACAAGAGACTAATATTATATGACTATGCTTTAGTTAATAAATAAACAAATCTAAATATTATTTGAAAAAAAAACCAATGTTGATAAATAAATAAATCTGAAGGTATCGATCCCTAGCAAGAAGGCATATTAATCATGTTTACACAGCAGCGATTAATATAACTAAAGAAGGCAGCGATTCCCTTTAATATGAGGCAACGATTCATTAGGGAAAAGACAAGTTATATTTGTGAAGATAGTGATCTGCCATAAGGGAAGGACTTTAATGAATTATAAATGGTTTTGAGGCAGCGATCAAGGTTAATTAAGTGTTAGGACTTGGGGAGAGGTGTCTCTATCCAAAGGATGCCTCTCTTCATTGAAACATAGATATATAAATAGAATTTGAAGATGATCGACCAGGGATAAGGATAAGAATATATTCTGAAATAAAGAATCAATGGCTGGCTGGAGATAGATAGCAGATCGTGGTTGGAGGGAATAAGAAAAGAATGATATATTCTGACAGGAAGTATATTCTCTGAAATCTGATCAAATACAGAGCAGCAAACTGAGGTAAGTATTATTATCCTTTGAATAAAAGTTGGTAACTATTTATACATTTAGGAAAAGAATTATTACATACAATTATGGATTTAGATGTCAAATATATTATTAATTTAAATGACAGTTGATGCTTTATAAATATATTATAATTTACAAAATTTATTTAAATATATTATGATGGATAAATATATTAAGAATTTAAATGATAAGTATATATTTAGATATATATATTGTGATTCATAAATACATCAAAGATGATTGACAAATACAATGTATACATAATAATACACAGACAGACAGACACACACACACACACATATATAGATTATTTTTTCGATTATGCAATAATGATGCTTGCAGCAATTATTGTGTCTCAATGAGCTTTTATGACTTTACCTTGAAGAATAGACTTCAGGCCAAAGAATTCCTTTTCACTAGCACTCAACAAGGATAGGGAGTTTGTGGAGGGAAAGGCTGGTAATTCAATCCATTGAAGGACGGTCCCAAGATGGGTGGAACACCTTGTGGGAGTCCCATTTGAGATCGTTTACGCGCCCTTTGCACAGTCATTCTACCATCCAAGGAGGTTAGGAAACAGGAGACAAGGCAAAGATCTATTCCGATCAAGAGTAATAAGTCATATTCTTATCATGTGAATTTATGCCTTAAACGATAATGCATCTAACTGTCTTATTCTTAGACTATGCAATTTGAGATGAACTAACCGTGAACAAGATATTATGTTCTTTATTGATAATACATGATGTATGCAAGTCTTCAAGGTCATTTACATTAATAAAATGATGTGTTGATAAAATAGAATAGATGTTCTAACTTGTGCTTTTATACTTTTAGGATAAGTCTAACTAAGGGACATTACATGTACAGGCTCTGAAACTACACAATGAAGATTGTATCTGTGAAAATTTGCTTGTAGTTGATTTGAAAGAAATTTAAATTTTATTTGAATAAATAAACATAAGATATAACCAACGTCGTAACTGACATTTCTGTTGTTTTTAATATTCACTTAATCATGTGGTAACAGGGAAGAGATTTAACCTTAAGTTAATTTTCAATATTTATGTAGCCTAAGGAGTGTTATTTAAAGTCCTCCTCTATAATCCCTTGCTTAAATATAATTAACCATTTAGGTTGTTCTGCACATTACAGTATTACATTCTTTTCAATTTATTTGGAATTTATTCTTGACAGCTTGTCCAATTCTAAGGACAATTCCTCGTGTGTTGGTAATACATGGAGAAAGTGGTGGTACATTGGAATATTTGAAGGTATGATTTTGACTGTTATAACGTAAAAGACATATAATAATTGGGTTCTCTTCACCACTATGAATTTTGTATGCATTATATTTTAATTCATTTTCATGTCTGAATTTTTTTCCCCACTTTAAAGAAGAAAAAGCCTTCAAATTGGCTATTGTACAAGCCACCATTGCGCCTTTCTTATGGGACACATCATTCCAAAGCTATGCTTCTAGTGTACAACAAAGGGGTTCGAGTGGTTGTCCACACTGCAAATTTAATATATGTTGACTGGAACAACAAGACTCAAGGATTGTGGATGCAAGACTTCCCATTGAAAGAGGAAAAGGATCTGAGGACAACATCACCTTTTGAAAATGACCTTGTTGAATATCTTGAAGCTCTAGAGGTAAGGAAGTATACATTTATAATTTTTTAATGTCTTTCAGTATTAATAGCTTATACAATTTTATTTGGCATAACATATTATTTAAGTGTAACAAATAGCATTAACTCTAATACTGCAACTTATTTGTTAATTACTTTGATCCAAGTTAAAGATTACTTATATGTAACTTCCACTTGTCACTTATTGATTATGATTCACTAGACTGTTTGATGGTTTGCATTTGTCTTCTGTAGATATTGAAAATGATATTTCCCATTTTTTCGTTGGTGCAAGTTCTATGAAATTTGTTTTGCTTATAGTATGTTGAATTCTAGTTATCTGACATCTTTTCTAAATAGAGATTTCTTGTTGTTGCGCGGAGTAGCATTTAGCTTTCTTGCACAGCAAGTATGCTGGCTTGAAGTTAACTAATGAGTTAAAACGCTTATGAAAAGAATATTAACTTCATTTTTGGTTTGATGGTGTTAAAGTCAAATTATATATATATTTAGAATTGAGTGAGAAAAATTACCAGCACTGTCCAACTTACATGAGTAACAAACAAACATCATAGTATAATAATACAAACTATATAAAATGGAGTCTTCTATATTTGTTACATAATGATATAGAGTGCTGGACAATGCCTGTATTCTCCCTGTTCTATTCCCTACATCCAGGCATCCTTGCATGCACTCAAAGCTATGTGTGTGATAGAATATATAGATTCCTGAGAGGCCTTCGATGGTTGGTGCAATAGTTGGGGAATAATATTTTTTGGATGACTCATATAACAAAAAGTAAAAGAATACTCCTAACACATAACTCATACATCGATGCACAACATATTTACTATTTAAATTATTTTAACTTTAATTACAAAAGCACACGCTATATCTGTTCCCTAAATTAGGTTAAGTTTTCATCCTTGACAACTACCTCAAGTCTCAAGTCATATGGAGAAGTGATGCTCAAAGCTTGCATCAGATGTAAGTGGCTCTATGTTGGGTGGAGGTGTAGAAGGCATGCTGCATGCAAGAAGTCAAGTTATAGTGTTGAGAAGTTTGAGGGGAAAAAGTTGAACTATACCCCAAAGCTTCTTCGGTTCCCACCTTAAGCATAATGCTTGTGTTACTTCTCTTAGCATTGTTGAACTGGTGATTGTCACCTATCTTTATGCATATATACCTATGAAATGATTTTTATTTTATATTACAATTTTTATGGACTAACTGATTGCTTTTCAAGTAGAATAAGATAGAACGAACTAATAGTCTAAATTTGATTTGCTTAATTTTATTTTTGTACAGTCATTTCTGTGTGCTTCTAAGGGTTCAAGGGGAAATGGAATTGCTGCGTAAGGCTGTAGCTTTCCTGTCATAGCAGTCAGTTTTGTTGTGCATATCATTGATTATTCTGTACAAGCCAACAATCTTGTTGTGAAAGACAACATTTTTGTTTTTTGCAAGCCAACAACCTTGCTATGCAAGGCAAACTCTGCTGTGTAAGCTAGCTGTTGAGCTGTACAATGCAACAGTTTTTCTACACAAGACTACAACCATGCTGTGTATGACAACTTGCATCCCAAAATATGTTTTCATTCCAATGATGCAAAAGGTTATGTTGCTGCAGAAGGCTCCAGCTTTGTTAAGTAGGATGTTTTGTAGCTGCGGAGAAGGAAATCACATCTATAGAAGTTGAATGAAGGACAAATCTGTTTTCTTTAGTTGTTTAAGGAGTCGTTATTTTGTTGTCTGTCTGATAGTATAGGTGGTGTTCTGTTTTGGGTTGCTGTTGGAACGGTATACCACTGCTAGTATCTATATAATGTCACAGTTAGAGGATGAAGATAGTCTACAAGTCTTGAAATCAAAATGAGATTTTCTTTCCATTGATTAATGAGCACATTGTTTCCAGAAAACCTGTAGCAACAATCTTTAATTGCTACTAATCAACGTCTAATTTATTGGTATCAATAGAAGAAATGTTGTTGTGTAAGAAGGTTGTATTCCTGTGCATCAATTTGATTGGGGCAGGGCCAACTCAAGAGGAATGGTGATCACTTGTAGTTTTCATTTTTGTGTGTGTGTGTGTGTTTGTTTTATTACAATTTCAGATTTGATTTGATAGTTGTAGAGTGTTGAAAATATTAAAATTACTGTTTTGATCTAGATTTCTGTGTTGCTTTTCCATATTTTAATTTATAACTAGTTCTCTATTAGAATCAGCAATTCTTCTGATCTTGTAATGCCCCCCTTTTTGGCGTGATCTTATTTGATGGTGGTTAGCCTATTACTCAGACTCTCGTAGGCTAACAAGATCTGGTTAGAGGGTCAGTGGTACTTTCTGGAGAGCTTGGTCGTTCTCGTTTTCAGAGCTCAGTGATTGGTTCACAGCAGGCGTTAGCAGTTCAGGGGTTGACAGCTTCTGACGGCACGGGAATAT
Source organism: Sequoiadendron giganteum (assembly GCA_007115665.2). Lineage (NCBI taxonomy): Eukaryota > Viridiplantae > Streptophyta > Pinopsida > Cupressales > Cupressaceae > Sequoiadendron > Sequoiadendron giganteum. The sequence goes on from CM021108.1 coordinate 384,773,649, forward strand.
TTGGAGTTTTGAGAGAGTTATGTATTTTTAAGTGATTTGAGTTAATTAATTAACTTAATGCTTTATTATAAATTCAAATTGACTTTATACATTTTATATCACTTAAATATTCTATAAAGGTGATTTAATACTTTAATCACTTAAAATATAAAAGGGCGCCCAAGTATTTAAGTCAAAAACTATTGAAATGACTTAAATATATTTTAAAGGATTTAAAATATGAAGAAGGGCGTATCTTTCTTGGAAGCCGTGCCTTTTTGCATATAAGGCATTTTGGCAATGAGAAATTCATCTATTGAATATTTTGACTTTGCCTTTGGCTTCTTCCTGTGCTTCACCTTTGATCAGGGTTTTGAGCATTCTTCCATCGGAGAGCGGAATCTCTTCAGTGTTGAGCACTTTTGAGGCTGTGAGAGACCAGCTGAATTTGTGCAGTTTGTGAGGGCTTCATACAGAGGTTCTACTGTGCCTTATCAGAGTTTTGTTGAGTTATTTAGCAGAGACAGGAGGGTTTGTGGAGATGGTGTCCTTCTTTCATCATGGCAGGCAGTTGACATCATGGCCGTACCTTTAGAGTTGAGAGATGGGCTGTTTGCTTGAAGTGCGTAGCCCTATGTGCAAAGGCGTTTGGGGTTTCTTGGAGAAACGCCTTCCAGTTTGAGGGTTTCTCTTCCCCTTTCTTGGCGTCTGGCATTTACCACTCATTTACCTCAGTTTCAGAGCTGGTTTACATTTATTGTAGCTTCCAACACTGGATTTAGCCAAATTGCACCATCTTGGCTGGCAATTGGACTATATTTCTTATTTAAATAATTTGGGAGCTTTCGGGTATGTTTATGAGTTTTAAATCCATCGTTGAGCTTATTTAATACCTTATGTAATTTTAGTTTGCTTAAATTAGCTCAAATTTATATTATATAAGCATTTATGCTGTGTGCCCCTTCTATTTCTCTCTAGAAATTCTTCTCTAAAAAACGTAAAACACAATAAAGATAAATAAAAGACGGGGGTTAGAGGTCTGAGCCAGCAGGGCTAATCACAGATCTTGTTGATTTTCTTCTATTCTACTGAAAACGGCCACTTGATTAGTTCTACATTTTCATTTAGTAAACTTAGTCTTGACTAAAACTTATGGTCTTGCATATACTTTGTTGACATTTTGTGAAAACTAATGTTCCTGGATTAAAACAATATTGAGTGCGCTCATCAATTTTTGGTACCATTGTTGGGAGCATGTGTCAGAAGACAACAATAGTTTTCCTTGAATTGAGCTAGGAATTGAGTATTAGACGAGTTAAACAAAAGAAAGGTTAACGTTCATTTTCTCTTTGCCTTTGTGGGATGCTTTTTAAGATAAGTATATTAGATGCATGAATCATATTAGAGATAATAGGAGACAATTTCTTCCAAAATCAGCTAACTTGGATGAAAGAGTAGAACCATCCACAACTATAGAAAAGGAAAGAACATTGAAACAAGAAGATGATCAAGAACAAGATAATTTAGCACTCTTGCCAAAACACATTTCCTTTTTTGACCTACCCATGGAGAACCTTGTTTGGTCTATTATTCATCTTGTCTCTATCTATTGTTCTTTGTTGTATAGATGTTTCTCACTTGAGATACAATGAGTTTGGAGTGGCCAAATACTCTTAGGGATTTGATAGTATGCTATGCACCGCATTCAAACCAAGTAACAATGCTTCACATTCTACAACATTATTGGTACATTGGAATGTTTGTTTGAAAGAGAACTTAAAAATCTTACTAGTAGGGGATGTGAACAAAATCTTGTTTGGTCTATTATTCATCTTGTCTCTATCTATTGTTCTTTGTTGTATAGATGTTTCTCACTTGAGATACAACTAGTTTGGAGTTGCCGAATAATTCTAGGGATTTGATACCATGCTTATGCACCACATTCAAACCAAGTAACAATGCTTCACATTTTGCAACATTATTGCTACATTGGAATGCTTGTTTGAAAGAGAACTTAAAAAGCTTACTAGTAGTGGATGTGAACACCACCTTTGCTCCTACTTTTGCCATGTTTGTTGTAGATTGTGTTGGTTGCAGTTAAATGGTAAGGTGGAATTTACTTTCAATAACCTCACAATTACCAATGAATCAATCCGATCCATTATCCATATACAACATATTGTTCAACGCTCTTTGGATTCTCTAGTAATGTGCAAAATTCTCTTTTCCTTGTAGATTTTTACTTGTTTCCATATTAAAGGAGTAGTAGCAAATGATTAATCAAACTGAATGATTACTCACACTAATATGAGCCACTTTCTTGATAAAAGCATACCCACTTAAGTGGGCAATTAACCACAATAATATTCATCAATATGAATTTGTAAGGATAAATTGCCAACTGTACCACTACTAGATTTACTACCCCAATGGAATCTGTGGTATAACATAGCCCAAAGGCTTTAGAAACTTTAAATTCCAATTGGTTCATTACCTCAAGAGGCATGGCACTTTTGAGGCTCTTGAGTCCAACATATAGTTATGAACCAACTATCTATTAATCATCAAGTGTGTTGTACCCAAAATTAAAATTTTTGCTTCATTAAGGCATTTTGTAAAAGTGGTAAAAGTCTTGCAAAAATTGTCAAAAAAGGTTGGAAAATGGAAATTTGCATGTCACGCATGTTGGTCAAAATCTCAAAATTATCAAGATCTAAAGATCTGGATCTCTTCAAAGTGACCTTATCTGCAAAACCCAGATCTCAATTTTTTGGCCCTACTTTTAAGGAATTTTTCTAAAAAAAGACTTTTTTTCTGGGTTTCTTCTCAAATGGATACTGGTAAAATTTTCTAAAAATAGAATTTCTACTTCTAGGGGTCAAACTGATTTTGATTGGTTGAAAATACTTTTTGATTCAGCATGTTTCTTTGGTGGGTCTATTCTGCTTTTTCAGAAGCTAAAGTAGGAGCTTCAGGGTCATTAATGGAGGATGCTCAACTGCCAAGTGTCAGATTCAAGGTCTCAAGCATTGCACAGATTGAAAAACGGTGAAAGATGCTTGAAGGACGAAGAACGAAGGAAGTTGGAGAATATTGAAAACTGAGGAAATTTGCCTAACAGTGGAGATGCTAGGCACCCTTGCCTAGTCAAGGCACCTAGCCATTCATGCCTTGGCATATTTTTCAAACCCAGTAATTGAAACATGGAAAGGAGAGTGAGAACAAAGGAAAAGTTGTAAAAATGATTAAAAAACTAACTCTGCATACTGCATAGTAAAGGCACCCCTGCTAGCTAGGGGTTCCCATCATTTCAAGATATTAGATGTTGTTTCTAGGGTTTGTGCCTCCGATAGTTTGTTCTTAGAATCCTTCCAGCTCTGCAGTGAATCTATCAGCAGGTCTATCAGATCAATCAGTTAGCCAGAATCGTGGATTGAACGAAGAAGTTTTATCAGAGAGGCAAACTGGAAATTGTGAATCTCTGGGATTCTTGGGCGCCCCAACTAGCCAGAGGCACCTAGGGTTTTGGAAGGTTAAATTCAGCTGTTAGGGTTTGCCAAGATGCTCATCTTCTTCAGAATTCCTCAGGCTATCTAGTGGATGTCTCAACCAGTTCATCAGATTCTTCAGTCACTTGTAGTTTCAGATTAAATGGAGGACAAAGCATGGGGTAGAAATTTGAAGGTTGAAGATCACGTAAAAATGACTAAGTCTTGGCAGTAAAGGTGCCCTAGGTAGCCAGGGACGCCCAAGCTTTTGGGCATTCAAAAGTTGAAATTAGGGTTTGTCTTCTCCAAGAAGCTCATCTCAGATTTCGTCAAGCTATCCAACAAATCCAGTATCGAGTTCATCAGACCTCTTGAACGACCGGAATCGCAAATTCAACAGAGAATTCATCTGAAGGTCAAAAAAATTTAAAATTGAAGAACATGAAAAATGACTAACTCTGTTGAGTAAAGGCGCCCTAGCTAGCCAAGGGCGCCTAAGACTTTGAGGGTTTAGATGATGTTTTTAGCAGATGCAACCTCCAAAACATTCTTTCCAGATTCAATCAAGCTTCATAGTGAATCAGTTAGCTAGTTCACGAGATTCATCTAGTGTTTGAAATCGAAGATCAAAGGGATGCATTTTATCAAGCAAAAGGTTAAAATTTCAGAAAAATGGCTAAGTTTGCCAAAGAAAAACGCTCTTGGTCAAGAAGGGCGCTCAAGAATCCATGCCTTAGTGAAATTTCCAATTTTCGTCATTCAACATTCGAAGCAATGTCCATGTTCGACGTACCTGGCTCAAGATTGTCTTCAAAGATTTAAAGCTGGAGAATAAAGCGTTTTTCTTATCCTCAAAACCTATTTAAGAAGGCCTTTGCATTCATTATTCACATCTTTTGCAGGTTGGCGTCCAAAGGAGGAAACATATAATTTTTTGCTTTTCAAGATTTAGAGGCTCAAATGAGGTGCTTTTTCAGTTTTCTTCATGGATTCGGGATTGGGATGCACAAAGGCACACTTTTTCATGATCCAATCTTCTAGGGCATCGCATTTCAGAAATAGGTGGTTAGCTTTTTTAGTTTTCATCGATCTAAGTGCATTTGCTTTTTGTTCCTCTTGATGATTGAAAATTTTTATATTTCCAAAAATTTGCTTTTTCAGCACTTTTTCGGGAAGGCTTTAGCTTTTTTAGAATCTAAGGAACTAGGTCTCTTCAGAACGTGATTCTCTACAAAACCCAAACCTCAGCTTTTTGCGGCAATTTGCTTTTTGGAGAAAAATCAGCACTTTTTTGGGGCAGCGAAGATCGCCAAGAATAGAACTAAATTAACAGCAGTTAACTCGATGCCTTCTTCGAGTTTTCTTGCTATTCTTGTCTCACGCTTATCTATTCTTTGAGAAATAGGAAATATCAAGTTGTAATATTTGGGACTTTCCTTGTTTTTTTCTTTCGGCAAGTTGTTAGTAGTTGTCATGTTTTAGTTTTAGAAATAAAGCTTGCAAGTTGGCAAATCTTGTTGTAAAAGCAAGGAGATTTTAGGGTTCCCTACTCCTTGTTTGTGTATAAATAAGGGCAGCCTTTCCCATTTCTTTTTAACTATTATTGTGATAGCAAATTGCTGAGCCTAGTTTTGCCTGCAAGTTGTTATTCAGTGTCTATTCACTTAGTGTAAGAGCAAGCTTGCATGCCTGCCTTTTGCTGCAAGTTATTGTTCAGTTCATTTGTATTTTGTGTTAAGTGTATTCTGGTTTGATCACAAAGCTGTAAGCCTGTTATTGCTATAATCCTACTATCCCAGAAGTGTAATCATTATTAGAAATTTGAGAAATGAGATCTTATGCTTCATTTGCTTTGATCTACTCTCTCGGGTTTTGTTTTATGTGTATTTGCTTACATAATCTTTATTTCAGCTTGCATCGAAAAGTACAATGAGTCTTCAGGTGTGCATTGGAAGAGAGTTTGTTTAAGTAATTTGTTAAAATCATTCCTTGTTCACTTCTAACTCTCAAGCTCCGAGTTTACATGAGTAGCTAGATGTAATGCCCCCATATTAGAGACATAAAATGCACAGATTAAAATTTTGATTTTAAAGATTGTTTGATAAAGAGCAATGAAAGATTGATGGAATAAGATAAATGAAACACATTATTATCAACTAGTACATAATTGATATGACTTATTACTCTTGATCGGAATAGATCTTCGCCTTGTTTCCTCTTTCCTAACCCAACGAAGGATGGTACAATTACTGTGCAAAGGGCGCGTGAACGCTCTCAAAGTGGACTCCCTCAAGGTGTTCCACCCATGTTGGGACTGTCCATCAGTGGATCGAATTACCAGCCTTTCCCTCCACAAACTCCCTATCCTTGTTGAGTGCTAGCGAAAGGGAATTGGGGCCCGAAGTCTATTCTTCAAGGTAAAGTCATAAAAGCTCAATGAGACACAATAATTGTTGTAAGCAATATTATGTGGCTAGACAAATAACATCCATTTATTTCTATATGTGAAATTTACTTACGCTGTAGAGATGAACTCAATATATAGACACATATATCTATTTATGGCAGCATGTTATTTAATTACTCTATGCATCCACTTATCCTATTGAATTCACAAATCATCAAAGATTAGAACATTCACCGATATGGATTCTAATAAGATATTAGTTAGGCATTACACTGTAACCCGCTGTCATTGAAATTTGATTATATAACCCTCAATGGTATATCAGTTGGTTGAGGGTACTTACCTCTGATCATTGAACTAACTGGATTTCTTCCAGACTTATTTCCCTGAGCCCGATTCATCTTCTTTCTTTGATGCGATGATGTGTCTTCCTTAAATGCAATTGTTCTTGTTTCTTTGCACTCAAAAGATATCGTTAGTTTAACTCAACAGATAAGAATCTATTATCTGTAATTATATTTAGCATCATAACTATTTATAAGGCTCAATAATTGCTGCCAGCATAATTATTGCACATTCATGAATATAGTCTATATGAATGTGTATGTGTCATCATCTCTAATTGACTTCAACCTATGAATATGTATATGTCATTATTTTTATATAAATACATAAATAAATATGTATATATATTCCATTTAATTATGTATACATCATTATTCTTAAAGATATATATAGTGATCTCTATATGAATATGTATATATGCATAAGTTTCTGAACTGTAAGCACATATTATCTACTACAATTTGAATAACTATATTCTATTAACTATAATCACAAACCTTCATTATACTACCATAATCAACCCTATATTAAAATAAATTATGATCATTCCTATATTTGAATAAAACATAGATCTGAATTAGCATACACATGGCTATTATTTTACTCCCTTTCTCTCTATTCACTTTTTATTCCATTCTACTATTTTCTCCTACTTTATAAATTCTATGTAGATTCTATATTTATGCTGAGACAGATCGCAACTTACAGAATTGAATTATTTTCTGAGTATAACCGAATGTTCTTATCCAAGTGTATCCTTTTACAAAAAATATCTTCTTCTTTTTATTCGATGATCTGTATATCTGTATATTTGTTTCCTCTCATATAATATTATTTTAATTCCTCTATATTCCTTATCAAATCTGTATGTATTCCATCTATATCTCTCCTCTTATCAAACCGTATCATTTCATTCATAAGACATTGTTGCCACCACACTGTTGTTACTCCTGATTTATATCTGTCTTGTCTTGATCGCTGGTCTGTATTTGCTTCTGCTGATCTTTATTTACCTAATATCTGATCCGTATTTCCTGATTTTATACCTTCCTAATACTTGCATTGCTTACCTTTATACCTATCAATGGAGGTGCCTTTTTGAGAGGAAGGGACACATGTAAGAACCCTGGTGGTTCTCAACCCCGAAACCCTAACTGTGAATTTTGTTTTTTTGCAAGTTTTGTGTTTTTGATAGATTTTTGCAAATAAACAGAAGGCTGTGATTTTCCTCAAAATTGCTAATAAATTCAAAATAAATTAAAATCCTCTAAATAAGCTTTGAAAATGTTTAGAGAAGGTAGGCGCATCATTTTATTTCACTTCCAGAGCATTTACAATATAAAAATATGACATATGAATTAAATATGAATTTATTTCAAAAACCTGATTTTTTCTTCTTGCTGGCGCCAGAATACAGAGAAAATGGTACGGCTGAATGGAGTAATGAATCTCTGGTCTCTGAAAATCAATGCTGAATCTCTGAAAACCCTAGGTGCACCCAAACTGACTGATAGAAGCTGAGATCTGAAGATGTCCACTGGCAATTGAGAAAGTACGGCTTGCTGGTACAGAAATGTACGGCCCCAGCAGCAGCATTAAATAAAGTACGGATTCAATAAATAAGTGCCAGATCTTTGTGGTGAGAACTCTGTGAAGTCGCCTCAACTGCAAGATGATTATTCTCTGTCAAACCCTGAATGAATCAATCAATAAGCTCGATCTGTAACCTCTGTGTGAAGTCACCAAGAGACAATCTTCAACTGGTATTGCACAGTCTCAGTATGTCAAATTCTGAAGAGGTATCGTTCTCCAGAATCTATTCGTCTGCTGAAACCCTAGGTTTTGCAAACTCCAATGCTCAGAGCAAATACAAGACAAATTTGAATAACATATCATAATGGTTCGATTTGTCTTTCCTGTGAATATATATCTCTCTTGAAAAATTCGACCCAATAGCTCTTTTTTAATAATCATTTAATGAAATGATTAAATTCGCCTTTAAGACTTAGGAGAAATTATAAATAATTAAATGACGTCTCATAAATGAATAATAATTATTCATTATGTCAAATATATCACTTTATTATAAAGTATTAAAAATACTTTATAATATACCATTTAATTATTAATATTTAAATATATTAATAAAGTGACTTTAATATAAAGTCAAAATATTAAATATTCAATAATCATTAAATACTCCTTATTTCTCCATCTGACCATCAAACTGAAGAACTGGGTCGACTCTGAGCTGACCAGTTGAACCAGGTGCCCTGCCAAAAATAGCAGCTTCCGCCTGCCCTACTTTCTAAAAATAGAAAGTCTCTGAAAAACCACTCCGAATGATTTTGCGAAGGCCCAACCTTAAACAACTGCAATACTGAAACTACAAAACACTGAGTAACTGCCTCAGAAGATCCTCTGCAGACATCTGTCAGCCTACGAGGATCGAAATAATAGGCTAACCACATAACCAGCTGTGCTGACTAGGATGGGGACATCACAACACACCATATACTAATCGTTGCTTTCGCCTTTTTAATTCGTACCACTTAGTACATGGACCATTGCCTTTTATGATAGTTTGTTTTCTTAATAACAAATCGCACAATTATATTTATTGCATTGCTTCATATTTATTAAACTTCTTCACAAAGTCGCAGCATATGGGATCAAGGTAACTTTATTTAAGTTTAAAACTTAATCAGTCCCCTTCATGTCTTCTTAATCTCTCACATCATAAACCTTGCGAATGAGACAATTTGTCTTATATGTGTTTTGTCTTATATGAATGAGACTTGTCTACATTTACTAATTCGCTCCCCTTTATAATGGGATCATCTTATAATATCTCTTAAAATATATTTATATTATAATATCTTATATTTACTTTATATAACATATGTTGTTAATATATTATATTTTAATTATTTATATAATAATGTTATTTAATATTATTTATTGAACAATATATATTAATAATATTATATATCTCTACCATTCAAACTAAACATTGCATTAAGATGTTTAAATCTTTAATTTAAACAATGTCTAAATATCGGGATGTAATGTCCCTTACCCGATTTTTCCTTAGAATTCGCTTGTTGATCAGGTTTAGGGTTTCTTCTTTTTCAAATGAATGTTCTCTTTGACTAAGTAATCTTGGATTGAAGTCTGCATTTAATATTTCCACATATACATATATTTGTTAGCATTAATATCTAGATATCAAAATATAAATATAATCACAAATCAATAATAAAGACATATGAGGAGTGGCATGGGTAGAGTCGCCCAAAGCTATCCATCTAAGCCCAAGAGCACAAGCGTTCTATCAGGACAACCCACCCCTTGGCCCCGAGTGGCATGCTTAGAGGAAGCACTTGTACTTGCTTTCTCTACCTATGCCATCACCTCGAAAGACACTCAACCTACTAGGGGAAGCCAGCGGAGCTTATAAGTGGTTCTAGGCCTACCACCCTTCCATGGATGTAGCAGATTGTTAAGTGGGACCCCCACCCCTCCATGGCCGCAGCGGATTGTTAAGTGGGGTTTTTAGGCACCACCTTTCTCAGGCCCTTCCTCCCTGGTAGGCTTGCAAACACTCAGAAGACAATCTTCTAGCAATCAAAGACATTTGTATTTATTACTGATTCCTTAGGGTAATATAAACATCATTATCATCATGATAATACTAAAGAAAGGATTACACCAATAATCAGATTAGCAATATATGTTTCTTATATTCAAAATATGCTAAATATTATTGCTAAGTGAGTACATCACCTGAGTTGCTATATCTCTCCATGTTCCCTTACTCGCCTCCTTCAACCTTATACTGAATTGATCATAGGATGAGAACAATTCATAAATATACATAATCTACTTATGTTTATATTAAAGAGTCATCATTACTTATAAATATCATTATTGCATAATCGTGTATGTATATATATGTATATATATACTTCATATACATATGTGTATAATTATTCTTTTACTTATATCCATTAGTATATATATATATATGTTTATATAATCATTCTTTCCTTATTCATATATATTCTTTATTCATTGCATACTATTCATTATAAAATTTATCTATATCTACATGCATATATACTTGTATGTCTATTTGTAAATGTAATCAAATCTTTATCAAAGTGGATCCTAAAAATCTAAAGTTAAAACTAAAGTCTGAAATTCTGTGTGAGAAATTCTAAGTCAAAATTGATTTCCAGATTTCTTCTCTTAAAGCCGAATGTACTGATTGCAGAACATTAATAAATTTCGATGTTTTGCATTCAAGGGTGGAACTCCTATTTGTATGTAAAGAGACCCACCTCCAAGGGATGCGTCTCTTTAGAGGATGTGTTTCCATACGTGGAGGCACGTCCGCTCAAGGGACGTGTCCCTTTGGGCACGCGGGCTTCCTTTACAGCTGATTACCATTTGGTTAAGCAACTTAACACATATACCCCCTCACACATGGCGGATATATATTATAAGAATTCCGAAGTAAATTCAATATGAATTTTGAACATCATTTATTTAATTTCGATTTTTATATATATGCATTATAAAATTCGATTTTACTTATTTCTAGAAATATTAAATATGAAGAGCAATTGATCTTATATAAACGATGATGATGCTTATAGCAATCATCGTTTATATCTGACCTAAGCTACCATTCATCAACACTCCCTCTTAGCTAGGGAAGATATTTCAAATCAAATAAGTGAAGATGTCACCTTCACACGTGCTATCGAAGATATGATATGTTTTCACAAAGTTGTCAAGTCACATGACATTCTTCATAACACATCTTCATTATGGTATGTGCACTGACATCAAGTCACATGATGTCTACCATAATTCATGGCATATCCACGGATATAAATATCCACCATGATTATCTCTTAAGGATCACAATGATCTTCAGATGATATCAAGTCCCATGATATCCATCAAAGTGTCCAAGAGATACTATCATGACATGTCCACAGATATCAAGTCACATGATATCTATCATGATAGTTTATCATTGTAGAGTCGTCACTTTACAATGTCAAATACAAGTGTTCATTATTAGAAAGATCGTCACCTTTCAATAATGTACACAGGGGGAGTAGGTCCATAAGGTCATGGAGTCACACACATGACAAAAGAGTTTACACATTAAACATCTTTATATATAAGTACAATTTATAAACAATTTGTATTTCAAACATAAATAACAAATTACATTTCAACCATACCAAGTTTCTTCCTGAAGTGCTCTACCTTGATTCGGGAGAGAGGCTTGGTGAGAATGTCTGCAGTTTGATCATTTGTACTGATATACTCCAACTGAATCACTTTCCTTTCCACCATATCTCTTACATAATGATAGGGGATCTCAATGTGCTTAGATCTATCATGAAAGACAGGATTCACAGCGAGTTTGATGCAACTTTGATTATCACAATGAATAATTGTAGGATTCAAGGGCTCACCAAAGAGTCCCACAAGCAATTTACGAAGCCAAACTGCTTCTCTTGCTCCCATTGAGGCCGCAATGTATTCAGCTTCCGTTGAGCTCTGTGCAACTGAAGATTGTTTTTTGCAAATCCATGAGATCATAGCCGATCCTAAACTAAAGCAACATTCTGATGTGCTTTTCCGATCGGTTACACTTCCAGCCCAATCTGAATCAGAGTACCCATGTAGATCTAGTTGATCATTCTTGTAAAGAAGACCATATCCAATAGTGCCTTGAAGATATCTCAAAATATGTTTCACAGCCATTAAGTGAATTTCCTTTGGTTCACACATGAACTGGCTGAGAACATTTACTGCATAGCAAATATCAGGACTGGTGTTAACCAGATACATCAAGGATCCAATCATCTGTCTGTAAAGGGTTGGATTTGCACACTTGGATTCTGTTGCTGCTTCTTTCAATTTGTGAAGGTTGGTTTCCATAGGTGTAGACATTGGTCTACAGTCCAACATTCCAAATCTATTCAGAATATCAATAGTGTACTTTCCTTGGTTCAGTATAATGCCCTCTGATTTCTGCCATACTTCTAAACCTAGGAAGTAGTGTAGAATGCCCAAGTCTTTCATGTCAAATTCAGAAATTAGATCCTGCTTCCCTTGAGCAATGAGGTGATCTTCTCCTGTTATCAGCAGGTCATCAACATATAAAATAATTATTAGCATATCACCTTTGATTACCTTGAAGTAGAGATTTGAGTCAGCATCATTCTTGGAAAATCCTAATCCCAAGAGATAGCTGTCAATTCTTTCATACCGGACCCTGGGAGCCTGTTTAAGTCCATAGAGAGCTTTCTTCAGCCTGCACACATGTGAGTTAGATTTATGTATCACAAAACCTTTAGGCTGTTCCAAATAGACTTCCTCTTCAATGGTTCCATTCAGGAAGGCAGTTTTCACATCCATTTGATGGATCTTCTAGCCTTTAGCTGTTGCTATGGCTAATACTGCTCTCACTGATGTGTAACGGGCAATAGGTGCAAATGTTTCTTCATAATCAATGCCTTCCTTTTGAGAAAAGCCTCTAGCCACAAAACGTGCTTTATGTTTTTCTATACTGCCATCAGCAACATACTTGATTTTGAAGAGCCATTTAGAAGAGACAACAGATTTCTCTTTTGGTCTAGGCACTATATCCCATACATCATTCTTTAGGATGGATTGATATTCCTCCGTCATTGCATCCTTCCAAGCTTGATGTCTGAAGGCTTCTGTAACACTGGCAGGTTCTGAGTTTATGATGTTGTTCATTAAAGCAACATAGCTAGAGAACCGTTTGGGTCTTTTACTCTCCTTGAACGTTCCTTTGGGTGCTGTATGATCCTCGGCTTCCTTGATCATCTTTCTGGCCCAAAGTGGTCTCTTTTTGCCGTTGTCATTTGTATTCTCATCTGAATTAGAAGGAAGTTCATGTGGCATTTCCTCAGGATGCTCCCTTTGAATCTTAGGAGCAGGTTCCTCTTCAAGTACTCTAGGGGAATAGGTTTCTATCTCACTAGAACTTCTTGCCCTCTTGAATGCAATGTCTTCTTCAAAGATGACATCTCTGCTCAATTCGATTTGTTTCTGCCTGGGTATGAATATCCTGTAGGCTTTGGAGGTTTCACTATAACCCACAAATACTCCCTTCTTTCCAGAAGGTTCTAGATTGAATCTCTTCTCTTTGGGCACATGAATATAGACAGGACACCCAAAAATCCTAAAGTGACTAATGTCAGGTCTTATGCCGGTAAAGGCTTCTTCAGGACTTTTGTTATCAAGATGAGAATGAGGGCATCTATTTTGGATATAGATAGCAGTCCTAGAGGCTTCTGCCCAGAAAGAAGTTTCAATGTTTTGGTCCAGTAACATTGCCTTAGTAGCTCCTACAATGGTTCTATTTTTCCATTTAGCAACCCCATTCTGTTGAGGGTTGTAGGCAATTGTGAACTCCCTCTTAATTCCAGCACTCATGCAAAATTCTTTAAAGATCTCAGAGGTGTATTCTTTCCCTTTGTCTATCCTTAAGGTTTTTATTTTCTTCTTGGAGAAGTTTTCAGGGAGGGCTTTAAACTCTTTGAACCTTTTGAGGATTTCTATTGACTCTTTACATTTAAGGAAATAGATCCAGGTTTTCCTAGAGAAGTCATCTACAAATATGACATAGTATAGAAATCTTGCTTTAGAGGGTACAAACATGGGTCCACATAAGTCTGAGTGAACCAGTTCTAACACATTTAGGGTTTTGCTCACACTATTGGGAAAGGACCCCTTTGTATTCTTTCCTAAGGCACAACCTTTGCAAGTTCCTTCATGAGATGGTTTCAACTTAGGTAAGCCTATTACAAGTTTTTCCACAGCAGGTAGGGCACGAAAATGAAGGTGTCCTAATCTTCTATGCCAAATCTCATTTGAATCAAAGGTGTCAAGAGTAAGGGCTTGTTTAACTTCAGTGCATAGTTTGTAGAGGTACCCTTGTCTTACACCTATGGTTTGGGCTTTCTTGATTGTTGAGTTCTTAGGCCATGCTAAAAATTTGCCATCCATAAAGGCAACTCTATATCCATTGTCTTCAAGGGCAGAGATGGATATTAGGTTCCTCTTAATTCCAAGTACAAATAGGACTCCTGTAAGTTGAAGAGAGAGACCAGATTTTAGTCTGATGGAGCAAGTTCCAACCTCTTTTACAGGGTTTGCAGAATCATCCCCAATGGTTACTACTTCGTCTGACCTTTCAGTCATAGTGTGCAGGTGTTCTCTGAATCCTGTGATGTGTCTGGAAGAACCACTATCAATTACCCAGTTGTGGGTGTTGTTAGATGTTTGGCTAGATAAGGCTGAATAGAACACAAAGTTCTTAGATTCATGATCTGAATTTGTCTTTCCTACTTTGGCAAAAGTTGCTTGTTGCTTTGATTTGTCAGGGCACTTCATTGCATAGTGACCATATTGATCACATCTAAAGCATTGCACTTGAGAGATGTCTTTCTTCTTAGAAGATCGTTTTCCATTGGGATTTCTCTTTCTTTTAAAAGATCCTCTCTTGTAGCAGTTTTTCTTGTTCCTTTTATTAGACGATGTGTTGAGTACATGAATGTCTTCATCCATGTTCTTCTGTTTATTTTCCTTAGTGGAGAGTCTTGTTTCCTCTTGAAGGCAGTCAATTCTCAGCCTATCAAACTTGGGGAGTTTAGATCTCGCACTTATTCCTTGAACAAATGACTCCCATGAGTTGGGTAGGCCTCCTAGTGCAATCAAGGTTAACTCTTTGCTATTAATCTGATATCCAATTGTGGATAACTGATCCCTTAGTTCAGTGATCCTCATGAAGTATGCATTAATTGACTCTCCTTTGTTTATTTGAGCATTGTTGATTTGCCTCTTTAATGCAAGAGTCCTACTAGTATTGTTGATCTCATAGGTGCTCTCAAGGGATTTGAACATATGATATGCAGTTTCATGTTTTGCTAAGATAGGCACTATATGATCCCTAACTGCATCTACTAGGATTTTCATGGCTCTTTCATTGTTTTCAATCCATTGAGTTTTCTCAGGTTTAGCCTCTGGTTCCTTTTTATTTTCTCTCACAAGTGAGTCTAGTTTATTTTCTTTTAGGATCATCATGATTCTAAATTTCCATGATGTAAAGTTGTCTGCTCCTGCAAGGCGATCTTCAAATCTGATCACACTTGACATTATGAAGAATGTGATGTGAATTCGAGTTTTAGAAAATACGAATTTCTGGAGCAATCTGATAGTTAGATTTGATTTGGATTCACACAACGTGGCTCTGATACCATGTAAATGTAATCAAATCTTTATCAAAGTGGATCCTAAAAATCTAAAGTTAAAACAACTAAAGTCTGAAATTTTGTGTGAGAAATTCTAAGTCAAAACTGATTTCCAGATTTCTTCTCTTAAAGCCGAATGTACTGATTGCAGAACATTAATAAATTTCGATGTTTTGCATTCAAGGGTGGAACTCCTATTTGTATGTAAAGAGACCTGCCTCCAAGGGATGCTTCTCTTGAGAGGACGTGTCTCCATACGTGGAGACATGTCCGCTCAAGGGACGTGTCCCTTTGGGCTCGTGGGCTTCCTTTACAGCTGATTACCATTTGGTTAAGCAACTTAACACATATACCCCCTCACACATGGCGGATATATATTATAAGAATTCCGAATTAAATTCAATATGAATTTTGAACATTATTTATTTAATTTCGATTTTTATATATATGCATTATAAAATTCGATTTTACTTATTTCTAGAAATATTAAATATGAAGAGCAATTGATCTTATATAAACGATGATGATGCTTATAGCAATCATCGTTTATATCTGACTTAAGCTACCATTCATCAACACTATTAAATAATATATATATTAAATGGCTCTATGTTCCAATGCTTAACAATCATTGTTGCTGCTGTTTTGTTTCTCAATCTTTTTTTCTCTTCCTTATTTTTCTTCCTTCTATTTATACCATTCAAGGTAGGTGACTCATGGGGGGAATGTATTGTTTGGTGAAAGAGGTGACTTTTCATAAAATATATCCCTTTGTTAGATTTAATTGTTGTCTTTATTATCACAATAATATCTATTTTTAAAATAATATATTATTACTAATAATTATGATATTTCAGATTTATATTTATTTTATTATTTTATTGAACATATTTTAACATTAAAGTATAATAATAAAACCAATTTGCTAATATCTTATTATTATTTTATTCTAATGTATTACAATCTTTGATGTGTTATGATTATAATATTTATTTATTATTATTATTATTTTTGATATTAAGTTATTTAATACTAGAATGTAATAACAATAATTTGCCTATATATTATTATTATATTTTTATATTGATATTATACACATTTATTTTATATTTAATATTAATATTGCTATTTATTTTATTTATTAATTTATTTGTATTTTAACACTTGGCCTTTATGGGTTTGCTATTTTGGGGACATGACACGGGACATCACACTAGAAGCGTCATTAGTGTAGGCCTAGGTGTAGTTGAAATTCTAAAAGAGAAAACCTCAGCTACGACGCTAAAGTTTTATAACCTTGCGCTCTTAGCTGAGAACAAAAAGATTGGCAAAGAGTTTAGTTTACTTTCTTTAAGCATCATCAACGAAGAGGGAGCTTCCCTTCCTAATTTGAAGAGCAATTTATCTGTGCATAGCTGTCCGTTTCTAATTCGTATTCGAGAGGTGCGAATTGAAACACCAAAAAAGTGTAGAATGGTTCTACATCTAAGTGGCTTTCAATCAAAGATGTACCCATGTATACCTCATGAACTTCTTCCTTTGATAATGTTGTCCAAGTTGTTACTGACAATGCAGCGGCATATGTGGCAGCTGGTAGATTGCTTCAAGAGAGGCATCCAACAGTTTTGTGGACCCCTTGTGCAGCCCATTGCCTTGACCTTCTTTTGGAGAATATAGGCAAAATTGATTGGGTGAAACCAATTGTAGAACAAGCAAGAGACATAACAAAATATATATATAATCACCCATGGGTTCTTCAATTGATGAGAGATCACACTAAGGGGAAAGAGCTTGTGCGATTGGGTGCTACAAGGTTTGCAACTAATTTTCTAACGTTGCAAAGTATCACTGGTTTATTGACTTCCTTGAAGCAAATGTTTGTGAGTCAACCATGGGTAGACTCAACTTACTCAAAGAAGGCTGATGGAGAAAAGATTCAAGCAATAATCTTTGATAGTCAATTTGCAACTAGAGCATTAGAGATTGTCAAGGTAACTTCAACTATAATGAATTTTCAGATTGAATCTTTTATTCCTGACGTAAAATTATATAAGTATTCTGTTTCATTGTAAGGTGTAATTTAAATTTGGCTCTACTTTGTACTTTATAGGTGACGGAGCCATTGGTGAGGGTCTTGCGCTTGGTGGACAGCGAGAAAAATGTGATGGGATATCTTAATGAGGCAATGGATAGGGCCAAAGAGGCCATCCAACACTATTACATGGGGGATGCAAATAGATTTACCCCTATTTGGGAGATCATTGATCGAAGGTGGAACAATCAACTCCACCAACCCATTCATGCAGCGGGGTACTTTCTCAACCCCAAGTTCTACTTCTCTGATGGCTTCACGGATGCTAATGGGGAGGTTATGGAGGGCCTATTCACATGTATTGAAAGGATGACACCTATATCTGAAGTGAAAGACCTCATCCTATTAGAGTTGCAAAAATATAAGCAAGCTAGGGGGCCTTTGTTTTTTGCCAAATTATGTGAACGAGGAAAAGAGATCCAAACACCAAGTAAGAAAAAGTGAAGCCTTATATCTTGCAAGTTATGAATTACAATTATTATTACTTATTACTATTGTTTTATTAATATTTACAAAAACTTGAATATCTTATTTGTAGGTTCTTGGTGGGAAGATTGGGGTGGAAAAACCCCAAATTTGCAAAGGCTAGCCCTTCGAATTTTGTCTCAACCTTGTAGTTCTTCTGGCTGTGAACGGAACTGGAGTTTGTTTGATGCCATTCACATGAAGAAGCGTAATAAGTTGACTCAACAACGCCTCAATGATCTTGTTTTTGTGCAATATAACCTTCGGCTTCGCACAAGAAAGGTGCAGGACCAGTCAGATGAGCTCATTGATTTGGATGACATTGATCCATACAGTGATTGGACCGTATAGGATGATGAGGCCTCCTTGTTTACAGAGGATGAGATTGCTGATTTCGAGAGGCAAGCTATAGAGGATTTGCCTGCAGCAGAAGCAGGGGAGATTGGAGTGGATGACATTGATATGGTGGAGGAGCCACTGCCACCTACCAGCATGGTGGAGCCATTGCCACAATCTTCTACGGCAAGTAGGGAGCTAGGATTGAGTGCAAGGACCGTACCACCACCCTCTATTGCCCAATTTTTCTCTAGGTCGGGGAAGAGGAAGTTGTAATTGCCTAGATATGAAATTTATGATGATGATTTTCAAATACAATCATCATAAATTCATTATAGTTATTAGTATTTTACTATGCGGCTTCATATAATGATGCCATTTTGTAATCCATATGTATTGAACAATGAAATTTTATATAAAACACTCCCTCATGGTTTTTAGACTTATTTGATGCATTCTGTAATTGAATTTTGCAAAAAAAATGTGTTTTTATAAGAAATTTTGCTACTTTTTAAGTTGCCGAGTATTTGCTGAGTATTTCCCGAGTCAAATTTTTTGGGCTTGCCGAGTACTCTCCGATTCCTAGTATGTAAACTATGGTTTGGACAATTTTTTCTGGAATTGGTAAAAATAGCCTTGCTGGGGCAACTTTTTACGAGAAATTTTGAGACGTGGGTTTTGTTGAGAATGATTTTCTAAACAAACCCAGATCATCAAAAATTCAAAAAAATGAGTTTTTCTATGATATGCAAGAGCCCTTTGGTGGTAGAGGCAGCAAGGCACCAAAAAATGATTTTTCCTGGAAAAATCCAACAAATGGGTTTTGTTCGTGCTTCAACGCTGAACAAACACAGTTTGTCTATTTTTCAAATTTGTGACTTATTTCGGAAACCCTAAAAAATAGGGCCAGCAGGGCTACTTTTTCTGGAAAAATCTAACATGTGGGTTTTGTTGAAAAAGTAGTGTTGATCATACCCAGTTGGCTAAATTTGTGATTATTTGCTGTTTTCTTGGACATGCAAGAAGATCTAAGACAAGGAAAGAGGAAAAAAACAAGAAGATTGGAAGTTATCAGCTGTCTTTTTGGAAGAATTATGCCCTTTGATGCAACCTCTGATAAATAGTTCCTTTGTGCAACAGATCTTCAAAAATATGAAGAACAGTGAAAACCCCTCTGTCAAATCTTCAAAAAGTTGGAGAAGAAAAATATATGTTCTTGAGCTCTTCAACCTGCAAAGAAATAATGAAGAATGGATGCCTAGATGCTTTGATATGTCAATTTGGAGTTGCAAGCATCAATTGGGCATCCTTAACTTGATTTAGCTTGATCTGGAGTTCTAAACGTTGATTTCCACTGATTGTGGGAGGTTTGGCCTCTTTTGCCTCCAAAATCTCTTAACTCAAGTCAACAAATCACTCTTTGACTTTTTAGGTTTTCTTGAGTTTGAACACTTTTTCATCATTTTTTATGCTGAAGTGCCTCTGTTAGATCCTTGCTCCTGGTCATTCAATTGATCTTTAGTTTATGCTGACAGATTCACTGCTGAGATGGAACAACCTTGATTAAATGTGCTTGGGAGCTAAAAAGCTCAAAGACTGAATTTGATGCCTTCCAATCAGGGGCACGTTTCCTCAGCAGGGGCTCTTTTGGCTTCAGACTTAGTCAATTTCTTGACTATTCTTTAATTTCATCATTTTGACCCTCTGTGTTATGATTCGAGATCACTGTTGACTGGTGAGTCTGACGATCTCGCCAAAATGTGGGGTGATGACTAGCTCAGTCCTAGAAAGGATGATTGGTATCTCAGCTCCTAAAATTCAGTTTGGGTCCTTCAAAAGCTTCGGCGCCCTTGACCAGTAGGGGTGCCGTTGGCTTTTTTGACTGATGATTTTCATGTTGTCAACCTTCGAGAGTGGCCCCAGTTCGATCTCTGTTGTCAGGTGTCAGATTACTCTGTTGTCTTTGCTGACGGTGTCGTTGTTGAGATCACTCATAACGGAGAAGATCATCCTAGAGGTAACTAAGCTCATAAGTTGCATCTGACTGTCCAAAAAGGTGGGCGCCTTTCTTCAACAGGGGCTCTTTTGACCAACACTTAGTCAAATTTCTTGGCATCCTTTCTTCAGCTTTCACCGTTAGGTGTTTTCTGCCTGATCTTTGCCTTTGATTGCTTGACAGGTCCTGTGGACGCGTAGTTGGACTAATCATAAAGCTGAGAGAGAGTTGAACAGATGCCATGTATACATCAGTGGTTGGAAACTTCATCAAGTGCCTCAGATTCAAGGGCGGCTTTCTTCATGTTTGGCTGTCATTTTGATGACTCTTGCTTTACAGCCTCTCCTGACTTCACTCGCGTTCATCTTTGATTGATGAATCAGATGACTTAGCTCGATGATGCGTTGGAAAGCCAATAGGAGCACAGAGAAGACGATTGCCTTGTTGAAGGTTGATGACTGCTTTTGATATTCTGAATTTAAGGGCGCCTTTTAGGTGCAAGTTCATCATTTGCTTTGAAAAACTTCATCTCTTCATGCTTCACGTTTGTTGTGCATCGTGACTGTCTTGACTCTTGAGCATTGCTGTTGACGATGTAGATGCGTGAATCCTTGCAATCACCTTCATCATGCTACGTGTACGAGTGTTGGAAAAATGACTAAGGCATTCAACTACACAACCTTCTTGGTAGCAAGCCGTTCATTTTCTAGACTTAGTCAATTTTCAACATTTTTCACTTTTGAAAATCCCATTCATGAGATAACATCTTTTCAGAGTATTTCCGCCATGGTTTCTTCGTTGAAGCTTAGCTCTTAGCACCTGGTACTGGCCAATCTACCATTAATGGTTGCAGAGCTCCTAACTTTGTTCTTGAAATAATAAAAATAGACCCACCAGAGTAAAACATGTTTTTTGATGATTCTGACTTGACCAGTGTGATCGTGAAGTCGATTAATCCTATCAAAATCATTTTCAATCATTTACGAGAAGGTCCTATTTTTAGAGGTTTCCTTAAAAATAGGGACACGAAACCCTAATTTTCAATTTTTAAGAAATTTACACATATGTTCCTTGACAGAAACCCACAAAATTCTTATGTTTGGTTTTACCTAAAACAAACTTTTGATAGCATTTTTACATGATTTAGTTCAATTTAAGCAGAATGCCAAAAATTGTAACGACCCCAAAACCGGGTAAACAAAATTTTCTACTTTCACTAATAAGATACAAGGAAATACAATTAAATGACAAAGTAAATAACTTTTCTTTTCATTCTAATTGAACATTTCATCATAAAGAAATAAATGACACAATTTATCATTGTTCTATTTTCCAAGTAAATAACAGAGTACGCTTTCATCATTACTTTTCTTTTAATTTAAAAAGCAAGGTGGAATCTTACAAGTTTCAAACATAGCTCGGAAGCTTTTGAGCAAATAGGAATAAGTTTGTCCAGGATCTTCCCTTTCAAACTTTGGTTCATCAGAAGTCTAAGGTGGAGGGGAAACATCACTCAGGTGCTTTTCCACCAACCACGGACTTATATTGCGGTCCCCCGCACGTTTACTGTTAAGTAGACGGCCCTCCCTTCTTTGAGGAGATTGGTTGGGTAATCGGTTCTGTATGACCAACTAAGCATAGTGTGTAATCCTACATAACTAAATCCTTGTGTCCTCACAATCTCAATCTAGCATGTAACCTGGATTACTGTGAACTGACAGTGTAATTCGTTTCACAGT
The DNA here is from genome assembly GCA_007115665.2 of Sequoiadendron giganteum. Classification (NCBI taxonomy): domain Eukaryota; kingdom Viridiplantae; phylum Streptophyta; class Pinopsida; order Cupressales; family Cupressaceae; genus Sequoiadendron; species Sequoiadendron giganteum. The sequence continues at coordinate 384,795,807 of CM021108.1, forward strand.
CTAAGTGGACGTTAGGTATACTACACTACTTTGGCCAAAGCATTTCGGCAGTACTTAAACTGACGGTCATCTATCACTTGCACTAAGTCAGGTTCAGTTTGACTTAAGGCTGCCTTATCCTACGCGTAGGTTGAGTCCTTTCCGTGGGTAGTCAATCACCCTAGACTTCCTACTTCAACTACTTAAACAGGAAATGGAGTACAGTCAACAAGGGGTCCCTCTAGTACTTCCTAACATGGAAATCTTTATCCATGGAGTACATAGCTTTCTCTGGTTAACCTATTTAACTCTAAAGCTTTAGACTACCTTGGTACTGAATCCACCCTCGTCCTAGTATTAATAACTAGTCCCTTTCCTTTATTTAAGGAGTTAAAGCAGTATTCAAGCAATACAAAACATAAGGTACTTTTACTAAGAAGTAATCAAACATTTCCCTTTTTATGTTATTCCTTTTCGAATTCTTCTATGAATTCAAACTAATCATTTCAACAAGCTTTTAAGCTATTTCCAATTCAACAAGCTATTAAGCTATTTCTCAATTCAAAAAGCTTTTCTAAAGAATTTAAACTATTCCCAATTCAACAAGCTCTTTAAGCTATTACTTAATTCAATAAGCTTTTCTAAGGAAATTTAACTATTCCTAATTCAGCAATTCCATAGAAACATAGAGGTTTTCTATTATTTTTCCTTTCAAACTACAGCATAATTCAAGGCATAATCAAGCAAACTAATAACGCATTTTAAAATCAATGACAAAAATTCTACAAAGATATTTCTCATGCCTGATTTCCTTTTGCGTATGAGCTCGATCGGTAGCTTCAGTTCTTGCTCCTCCGTCCTTCGCAGCCTTCTCTCAGCTTGATCAAATACTACTTTCAGGTAAATGCAATTTGGTATGAGGAAAGGTTGCTCTCAGCAATACAGTCTCGATTTGCAAATGGATTTCACAAAATGGTAATGGCTTTCACAATCTATCTCACAATCTAATTGCAATGATGGTTTGCAACTTACTGTAAATGCAACAGCAGTGTAGGTGAATAAAGCTCTCAACAAGAGGGAATTTTAACACACAGAAATACCACAGCACTGAAATTCGTGATTCCAATGCAAAGGAGAGTGAGTGAATGAGTGTTTTCAACAATGAGAGTGAACCTATTTATAGGTTTCGAATTCTCATGCTTACTACATTGTAGGCATGAGAATTCGACACCTCTTCCTTTGAAAATGTCAAAATGTGCAGTGGCCAATTGTTAGTGTTTCTTAGATCAGATTAATTTAACCAATTGAATAAAAGAAATGCAACACATAAGACAATGAACACAACAAGATACCCTGGGAAAACCCTCCTCTTGAGGGAGAAAAACCCAGCAAATATATCTCTTATATATTGAAGGAATAAGAGCAGAAATCTGCTTGAACTCAGGCCCAACACAATGCCGAATTTGATACAATGAATAATAGCACCTCTCCTAGATGCAAAGATACAAATGAATATGTTTCTCCTTGAAATCGGTCTGCTGCTACAAAATGATGATCTGCTGCTACAAGATGATGATCTGCTGATTAAGTATGAACTTCTTCTAAGACTGCGAATTCTGCTCTGCCAAAAATGCGAACTTGTTTATATTCGAATTGTTGTACATAGCCAAGAAGTGACCTTGTATTTATATCTCCTAGGCGCCTCTTCACTTGGGTCGGCCTTTGATAAATATTTAATAACAATTAAAGTCGGCCAGAATAAGTACATGAAATAAATCAAATATAAGGTCGGCTCATGATTAATATGGGTCTTAGTGAAGACCGACGCTGTATTAACATCAACACGAATAACCAATCATTAAAAATGAGTGATGATTCAACATATTTTCAAAGAATGTTTCAACATATCACTTGTGAATTTCGTGAAGCAACCACGTACAGATTTAATCATTAAACTTGCCCTCAAAAATGGCGGACTGAAGAACAAATGGCGGTTTTAGTTACTGTTTGAAAATGTCAAGGGTTTCCCACAGTCGCTTATAGTTTCCTTTCACCCACGCGTCCACAATGGTGGCGTTTCATACAGCTGCGACCAAGTCCACATTGTGCGAACTGGGCGCGGGCTTCAAATGCTGCCATTTTCCACTATTCACAGCTCAAAACAGTCGCGCGATTTCTTCACGGGAAGAAATCCGCGATTTTCAAATATTTCTTTTAAGTCTTTCAAAAGTCCATAGTTTAAACTTTCATTTCCTTCATTAATTTTTATAAATTTCCAATGGACTTTTAAATTTCGAAATTCCTTACCTTTCAATACTTTCAATGTATTTTCCAAATTTAAATATTTCGAATTTCCTTTGTATGGTAATGTAAAGTAATTACCAAAGATTATGCCATTATTTTTCAAAGGTAAATAAATAATTACCAAAGATTATAAGTCTATTTCAAATCTTTCCAAGGGTTTAGTCATTTTAATATTCACATTAAAATGTATTAATATATTTTGTATTATATTCAATATAATATTAATATAGTTTTTAATTTACCTTTATTTAAATATATAAATATATCTATATAATATTCGAATATTATATTAGATATATTAATATATTATCGGTAAAACTATAATAATATTGATATTAAATATATTAATAACTTACTCAGTTTACACTTAAATATATCTATACATGTTTATTTTCAAATCTCCAATTATGTTATTATAGGCCAGTCAGAGCACCTCTAATAGACGTAATTGCACAAACACGTATATATACATTTAACTGTAAATTCCAGGCATCAGTTACTTATCAGTTCACATTTTACATTCAAGGTTCTCAGAACAGTAAGTCAGTCAATCAAGGAACACCACTCATAAAGCATAAAGAAGTAATCAGAAACTCCTAAGCCTAAGGATGACTTATCATGACAACTCAATCTGACTCAGTTCCCAAAACCCTCAGTGAAGTGTGTGTATGCTCATATGATCAACTTTACCGGTTAGCCGACCAAGTTCCTCTCCCGAGTGATGTTTCCCCTCCACCTGGAGGAATAGTTCCTGTTCCTGCATCCATGGCACAAAACCACGGCAGTCAATTGCTCACAATATTTGCAGTATATATAAATCAAATATATAAAACAAGACTAATTACTTTCCTCTATGCATTGCTTATCCAAGAGTAACATCAATCAAGAATACAGAATAAGCCAAACATAACATGTAAACAGATTCTCATATTGATAACAAGGTTCAATCACGTTTTATTCATTCAAAAACTTCCTTACAATTAGAATGCTCTAAGCATTACTAAAATAGTAACTATACAAATTCCGGGGTGTAACAAAAATTTATTTTGGGTACAATAGGTTTTTAATTAAGTTCTATATTTTTTAATTTATTAGGTTTTTTAATATATTTGATTAGTTTTTATTAGGTAAATATTTTTTAATTTTCTTTTATATAGTTATTTTTTTAGATAATATAGATATAGGTAGATATTTTTTAATTTTCTATAATGTTTATGATTGCTGATTATCAAAAGGAAATTGCTGATAATGTTGAAGAGCAAGAATGCAGTGGAAATTATTCATTATGATTATAGAACATGTGTTTCAAGCAATTGTAATTGCATTGTTTCATTGTGCAATCAGAATAAATTCAGAAAATTATGAAAACCATTGCATGTCATGAACAATTCATTTATTGAGAAATATATTTCTGTGATCCCACACAAACCGTGGGTAGACTAAGTTGTTTTAATTCAACAAGAAGAACAAATCTTACAACTGAAGAATAGTTAAAGGAAAATAACACGAGAAAGGAAGTCATGTCTGTCATTGCCTGGAGGGCTGGTGTAGGGTTGATTCTGTGAGTTCTTCTTGATCTTCATTTGTCTTCAGACTCTAGCTCCTCCATTGCTCCTAAGCTCCCGAACCTGCAAATGTTTCAAAAGTTTGTTAGAGCTCAGGTCATGAATTCCTATAACATGTTGAGTTCAACAGAAATATGATTTGCACTTGTTATTTAATCAAATCAACTTGATCAAACATCTTAGAGATAAGTGAAAACTGCCAGGCCAAATCATCAGAAAGGAATCATAGAATCCGTTATTTTTACTAACTTGTTTGTGTCATGTGCAGATACAGGAAACATAATGATGCTGTTTTGAATTCATCAGATTACTAAATGAGTGGGGTTAAATGTGGCTCCCACAAGGGTAGAGCCCAACTCATTTAAGCTTTGTGTAGTGAATTCGACATAAGACCAATATGCTGTTTTACAAATCTCTGAAGGTGGTCTCATATTTAAGAAATGATTGTATTACTAAAAAGTGTATTTTCAAGGCATAATCAATTGTTCTTTATTCAAGAAAGTAAATGTACTGTTTATAAATTCAAGAAGCATTATGTCATTTATGGAATGTCTGTAAGACATCAAAGCAGTCATTGTGCAAGCCAACAATCAATGTGCAAGCCTGAATACCAAGTACAAGATGCTATGGAACAGCCACAACAGCTAAAAGAGTGACAGTAAATATTTAAAGAAAAAAGAAACAAAGGCGTAGGGCAGTTTGCCATATTCAGAAGCAGTCAATCTCAACAAGGGATAATGAAGATACATAGTCCATTAATTCATCAAGAGCAACTTATCAAAACATATCCTTATAGCCTGAGTGATAAAAGAGCAGTAATGTGATTTTAGGGGTTCAAATAAAGTACTATTTTTAATGGTACAACAGCACAGCTATAGTGCTGAATATTCACTTTAACAGGATCAATGCTGAGAATCAACAAGGAAACCAACAGAAACAAAAATGTTACAAAGAAGGAGTCTTGGAAAAGACTGATAGAGGAAAAAGCCCTTGAGGGTTTTGTTGAAAAATGTTAAAGCTCTCGACTCAAGGGTACAAGGCAAGCTTCTAGGTAAAATAAGCATTAGGAAAAATGAAACACCATACAATACAAATACATAATAATCAATGGCCGCCTACCCATTTGCAAACAAAGAGTCTACAGTTGTCCATGGCGGCCTGAGGTTGTTTGTATGTTCTGAGAGTACATAAATATGGATCAAGAGAGATTCAAGTTTTCAGGTGGGAAAACCCTTATAAAGAAAAAAAGTGATGAACAACAGCATATCCGCGGCGTCAGAGAAAGATCCAGACAGAGAACAAGATGAAGCATAAAATGCATGAAGAAATTTATGAAGCCGTGCCTGTAGAAGCTTTAAAAGTTCACAAAATGGTAAAAAGAACTTCCAAATTCGTAAGCAATCAAACTTACCTTTTGTTTCTGATACAAATCTTCCAAAAGAATGCTAATGGCGGCCAAAACAGAGTTTCCAACAAGCTCAATGGAGGTATATTCATGGTGCCACAATAGGAACATCACACAAAATCAGAAATATGTGAGGCCGCGGCCTGTAAAAGCCTCAAAAGCTTACAAAATGAAAGAGACTTCACAGATTTGATACAAGAACCAGACTTACCAAGATCAAAGCCTTCAGAAAACTTCATAGTGGCGTCCTGTACAAAAGCTCGAGCCAGGGTTACCCTATGGCGGCACCCTTCAGCATTGAACAGAGAGCAAATAAAATGAAAGTTGATGTCTTTCATCTTTTAGGGTATGAAAACCTAAAAAGGTTCGATGGGACAGAGAAAGGCTTTTGCCTTTAATTTTTTTTTAAAAACTTAATGCATAGTGTGTGCTGTGGAATGCTTCTAGACTTTGGAGGCGTTTTAGAGTTTTTAGAAAAACTTCTAAGACTTAATCAAAGTCTTTTCATCTTTTATTCTTTTATTTTTTGCATACATTTAATTGTAAAGCTTTTGTTTAAAATGATGATTATAAATCATTTTAATAAAAGCTATTTTTATAATGCAAAGTAGAGATGAGATGGACTTTATTTTTTTGCATTCAATTCAAAGATGTAAATCTTTATTTTTTAAGTGATAATTATAAATCACCTTTAAAAATAAATGATATTTCAAATGCAAGGTAAAGTGCCTTCATTAGGACTTGGTCAATAGGATTTCAAAATGAAGTCTTGAAGACTTGCTCAAATCATGGAGATGGTTGAGAAATTTGTAACAACCCCCAAACCGGGTAAATAAATTTTTTCTACTTTCACAAATAAAATACAAGGAAAGACACACATAATGACAAAGTAAATAAACTTTTATTTTCATTCTACTGCAACATTTCATCATAAAGAAATAATTGACACAATACATCATTATTTTCCTTTCCAAGTAAATAACAGAGTACACAATTCATAATTACTTTTCTTTCAAATAAATAACAGAGTAAAAATCTTACAAGTTTCAATCATAGCTTGGAAGCTTTTGAGCAAATAGGAATAAGACGGTCCAGGTTCTTCCCTTTCAAACCTTGGTTCATCAGAAGTCAACCGTGGAGGAGAAACATCACTCAGGTGCTTTTCCGCCAACCACAGACTTATAATGCGGTCCCCCTCACGTTTACTATTAAGTAGACGACCCTCCCTTCTACGAAGAGATTGGTTGGGTAACCGAATCTGTTTGACCAACTGAGCATAGTGTGAAGTCCTACATAATTAAATCCTTGTGTCCTCACAATCTCAATCTAGTATGTATTTTGGACTACGGTGAACTGACAGTGTAATCGTCTCACAGTCTAAGTGGACGTAGGTGTACTACACTACTTTGGCCAAAGTGTTTCGACAGTATTTAAATTGACGGTCATCTATCACATGCACTAAGTCAGGTTCAGTTTGACTTGAGGCTATCTTATCCTACGCGTAGGCTAAGTCCTTTATCGTGGGTAGTCAATCACCCCAGACCTCCTACAACAATCTACTTAATCAAGAATTGAAATGCAGTCAACAAGGGTCCCTCGGGTAACTCCTATCTTGGAATTCTTTATCCGTGGAGTACATAGCTTTTCCTAGTTAACCTACTAACTTTAAAGCTTTAGACTACCTTGGTATTGATCGCATCCTCGTCCTAGTATATAATAACTAGTTTCCTTACTTCCTTTACAAGCTATTCCTTTATAAACAAGCTGTTCCCATTTAAACAAGCTATTCCTTTATAAACAAACTGTTCCTATTTAAACAAGCTATTCCTTTATAAACAAGCTGCTCCTATATAAACAAGCATAAATAGGAAACTGAATTTCTCCTTTACTTGTTTACGCTTCTTATACCACAATACAAGTAATGCACATTTAAACAAGTAGATTTATCTAATTCAAATAACATAAGTATTAAGAAATAACTCTCATGCTTGTTTCCTTGCTGCTAGCGAATTTAGTTTGGTAGCTTCTTCTTTTAATCGCACTTCCTTTCTATCTCCTTCAAATTCTAATCCTAGGTTGGATGGAATATTTTCTAGGTATTGCTGATTACACTCTTCACAGTTCTTGATTCTACAAGAGGTATGTATATGTTTGCAGCATATAAAAATCCACAGTCCTCTCCAAATGGCAATGGTATTTGTGAATTGGCTCTCTAAGCAAATTCGTATACAACAAATGACAAAATGTGGCTCTCAAATGACAAATTCGGATATAGCAAGGGCAAAAGTGAATTGGTAAAAACAACAAAGTGAGAAGCTCTATATATAGGTTTCGAATTCTCATGCCTACTACCATTTTGGCATGAGAATTGACACCTTATATATTTGAGCTAGTCAATTCATGAAGTGGCAGCAAATTAGCAAGTTACTCAGCAGTTTAAAAGATGATTCGACCTTTATCCAAGGAGAATTTTTCAACTCACACATGATAAAAATCAGATGAAAGACACCTACAGGCGTATTCATTAGAGGTGCCCAAAAATGGCGGATTTTATACCTTGCAGGAAAACGTCCAAGGTAGGAAACGCCCCACCTGGCTTATTCCTCATGCATTTCCAGAATGTAGTCTCAACAGGCCGCGACTTGGTCTCCTGGGCGTGAGTTTCACAGTTGCGCACGCGCGTGTTGCAGCCGCGCGATTTCTTCATAAATTCGAACTTTTGCTTTGGCGTATTAACATTAGCTTTATTTAAATGTTTACAAAGTATTCGATAAAACTCTCATAAGATTTCCAATGACAAAACATTTATTAAATCCTCATGGCATATTTCATACGATTTTCCCCAAAAGACTATAGAAGTCGAATTTATTTACTTTCTTATGGTAAATATATATATTATTTACCAAGTGACTATAGAAGTCAAATTCATTTATTTTCCAAGATCTTATTTATTTAAAATATAAATAAATTGTTATGTTTATATTATGTATTATAGTAAATATAATTTATTATAGTTTTATTTATCATAATAAATATATTTATATGCATATTTAAATGTTTTAATATTTAAATATAACTATATATATCTATATATTTATTCCTGGTAAGACTATAATAACATATATATTTATATAATATTAAATATATATATATTTTTATTTATATAATTACACTTAAATATACATATACATATTTGCATTAAATCATTCAAATACGTGTATTGCGAGTCAGTCAGCATACTTCCAATACACCTATTTGTGCAAACATGCATATATACGTTTAACTGTAAATTTAAGGCATCATAATAATGTTATAACAAAACACCATAGATAGTGTGTATATGTTCATAGATGTATTAGTCATGTGTATGAATCTGTATGTATGCCATGTCGACACATGTGTATGGCATAATAATTGCCCATCATACATCTGTGTCGACATGTTATACATGTTGCTATGTACATATGAGTGGTACACGTATACGCATATACATCCTGTCTATGCCATACTTATCAATTCACATATCAATCCATGTTTCACATCAAAGGTCACATAACAGTAAGTCAGTTAACAAGTAGCACCACTCACAAAGCACACAGAAGTAATCCAAAACTCCTAAGCCTAAGGATGACTTATCAAGACAACTCTATCTGACCCAGTTCCTCTAAACCTTAGTGAAGTGTGTGTATGCTCAACTGATTTACTTTACCGGTTAACCGACCAAGCCCCTCTCCTGAGTGATGTCTCCCCTCCGCTTGGAGGAATAGTTCCTGTTCCTGTTCCTGCATCCATTGGCACAAAACCACGGCAATTACTTGCTCATAACATTTTGCAGTATATAAATCAATTATAAAAACAAGACTAATTATCCTCTTTTATGCATTGCTTTATCCAAGAATAACATCAATCAAGAACACATAATGAATCAACCATAAAGTGCAAAAGGATTCTCAAATTGATAACAAGGTTCAACACATTTTATTTATCCAAAATCTTTCTTTCAAACAGAATGCTCTAAGCATTGCTAAAATAGTAACTATACAATTTCGGGGTGTAACATACTCCCCCCCTTATGATTCATCGTTCTCGATGTCCAAAGGGATTATTCAAGGCATAAAACAAAACAAAACAATTATTGTTCATCATTCTCAAAAGCTTCAAGAATGTTAGGAAATCTTCTTCGGATTTCCACATAGTCCTCCCAAGTTGCTGAGTCCTTCGCATACTGGTCCCACTGAACTTTGCATTGCGAGACTTCTCGGTTATGTAAGTGTAGCTTACGTATTTCCAGCACCTTTACAGGCTCGAGAATTACTACTCCGGGATCCCTTACCTGTAAGGCAGTCCAATCAATAACATGATTATCTCCTGCCATATACTTTTTAAGGTAAGACACATGGAAGACATTATGCATTCTAGCAAGAGCGGGTGGCAAAGCAATTTGGTATGCTACAGGGTTTACTTCTTCTAAGACTTCAAAGGGTCCAACATAACGTGGAGCCAATTTAGAATTCTTTCCAAAGTTAATGGAACTTTTGTGAGGTTTCACTCTCAAAAGCACTTTGTCACCAATGACAAAACTTCGAGGGACTCTCTTAGCATCTGCATAACTTTTCTGTCGACTGTTAGCTTCTGCTAACCTTTGCCGAATAACCTTAACTTGTTCTTCCATTTCTGCTAACATTTCATGCCCAAGACTTACTCGATCCTCAAGTTTATCCCAACTTATAGGAGTTCGACACTTCCGACCATACAAAGCTTCAAAAGGAGCCATCTTAATTGCAGAATGATGCGAGTTGTTATATGCAAATTCGACCAAGGATAAATAGTCCTTCCACTTATATTGCTGATCCATGCAATATACCCTAAGTAGGTCTTCCATAACTTGATTTACCCTCTCAGTTTGCCCATCCGTTTCCAGATGATCTGCTGAGCTAATGTTTAACTGCGTTCCCAATGCAGAAAACAAGGTTTGCCAAAACCTAGAAGTGATGCGTGCATCCCTATCAGATATAATCTTTTCAGGAATACCATGCAACCTAAAAACTTCCTGTACAAACTTCCTTGCTATGACCGGTGCTCCATTGGTTAGGTTCCCTGGTATAAAGTGTGCTACTTTTGTTAGCCTGTCCACTACTACCAGAATGGCGTTATGCTTGTTCCTAGACATTGGCAATCCTTGCACAAAGTCCATACTTATAACTTGCCATTTTCTTTCAGGAATGTCATGTGAATACAACAATCCTGTTGGATGGTGATGTTCCGCTTTTACCCTTTGACATTCAAGGCATTGAGCTACATAATTTGTAGCATCACCTTTCATTCCCTTCCAGAAGTATAATGGTTTTAGGTCAGCCATCATCTTAGTCACTCCTGGGTGTCCAAAATATGGTGCCTCATGAGTCTCTTTCCATACAAAATTCCTCAATTCTTTGACATCTGGTACATACATTCTATCTTTGTAGCTTAATATCCCACTGGACTCAAATTGATATCCTTCATACCTAGAGTCTTGAGGATTCTCAATGAGTGCTTGCTTAACCTGTAAGTAAAATTCATCCTCTTTGCATTTCAGAAGCACTTGTTCCTTGAAGTCGCTTTGAATTGTCACTATAGATGCAATATGGCGTCTTCTACTTAAAGCATCAGCAACTCTATTTTCTTTTCCTTTAATATAATTGATATTAAAGTCATAATCTGCTATTATCTCCAACCATCTTCTCTGTCTAGCATTTAGATTAGGTTGAGTAAAGAGATATCTTAAACCATTGTGATTTGTTTTCAACTCAAATGGTTTTCCAAGCAAGTAGTGTCTCCACATCTGTAAAGCATGTACTACTGCTGCCAACTCTAAATCATGCGAAGCATAATTCATTTCATATGGCTTAAGTTTCCTGGACTCGTAAGCAATTACTTGTCCTTCCTGCATCAACACACCTCCTAATCCTTCTCCACATGCATCAGTTATGACTGTGAAACTTCCTTTGGGATCTGGTACCTTTAGAATTGGTGCGGTGGTTAGCTTTTCCTTGAGAAGGTCAAATGCCTCTTGGCACTTCTCATTCCAAACAAATCTTTTTCCTTTCTTCTGCAAGGATGTTATAGGGAAGGCAATCTTTGAAAAATTCTCCACAAACTTCCTATAATATCCAACAAGTCCCATAAAACTTCTTACTTCAGATACGTTTTTGGGTACAGGCCATTGAATAATTGCTTTTATCTTGGCCGGGTCCACTGCTATCCCTTCGGCTGAAATAACATGGCCCAATTAGTGCACTCTTTCTTGAAAGAAAGTACACTTGGACAGTTTTCCGTAAAGATTGTGTTCTCTTAACCTTTGTAAAACCATCTCCAGATGTTTACAATGCTCTTTTTCATTTTTGGAGTAAATTAATATGTTGTCCAAAAAAACTAACACAAATTTATCCAAATAATCTTTGAATACACTATTCATGAGATTCATGAATGCTGCAGGCGCATTAGTTAAACCAAAAGGTAAAACTGTGAACTCATAATGTCCATAAAGAGTT